>CM061550.1:282114683-282432595 GCA_030864225.1 Capsicum baccatum var. pendulum
GAATGCCTCGATTAATTTTTGGCCCACAGCATGCCCAAACCCCGGGTCTATCCCCGAAACTGTGAGCTATAGCACATCGATTTGGCCTAAAAATTCCCCGTTCGTGCCGTTTTGCCCGTTTGTCCACCAAAATGGCAACAAAAAATTAAATGGACCATACTAGGATGATCCCTAACCTCCCTAGCATGCCTCTATCAATTTTTATCCCACAGCAAGCCAGGACCCCAGGCTCACCCCCAAAACTGTGGGCGATAGCACACCGATTATTCTTAAAAATGCCCCGTTCACACCGTTTCACCCGTTTATCCACCCAAATGGCCATAAAAATTTAAATAAACTACACTGGGATGATCCCCAACCTCCCTGGCATGCCCCGGTTGATTTTTGGCCCACAGCACGCCCGGATCCAGGGTCCACCCTTGAAACCGTAGGCTATAACACACCAATTTGGCCCAAAAATGCACCGTTCTTGTTGTTTTACCAATTTAACTGTAGGCTATAACACACTAGGATGATCTCTAAGCTTCCACAACATATTTAGAATTTGAGCCCACCCCCAAAACCATGGGCTATAGCACATCGATTTAGCATAAAAATGTCTCGTTTGAGCCGTTTTACCTATTTGTCCACCCAAATGGCCACAAAACATTAAATGGACCACACTTGGATGATCCTCAACATCCTCGGCATACCCCGGTCAATTTTGTGCCCACAGTATGCCCGGACCACGGGCCTACCCCCCAAACCGTGGGCTATAGCACCCCAATTTGCCTTGAAAATGCCTCATTCGCATCGTTTCACCCGTTTGTCCACACAAATGGCCACAAAATTTAAACGGACCACACTGGAATGATCACCAACCTCCCTAAAATGCCCCAGATGATTTTTAACCACAGCAACCCAGGACCCCGAGCCCACCCCCAAAACCGTAGGCTATAGCACACTGTTTGGCTTGAAAATGCACTATTTACATCATTTCGCCCGTTTGTCCACCAAAATGGCTGCAAAAAATTAAACGGAGGATACAAGGATGATCACCAACCTCCATGGCATGCCTCGATCAATTTTTGGCCCACAGCGCATACGGACCTTGGGCCCACCCCCAAAACTGTGGGCTATAGCACACCGATTTGGTTCAAAAATGCCCCATTCGTGTCGTTTCGTCTGTTTGTCCACCCAAATGGCCACAAAAATTTAAATGAACCATACTGGAATGATCCCCAACCTCCTTTGTATGCCCCTAGAATTTTTAGCCCATATCACGCCCAGACCCCGGGCCCACCCGCATAACCGTGAGTTATAGCACACTGATTTAGCTCAAAAATGCCCCATTCGCGCCGTTTCACCCGTTTGTCCACAAAAATAGCCACAAAAAATTAAACAGACAATACTAGGATAATCCCCATCCTCCCTGACATGCCTCGATCAATTTTTGGCCTACAGCACGCTCGGACCCCAGGCCCACCCCCAAAACCGTGGGCTATAGCACACTGATTTGGCTTAAAAATGCCCCGCTCGCGCTGTTTTGCCCATTTGTCAATCCTTATGGCCACAAAAATTTAAATGGACCATACTGAGATGATCCCCGACCTCCCTAGAACGCCACGATCAATTTTTTGCCCACAGCACGCCTGTACCCTGGGCCCACCCACGAAACCAAGGCTATAGCACACCAATTTTGCCAGAAAATGCCTCGTTCGCGTCGTTTGTCCACCCAAAGCCACAAAAAATTAAACAGACCATACTTGGAAGATCCCCAACCTCCTTGGCATGCTCTAGTCGATTTTTGGCCTACATAACGCCCGGACCCCGGACCCACCCCCAAAATCATAGCCTATAGCACATCGATTTAGCCCGAAAATGCCCCGTTCACGCCATTTTGCCCCTTTGTCCACCCAAATGGCTACGAAAAATTAAACGGACTACACTGATCCCAACCTCTCTCGCATGCCCCAATTGATTTTCAGCCCACAGCATGCCTGGACCCCTGGCCCACCCCCAAAACTGTAGGTCATAGCACATCATTTTTGCCTGAAAATGCCCCGTTCGCGCAGTTTCACCCGTTTGTCCACCCAAATATCCAGGAAAAATTAAATGGACCACACTAGGATAATCCTCAACCTCCCTGGCATGCCCCGGTGTATTTTTGGCTGGCAGAATACCCGAGCCCACTCCCAAAACCGTGGGTAATAGCACATCGATTTGCCCAAAAATGCCCCATTTGCGTTGTTTCGCCCGTTTGTCTAACTAAAGGGCCACGAAAACTTAAACAGACCATACTTGGATGATCCCCAAACTCCCTAGCATACCTCAGTTGATTTTTGGCCCTCAGCACGCCCAGACCCTAGGCCCACCCCTTAAATCATGGGCTATAGCACACTGATTTTAACAGAAAATGCCCCGTTCGTACCCTTTCACCCGTTTGTCCACCCAAATGTCTACAAAAAATTAAACAGACCACACTAGGATGATCCCCAACCACACTGGCATGGCCCAGTCAATTTTTAGCCAACAGCAAGCCCGGACCCGAAACCGTTTGCTATAGCACACCGATTTGGCCCAAAAATCCTATCGCGCAGTTTCACCCGTTTATCCACCCAAATGGCCATGAAAAATTAAAAGGACCATACTGGGATGATCCCAACCTCCTTGGCATGCCCCGATCAATTTTATGCCAGCAGCACACCTAAACACTGGGCCCACCCCCAAAACTGTGGGCTATAGCACACCGATTTGGCCTAAAAATGCCCCGTTTGCATCGTTTCGCCTGTTTGTCTACCCAAATTTCTACAAAAACTTAAACGGATCACACTAGGATGATCCCCAACCTCCCTGTCATGCCCCGATCAATTTTCGTCCAACATCATGCACGGACCCCGGGCCCACCCCCAAAATCGTAGGCTATGCACACCAATTTTTCCCAAAAATACGCCATTTATGCCATTTTGCCTGTTTGTCCGCCCAAATGGCCACAAAAAATTAAACTGACCATACTGGGATGATACCCAACCTCCCTGGCATGCCTCGATCAATTTTTGGCACAGAACATATCCAGAACCTGGGCCCACCCCAAAAACGTGGGCTATAGCACAATGATTTGGCCCGAAAATTCCCTGTTCACGCTGTTTCGCCCTTTTGTCCACCCAAATGGCCATGAAAAATTAAATGAACCATACTAGGAAAATCTCCAACCTTCATGGCATACCTCGATCAATTTTCGACCATCAGCAAACCCGGACCCCTGACCAACTCCCTAACCGTTGGCTATAGCGCACCGATTTGGCCCAAAAATACCCCGTTCGCACAATTTCGACTGTTTGTCCACCCAAATGGACACAAAAATTAAACGGACCACACTTGGATGATCTCCAACCTCCCTGCCATGCTTCGGTCGATTTTCAGCCCGCAGCACACGCGGACCCCAGGCCCACCCCCAAAATCGTGAGCTATAGAACACCGATTTGGACCGAAAATGCCTTGTTTGCTCTATTTCGCCCGTTTGTCCACCCAAAAGGCGACGAAAATATAAATGGATCATACTGGGATGATCTCCAATCTCCCTAGCATGCCACGATTGATTTTCATCCCACGACAGAACCGAACCTCGGCTCCACCCCCAAAATAGTAGGCTATAGCACACCGATTTTGCTCGAAAAATGCCCTTTTCGCGCCGTTTTGCCCATTTGTCCACCCAAATGTCCATGAAAATTTAAATGAACCACACTAGGATGTCTCCAACCTTCCTGACATGCCCCGGTCAATTTTTGGTCCATTACACGCCCGGACCCCAGGCCCACTCCAAAATCGTGGGCTATAGCACACCGATTTGGCCTTAAAATGCCCCGTTCATGCCGTTTCGCTCGTTTGACCACCGAAATATCCACAAAAATTTAAAAGGACCACACTCGGATGATCCCCAACCTTCCTGCATACCCTGATCAATATTTGGCCCACAGCACGCCTGGAACCCAGGTCCACCTCCGAAATTGTGAGCTATGGAACACCGATTTGGCTTGAAAATGCCCGTTCAGGTCGTTTTGCCCGTTTGTCGACCCAAATGGCCACAAAAAATTCAACGAACAATACTGAGATGATCCCTAACCTTTCTGTCATGCCTCGGTCAATTTTTGGCCCACAAAATGCCCAAACCCAAGGCCCACTCCCAAAACCGTGAGCAATAGCACACCAATTTTGCTTGAAAATGCATAGGTCACCGTTTTCCCATTTTTCCAACCAAATTGCCACAAAAAATTAAATCGGACTACACTAGGATGATCCCCAACCTCCCTGGCATGCCCCGATCAATTTTTGGCCCACAGAATGCCCGAACCCTGAGCCCACCCCAAAAACCCTACGCTATATTATATTGATTTAGCCTGAAAATGCACCGTACGCGCCGTTTTGCCCGTTTGACCACCCAAATAGCCAAGAAAATTTGAATGGACCATACTCAGACGATCTCCAATCTCCCTGACATGCCCCGATCGATTTTTGGCACACAGCACACCCAGAACCTGGGCCCACCCCTGAAACCGTGTGCTATAGCACTCTGATTTTGCCTGAAATGCCCCGTTCGCTGTTTCGCCCGTTTGTCCAGCCAAATAGCCACAAAAATTTAAATGGACCACACTGGGACAATCTCCAACCTCCCTGGCATGCCCCAGTCAATTTTTGGCCCACAGCATGCCTGGACTCTAGGCCCTACCCCGAAACCGTGAGCTATAGCACACTAATTTGGCCCAAAAATTCACCGTTTGCGCCGTTTCGTCCATTTGTCTGACCTAATGGCCACAAAAAAATTAAACAAACCATACTAGGATGATCCCCAACCTCCCTGGCATGCCCCGATCAATTTTTAACCCACGACATGCCTAAACCCTAGCCCCATCCCAAAAACCCCGAGCTATAGTACATCGATTTGTCTCGAAAAACCTCGTTTACACCATTTCGCCCATTTGTCCACCCAAATGGCCAAAAAAATTTAAATAGACCATACTCGAATAATCCCCAACATCCCTAGCATGCCCCGATCAATTGTTAACCCACAACACACCTGGACCTTGGTCCCACCCCTGAAATCGTGGGCTATAGCACACCGATTTGGCCGGAAAATGCCCTTTTCACGCTGTTTCTCCCATTTGTCCACCCAAATAGCCACAAAAATGTAAACGGACCACACTGGGACGATACCCAATCTCCCTGGCACATCTTAATTAATTTTTGGCCCACAGCACATCCGAACCCTGGGCCCACTCCTAAAACCGTGAGCTATTGCACATCGATTTATCCCAAAAATGCACCGTTCGTGCCGTTTTGCTCGTTTGTCCAACCAAATAGCCACGAAAAATTAAACTGACCATACTAGGATGATTCCTAACCTCCCTGACATGCCCCAATCGATTTTTGGCCCACAGCATGACCGAACCCTGGGCCCTCCCCAAAAACCCTAGGCTATAGTACACCGATTAGACCTAAAGATGTCCCGTTCATGCCGTTTTGCTTATTTGTCCACCCAAATGACAAAGAAAATTTAAACGAACCATACTCGGAGGATCCCCAACCCCCTACCATTCCCCGGTCGATTTTTGTCCCATAGCACGCCTGGACCCCGGGACCACCCCCAAAACTGTGGGCTATAGCACACTGATTTGGCCTGAAAATTCCGCGTTAACGTCGGTTCACCCGTTTGTCCACCCAAATGGCCACGAAAAATTAAACGGACCACACTGAATTGATCCCCAACCTCCTTGGCACATCCCGATCGATTTTCAGCCTACAACACGCCCAAACCTCAGGCCCACTACCAAAAGCGTGGGATATAGCACACCGATTTGGATAGAAATTACCTGGACCTCATTCCATCCCCCAAAACTGTGGGATATAGCACACTGATTTGGCCCAAAAATACCCCATTTGCGCCATTTCGCCCGTTTGTCCACCCAAATAGCCACGGAAATTTAAACGGATCACACTGGGAAAATCCCCAACCTTCCTGGCATGCCCCGATTAATTTTTGGCCCACAGCACGCTTGAACACTAGGCCCACAACCAAAACCGTGAGCTA
The DNA here is from genome assembly GCA_030864225.1 of Capsicum baccatum var. pendulum. NCBI lineage: Eukaryota > Viridiplantae > Streptophyta > Magnoliopsida > Solanales > Solanaceae > Capsicum > Capsicum baccatum. The sequence goes on from CM061550.1 coordinate 282,120,748, forward strand.
TAGCACATCAATTTGGCCTGAAAATGCACCGTTCGCGCTGTTTTGCCCATTTGTCCAATCAAATAGCCACGAAAAATTAAACGGCCCATGCTAGGATGATCCAACCTCCCTAGCATGCCCTGATAGATTTTTGACCCACGGCATGTCTGATCCCTAGGCCCATCCCAAAAACCCTAGCCTATAGTATACCGATTTGGCCTGAAAATACCCTATTCGCGTCATTTTGCCCGTTTGTCCACCCAAATGGCCAAGAAAATTTAAACGGACCATACTCGAATGATCCCCAATCTCCCTGACATGCCCCGATTGATTTTTGGCCCATAGCACACACAGACCCCGGGCCCACCCCTGAAACCGTGGGCAATAGCACACCGATTTGGCTTTAAAATGCCCTATTCACGCCGTTTCACCTGTTTGTCCACCCAAATAGCCACAAAAATTTAAACGGACCATACTGGGATGATCCCCAATCTCTCTGGCATGCCCTGGTTAATTTTTGTCCCACAACACACCCAAACCCTGGGCCCACCCATGAAACCGTGAGCCATAGCACACCGATTTATCCTAAAAATGCACCATTCGTGTGATTTCCCACGTTTGTCCAACCAAATAGCCACGAAAAATTAAATGGACCATACTAGGATGATAACCAACCTCCCTAGCTTTCCTCGTTTGATTTTCAGCCCACAGCATGCCCGAAACCCGGGCCCACCCTAATAACCCTTGGCTATAGTACACCGATTTGATCTGAAAATGCCCCGTTCGCACCGTTTCGCCCATTTTTCCACCAAAATGGCCAAGAAAATTTAAACAGACCATACTCGAATGATCCCCAAACTCCCTGGCACACCCCGATTGATTTTTGTCCCATAGCACGCCTGGACCCCATGACCACCCCCAAAACCGTTAGCTATAGCACACCGATTTGGCCCGAAAATGCTCCGTTCGCTTTGATTCACCCGTTTGTCCACCCAAATAGCCACGAAAAATTAAACGAATCACATTGGGATGATACCCAACCTCCCTGGAACGCCCCGGTCAATTTTTGGCCCACAACATGCAAGAACCCTGAGCCCACCTCTGAAACCATGGGCTAGCACACATATTTGGCTCGAAAATACCTCGTTCGCTCTGTTTTGCTTGTTTGTCCACCCAAAAGGCCACAAAAAATTAAACGGACCACACTGGGACCATTCCCAACCTACCTGGCAGGCCTCGATTAATTTTTAGCCCACAACACTCCTAGAATTTGAGCCCACCCCAGAAATTGTTGGCTATAGCACACCGATTTGGCACGAAAATACCTCGTACGCGCTGTGTGAATTGTTTGACCACCCAAATGGCCACAAAAAACTAAACAGACCATACTGGAACCCTCCCCAACCTACCTGGAAGGACCCAATTAATTTTTGTCCCACAACACGACTAGAAGTTGGGCCCACCCCCAAAATCGTTGGCTATAGCACACCGATTTGGCACGAAAATGCCTCGTTCGCGCCGTTTCACCCGTTTGTCCACCCAAATGGCCATAAAAAATTAAATGGACCACACTTGGATGATCCCCAATATCTCCGGCACACCTCGATCGATTTTTGACCAACCGCACGCCTGTACCCAGGGCCTACCCCAAAAACAACGGGCTATAGCACACCGATTTGGCCCAAAAATACCCCGTTCGTGCCGTTTCTCCCCTTTGACCACCCAAATGGCCTTAAAAATTTAAACGGACCCTACTGGAATGATTCCCAACCCCCTGCAATGCTCCACATAATTTTTGGCTACAGCAAGCTCAGACCAGGGCCCACCCCTAAAATTGTGGGTTATAGCACACCGATTTGGCCCGAAAATGTCTCATTCGCATCATTTCACCCGTTTGTCCATAAAAATGGCCATAAAAAAATTAAACAGACCACACTAGGATGATACCCAACCTCCCTGGCATGCCTCAATCAATTTTTGGCATATAACACGCTCGGAACCCAGTCCCACCCCCAAAACCGTGGGCTATAGAACACTGATTTGCCACAAAAATGCCCCGTTCGCGTCGTTTCTCCCGTTTGTCAACCCAAATAGCCACAAAAATTTAAACGGACCATAATAGGATAATCCGCAACCTCCCAAGCACGCCTCGATCGATTTTTGGCTCACAGAATGCCTGGACTCTGGGTTCACCCGCTAAATCGTGGCCTATAACAAAATGATTTTGCCCGAAAATTCCCCATTCGTGCTGTTTTGCCCGTTTGTCTACCAAAATGACCATGAAAAATTAAATGGACCATACTGGGAAGATTGCCAACCTTCCGGGCATGCTCTGGTCAATTTTTGTCCTACAACATGTCGGAACCCCGGACCCACCCCCAAAATCGTAGGCTATAGCACATCGATTTAGCTCAAAAATGCCCCGTACATGCCGTTTCGCCCATTTGTCCACCCAAATAGCCACGAAAAATTAAATGGACCACACTGATCCCAACCTCCCTCGCATACCCCTATCGATTTTTTTCCCACAGCGGGCCCAGACCCCTGGCCCACCCTTAAAACTATTGACTATAGCACATCGATTTGGCCCGAAAATGCTCTGTTCGTGCAGTTTTACCTATTTGTCCACCCAAATGGCCACGAAAAATTAAACGGACCATACTGGGATGATCCCCAACCTCCCTGGCATGCCTCGATCGATTTTCAGCCCACATCACGCCTGAACCCCGAGCCCACTCCCAAAATCATGGGCAATAGCTCACCGATTTAGCCTAAAAATGCGCCGTTCGCACTGTTTCACCTGTTTGTCTCCCCAAATCGCCATGAAAATTTAAACAGACCAGACTTGGATGATCCCAGACCTCCCTGGTATGCCTCAATTGATTTGCAGCCCACAGCACGGTCGGACCCCGGGCCCACCCCCTAAACCGTGGGCTATAGCACACCAACTTGTACAGAAAATACCCTGTTCATGCCATTTCGCTCATTTGTCCACCCAAATGGATACGAAAAATTAAACGGACCACATTTGGATGATCCCCAACCTCCCTGGCAGGCCCCGGTCAATTTTTGGCCAACAGCACGCCCGGACCTTAGGCCCACCCCCGAAATTGTGTGCTATACCACTCTGATTTGGCCCAAAAATGCCCCGTTCGCGCTGTTTCGCCCGTTTGTCCACCCAAATGGCCACTCAAAATTAAAAGGATCATACTGGGATGATCCACAATCTCCCTCGCATACCTCGGTCAATTTTTGGCATACAGCACGCCCAGACACCGAGCCCACCCCTAAAATCATGGGCTATAGCACATCGATTTGTCCTGAAAATGCCCCGTTTCCATCATTATGCCTGTTGTCGATCCAAATGGCCACGAAAACATAAACGGAACATACTGGGATAATCCCCAAACTCCCTGGCATGCCTCGGTCAATTTTTGGCCTACATCACGTCCGGACCCCAGGCCCAGCCCCAAAATTATGGGCTATAACATATCGATTTTGCCCAATAATGCCCCATTTATGCTATTTCACCCGTTTTTCCACCCAAATGGCCTCAAAAAATTAAATGGACCATACTGGGAAGATCCCCAACCTTTCTGGCATGCCCCGATCGATTTTTAGCCCATAGCACGCTCGGACCCTGGGCCCACCCCAAAACTGTGGGCTATTGCACAGCGATTTGGCCCAAAAATCCCTCGTTCGCATCGTTTTGCCTATTTGTCCACCCAAATAGCCATGAAAAATTAAACGAACCACACTAGGACAATCCCCAACCTCCCTGGCATTCCTCGATCAATTTTCGGCCCTCAGCACGCCCAGACCCCTGGCCCACCCCCAAAACCGTTGGCTATAGCACACCGATTCAGCCTAAAAATACCTCATTTGTGTAGTTTTAAACGTTTGTCCATCCAAATGGCCACGAAAAATTAAACGAACCGCACTGGGATGATCCCCAACCTCCCTGGCATGCTTCATTCGATTTTCAGCCAGCAGCACGCCTTGAATCCAAGCCCACCCCCAAAATCATGGGCTATAGCACACCGATTTGGCTCGAAAATGCCTCGTTCACGCTGTTTTGCCCGTTTGTCCACCCAAATGACCAAAAAAATTTAAACGGACTACACTGGGTTGATCCACAACCACCCTAACACACTTCAATCTATTCTTGACCCACAGAAATCACGAACCTCGAGCCCACCCCCAAAATGGTGGGCTATAGCACACCTATTTTGCCCGAAAATGCCCCGTTTGCGCTGTTTTGCCCATTTGTCCACCCAAATGGCCATGAAAATTTAAACGGACCATATTGGGACATCTTCAACCTCCCTGACATGCTCTGATCGATATTCGGCCCATTTCACGCCCGAACCCCAGGCCCAACCCCAAAACTGTGGGCTATAGCACACCGATTAGGCTTGAAAAATGCCCCGTTCGCGTTGTTTTGCCCGTTTATCCACCCAAATAGCCATAAAAATTTAAACGGACCAAAGTGTGATGATACCCAACTTTCCTGGCATTCCCTGATCAATTTTTGTCCCACAGCACGCCCGGACCTCGGGCCCACCCCTAAAATCAAGAGCTATAGCACACCGATTAGGCCTGAAAATGCCCTGTTCGATTCGTTTTACCCATTTATCCACCCAAATAGCCATGTAAAATTCAACGAACCACACTAATATGATCCCTAACCTCCCTAGCACGCCCTGGTCAATTTGTGATCCCCAGAACGCCCAAACCCCAGCCTCACCCCCAAAACCGGGAGCAATAGCCCACTGATTTGGCTTGAAAAAACACCGTTCACGCCGTTTTGCCCGTTGAACCACCTTGGGACAATCCCCAACCTCCCTGCAAGCGCAGGTTTATTTTTAGCCCACAACACACTCGGATTCTGGGTCTACCCCTGAAATCGTAGGCTATAGCACACCGATTTGGCTCGAAAATGCTTCGTTCGTGTCGTTTTGCCCATTTGTCCACCTAAATAGCCACAAAAATAAACGAACCATACTAGGATGATCCCCAACCTCCTTGGTATACCCCAATCTATTTTTGGACTACAACACACTCAGACCGCTGGCTCACCCCCAAAACTTTGGCTACAGCACGCCAATTTAGCTCGAAAATGTCCCATTCGCGCAGTTTGGCCCGTTTGTCCACCCAAATGCCACAAAAAATTAAACAAACTATACTGGGATGATACCCAACCTCTCTGTCATGCCTCGGCCAATTTTCATCCCACAGCACACCCGGACCACGGGTCCACCCCCAAAACTGTGGGCTATAGCACATGATTTAGTCCAAAAATGCCTCGTTCGCACCGTTTTGCCCGTTTATCCACCCATATGGCCACGAAAATTTAAACGGACCACACTGGGATAATATCCAACCTTTCTAGTATACCCCTGTGAATTTTTAGCTCATAACACGCCTGGACCTCGGGCCCACCCCCGTAACTGTAAGGTATAGCACACTGATTTGGCGCGAAAATGCCCTATTCGCGTTGTTTCACCCGTTTGTCCACAAAAATGGCCAAAAAATTAAACGGAACAAGCTAGGATGATCCCCAACCTCCCTGACATGCCTCGATCAATTTTCGATGAACAGCACGTTCGAACCCCAGTCCCACCCCCAAAACCGTAGGCAATTGCACACCGATTTGGCTCAAAAATGTCCCGCTCACACCGTTTAGCCCGTTTGTCCACCCAAATGGCCACAAAAATTTAAATGGACCATGATGGGATGATCCACAACCTCCCTAGCATGCCCCGATTGATTTTCTGCCCACAGCACGCCTGGACCTTGGGCCCACCGTAAAACCGCGGGTTATAGCACACCAATTTTGCTCGAAAATGCCCCATTCACGCCGTTTCGCCCGTTTATCCACCCAAATAGCCAAAAAAAATTAAATGGACCATACTTGGAAAATCCCCAACCTCCCTGACATTCTATGGTCAACTTTCAGCCGACAGAACGCCCGGACCCCAGACCCACCCATAAAATCATATCCTATAGCACATCGATTTAGCTCGAAAATGCCCCGTTCACTCCGTTACGCCCGTTTGTCCAACCAAATGGCTACGAAAAATTAAACAGACCACACTGATCCATACCTCCCTCACATGCCTCGATCAATTTTCGGCCCACAGCACGCCCGGACCCTTGGCTCGCCCCCAAAACTGTAGGTTATAGCACATCATTTTGGCCCAAAAATGCCCCGTTCGCGCAGTTTCACCCGTGTGTCCACCCAAATGGCCAGGAAAAATTAAACGGACCATACTGGGATGATCCTCAACCTCCCAGGCATGCCCCGATCTATTTTCGGCTGGCAGAATGCACAAACCCCGAGCCCACTCCTGAAACCGTGGTCAATAGCACACTAATTTGGCTCGAAAATGCCCCATTCACGCCGTTTTGCCCGTTTTTCTACCCAAAGGGAAATGAAAACTTAAACAGACCACACTTGGAGGATCCTCAACCTCCCTAGCAAGCCTCGGTTGATTTTTGGCCCAGAGCACGCTCGAACCCCAGGCCCACCCCCTAAATCGTGGGCTATAGCACACTGATTTGAACAGAAAATGCCCAATTTGTGCCCTTTCACCCATTTGTCCACCCAAAGGGCTACGAAAAATTAAACGGACCACACTGGGACAATCCTTAAACTCCCTGTCATGCCCCAGTCGATTTTTAGCCAACAGCAAGCCCATACCCTAGGCCCATGCCCGAAACCGTGTGCTATAGCACACTGATTTGGCCTAAAAATGCCCCTATCGCGCTGTTTCACATGTTTATCCACCCAAATGGACATGAAAAATTAAAAGGACCATACTAGGATGATCCCTGGCATGCCCCAATTAATTTTCTGACAGTAGCACGCCCAGACACCGGGCCGACCCCCAAAACTGTGGGCTATAGCACACCGATTTGGCATGAAAATGCTCCATTTGCATCGTTTCGCTTGTTTGTCCACCAAAATATCCACAAAAATTTAAACAGACAACACTGGGATGATCCCCAAGCTCCCTGGCATGCCTCGATTAATTTTCGGCACACATCACACATGGATCCCAGGCCCACCCCTAAAACAATGGGCTATGCACATCGATTTTATCCAAAAATGCCCCATTTATGTCGTTTCTCCTGTTTATCCACCCAAATGGCTCGAAAATGCCCTGTTTACGTAGTTTCACCCGTTTGTCCACCTAAATGGCCAGAAAAAATTAAACGGACCACACTGGGATGATCCATAACCCCCTGGCATGCCCAGTGTATTTTTGACTGGAAGAATCCCGAACCCCGAGCCAAATCCCAAAACCGTGGGCAATAGCACACTGATTTAGACTGAAAATGCTCTATTTGCACTGTTTCGCCCGCTTATATACCCAAATGGACACAAAAACTTAAATAGACCACACTTGGATGATCTCCAACCTCCCTGGCATGCCTCGATTGATTTTTGGCCCACATCACGCCCGAACCCCGGGCACACCCCCTAAATCGTGGGCTATAGTAGACTGATTTGAACAGAAAATGCCTCGTTCGTGCCCTTTCGCCCGTTTGTCCACCCAAATGGCTATGAAAAATTAAACGGACCTCACTAGGATAATCCCCAATCTCGCTGGCACGTCCTGGTCGATTTTTAGCCAATAGCAAGACCGGACCCTAGGCCCACGCCCGAAACCATGTGCTATAGCACACTGATTTGGCCCAAAATACCCCAATCGCGTTGTTTCACCCGTTTGTCCACCCAAATGGCCACGAAAAATCAAAAGGACCATACTGGGACGATCCCCAACCTCCCTGGATGCCCTAATTTCTACCAACAGCACACCCAGACACCAGGCCCACCCCCAAAACTATGGGCTATAGCACACCGATTTGGCCTAAAAATGTCCCATTTGCATCGTTTTGCCTGTTTGTCCACCCAAATTTCCATGAAAATTTAAACAGACCACACTGGATGATCCCCAAACTCCCTGGAATGCCTCGATCAATTTTTGGCCAACATCACACACGGACCCCGAGCCCACCCCAAAAACCGTAGGCTATGCACACCAATTTTGCCTAAAAATGCCCCATTTACGCCGTTTTGTTTGTTTGTCCACCCAAATGGCAATGAAAAATTAAACTAACTATACTGGGACGATCCGCAACCTCCCTGGCATTCTCCGATCAATTTTTGGCCCATAACATGCCGAGACCCTCGGCCCACCCTAAAATCGTGGGTTATAGCACATCGATTTAGCCGAAAAATGCCCCGTTCGTGCCGTTTCGCTCGTTTGTCCACCCAAATTGGCCATAAAAGATTAAATGAACCATACTAGAAAAATCTCCAACCTTCATGGCATACCTAGATTGATTTTCGGCCATCAGCACACCTGAACCCCTGACCCACCCCCTAAACCATTGGCTATAGCACACCGATTTGGCCCAAAAATACCTCGTTCGTGCAATTTCAACAATTTGTCTACCCAAATGACCACGAAAAATTAAACGAATCACACTGGGATGATCCCCAACCTACCGGGCATGCTTCGATCTATTTTTAGCCCGCAGCATGCCCGGACCCCAGGCCCACCCCTACAATCGTGGCTTAGCACACTGATTTGGACTAAAAATTCCTTTTTCACTCCATTTTGCCCGTTTGTCCACCCAAAAGGCCATGAAAATATAAACGGATCACACTGGGATGATCCCCAATCTCCCTAGCACGCCTCGATTGATTTTTTTCCCATAGCACTCCTGAGCCTCGGGCCCACCCCCAAAACGGTGGGCTATAGCACATCGATTTTGCCCAAAAATGCCCTGTTCGCGTCGTTTTGCAAATTTGTCCACCCAAATGGCCATAAAAATTTAAACGGGCCACACTGGCATGTCCCCAACCTTCCTGATATGCCCCGATCAATTTTTGGCCCATTACATGCTCGGACCCCAGGCCCACCCCTAAATCGTGGGCTATAGCACACCGATTTGGCCTTAAAATGCCCCGTTCATGTCGTTTCGCCAGTTTGACCACCGAAATATCCACAAAAATTTAAACGGACCACACTGGGATATTCCCCAACCTTCCTGGCACGCCCTAATCAATTAATAGCCCACAGCACGCCCGGACCCCAGGCCCACCTCCGAAATCGTGAGCTATAGCACACTGATTTAGCCTGAAAATGCCCCGTTCAGGCCGTTTTGCCCGTTTATCCACCCAAATGGCCACAAAAAATTCAACGGACAAAATTGAGATGATACCCAACCTTCCTGGCATGCCCCGGTATATTTTTTACCTACAAAACGGCCGAACCCTGGGCCCAACCCCAAAACCGTGAGCAATAGCACACCTATTTTCCTTGAAAATGCACAGTTCGCACCATTTTCCCTTTTGTCCAACCAAATGGCCACAAAAAATTAAATGGACCATACTAGGATGATCCCCAACCTCCCTAGCATGCCCCGATGAATTTTTGGCCCACAGCATGCCCGAACCCTGAGCCCACCCCAAAAACCCTGCGCCACAGTACACCAATTTAGCTCGAAAATGCATCGTTCGTGCCGTTTTGCCCGTTTGTCCACCCAAATAGCCAAGAAAATTTAAACAGACCATACTCAGACGATCCCCAACCTCCCTAGCATGCCCCAATCAATTTTTGGCATACAACACACCCAGAACCTGGGCCCACCCCTGAAACCGTGGGCTATAGTACATTGATTTGGCCCGAAAATGCCCCGTTCGCGTTGTTTCGCCTGTTTGTCCACCCATATAGCCAGAAAAATTTAAGCGAATCATACTAGGACGATCTCCAACCTCCCTGGCATGCCCAGGTCAATTTTTGGTAAACAGCATGCTCGGACTCTGGGCCCAACCTTAAAACCGTGTACTATAGCACACTGATTTGGCTCAAAAATTCACCGTTCGTGCCGTTTTACCCATTTGTCTGACCTAATGGCCACAAAAAATCAAATGAACCATACTAGGATTATCCCCAACCTCCCTAACATGCCCCGATCGATTTTTAACCCACGGCATGCCTGAACCCTGGGCCCATCCCAAAAACCCCGGGCTATAGTACATTGATTTATCTAAAAAAAACCTCGTTTGCACCGTCTCGCCCATTTGTCCACCCAAATGGCCATGAAAATTTAAACAGACCATACTCGAACGATCCCCAACCTCCCTAGCATGCCCCGATCAATTTTTGGCCCACAACACACCCGAACCCTGGTCCCACCCTTGAAATCATGGGCTATAACACATCGATTTGGCCGAAAAATTCCCTATTCACGTTGTTTCTCCCATTTGTCCGCTCAAATAGCCACAAAAATTTAAACAGACCACACTGCGATGATCCCTAATCTCCCTGGCATGCCTCAATTAATTTTTGGCCCATAGCACGCCCGAACCCTGGGCCCACTCCCAAAACCATGAGCTATTGCACATCGATTTTTCCCAAAAATGCACCGTTCGTGCCGTTACGCCCATTAGTCCAACCAAATGGACACGAAAAATTAAACTTACAATACTAAGACGATCCCCAACCTCTCTGGCATACCCCAATCGATTTTTTGCCCACAGCATGACCGAACCCTGGGCCCACCCCAAAAAATCTGGGCTATAGTACCGATTTAACCCAAAAATGCCTCGTTTGCACCGTTTCGCCCATTTGTCCACCCAAATGGCCAAGAAAATTTAAACAGACCATACTCGGACGATCCCCAAACTCCCTGGCACACCCTGATTGATTTTCGTCCCATAGCACGCCTGGACCCCGGGTCCACCCCCAAAACCGTGGGCTATAGCACACCGATTTGGCTCGAAAATGCCCCGTTCTCTCCGATTCACCCGTTTGTCCACCCAAATTGCCATGAAAAACTAAACGGACCACACTGGGACCATACCCAACCTCCCTGGCATATCCCGATCAATTTTCAGCCCACAACATGCCCAAACCCCAGGCCCACTGCCAAAACCATGGGATATAGCACACTGATTTGGATAAAAATTGCCCGGACACCAGGCCATCCCCCAAAACTGTGGGCTATAGCACACCGATTTGGCCCAAAAATACCCCATTTGCGCCATTTCGCTCGTTTGTCCACCCAAATAGCCACGAAAATTTAAACGGATCATATTGGGACAATACCCAACCTTACTGGCATGCCCCAATTAATTTTTGTACCACAGCATGCTCGAAACCTAGGCCCACCCCCAAAACCGTGAGCTATAGCACATCGATTTGGCCTGAAAATGCACCGTTCGCGTTGTTTCACCCATTTGTCCAATCAAATAGCCATGAAAAATTAAACGGACCATGCTAGGATGATCCAACCTCCCTATCATGCCCCGATAGATTTTTGACCCACGCCACGCCAGAGCCCTAGGCCCATCCCAAAAACCCTGGGCTATAGTACACCGATTTGGCCTGAACATACCCTGTTCGCGTCGTTACACCCGTTTGTCCATCCAAATGGTAGAGAAAAGTTAAACGGACCGTACTCGAATGATCCCCAACCTCCCCAGCATGCCCCGATCGATTTTAAGCCCATAGCACACCAGGACCCCGGGCCCACCCCTGAAACCGTGGGCAATAGCACACCGATTTGGCCCAAAAATGCCCCATTCACGTCGTTTCACCCGTTTGTCCACCCAAATAGCTACAAAAATTTAAATGAACCATAATGGAAAAATTTCCAACCTTCATGGCATACCTCGATCTATTTTCGACCATCAGCACACCCAGACCCCTGACCCACCCCATAAACTGTTGGCTATAGCACACCGATTTGGCCCAAAAAATACCTCGTTCACGTAGTTTCAACTATTTGTCTACCCAAATGGCCATGAAAAATTAAACAAATCACACTGGGATGATACCCAACCTACTGGGCACGATTCGATTGATTTTTAGCCTGCAGCACTCTCGGACCCCAGGCACACCCCTATAATCGTGGCTATAGCACATTGATTTGGACTAAAAATCCTTGTTCGCTCCATTTCGCCCGTTAGTCCACCTAAAAGGCCACGAAAATATAAACGGATCACACTGGGATGATCCCCAATCTCCCTAGCACGCCCCGATTGATTTTTGTCCCACAACACTCCTGAGCCTCGGGCCCACCCCCAAAACGGTGGGCTATAGCACACCGATTTTGCACAAAAATGACCTGTTCGCATCGTTTTGTAAATTTGTCCACCCAAATGGCCATGAAAATTTAAACGGACCACACTGGGATGTCCCCAACCTTCCTGATATGCCCCGATCGATTTTTGGCCCATTACACGCTCGGACCCCTGGCCCACCCCTAAACCGTGGGCTATAGCATATCGATTTGGCCTTAAAATACCCCGTTCATGCCGTTTCGCCCGTTTGACCACCGAAATATCCATAAAAATTTAAACGAACCACACTGGGATAATCCCCAACCTTCTTGGCACGCCCTCATCAATTTTTGGCCCACAGTACGCCCGAACCCCAGGCCCACCTTTGAAATTGTGAGCTATAGCACACCAATTTAGCCTGAAAATGCCCCGTTCAGGCCGTTTTGCCCGTTTGTCCACCCAAATGGCTACGAAAAATTCAACGAACAAAATTGAGATGATACCCAACCTTCCTGGCATGCCCCGATCAATTTTTTACCTACAAAATGCTCGAACCCTGGGCCCAACCCCAAAACCGTGAGCAATAGCACACCGATTTTGCTTGTAATTGCATAGTTCGCACCATTTTCCCGTTTGTCCAACCAAATAGCCACGAAAAATTAAACGGGCCATACTAGGATGATCCCCAACCTCCCTGGCATGCCCCGATCAATTTTTGGCCCACAGCATGCCCGAACCCTGAGCCTACCCCAAAAGCTCTGCGCTACAGTACACCAATTTAGCATGAAAATGCACCGTTCGCGCCGTTTCGCCCGTTTGTCCACCCAAATAGCCAAGAAAATTTAAACGGACCATACTCAAATAATCCCCAACCTCCCTAGCATTCCCTGATCAATTTTTGGCACACAACACACCCAGAACCTGGGCCCACCCCTGAAACCGTAGGCTATAGCAAATTGATTTGGCCCAAAAATGCCCCGTTCGCATTGTTTCGCCTGTTTGTCCACCCCAATAGCCAGAAAAATTTAAACGGATCATACTGGGATGATCTCCAACCTCCCTGGCACGCCCAGGTCAATTTTTGGTAAACAGCACGCTTGAACTCTTGGCCTCACCCCAAAACCGTGAGCTATAGCACACTAATTTAGCTCAAAAATTCACCGTTCGCGCCGTTTCGCCCATTTGTCTGACCTAATGGCCACAAAAAATCAAATGAAGCATACTAGGATTATCCCCAACCTCCCTGACATACCTTGATTGATTTTTAACCCACGGCATGCCTAAACCCTGGGCCCATCCCAAAAACCCCTGGCTATAGTACACAAATTTGTCTAAAAAAAACCCCATTTCCGCCGTCTCGCCCATTTGTCCACCCAAATAGCCATGAAAATTTAAACAGACCATACCCGAACGATCCCCAACCTCCCTAGCATGCCCCGATCAATGTTCGGGCCACAACAGACACGAACCCTGGTCCCAACCTTCAAATCGTGGGCTATAGCACATCGATTTGGCAGAAAAAGGCCCTATTCACGTTGTTTCTCCCATTTGTCCGCTCAAATAGACACAAAAATTTAAACGGACCACACTGGGATGATCCCTAATCTCCCTGGCATGCCTCAATTAATTTTTTGCCCATAGCACGCCCGAACCCTGGGCCCACTCCCAAAACCATGAGATATGACACATCGATTTTTCCCAAAAATGCACCGTTCGTGCCGTTTCGCTCATTTGTCCAACCAAATGGACACGAAAAAATAAACTTACCATACTTAGATGATCCCCAACCTCTCTGGCATGCCCCGATCGATTTTTTGCCCACAGCATGACCGAATCCTGGGCCCACCCCAAAAACCCTGGGCTATAGTACACCAATATAACCGAAAAATGCCCCGTTTGCTCCGTTTCGCCCATTTGTCCACCCAAATGGCCAAGAAAATTTAAACAGACCACACTCGAACGATCCCCAAACTTCCTGGCACACCCCGATTGATTTTCATCCCATAGCACGTCTGTACCCCGGGACCACCCCCAAAACCGTGGGCTATAGCACACCGATTTAGCCAAAAAATTCCCCGTTTGCTCTGGTTCACCCGTTTGTCCACCCAAATTGCCATGAAAAATTAAACGGACCATACTGGGACAATACCCAACCTCCCTGGCACATCCCGATCAATTTTCAGCCCACAGCATGCCCAAACCCCAGGCCCACTACCAAAACTGTGGGATATTGCACACCGATTTGGATAGAAATTGCCCGGACACCAGGCCATCCCTCGAAACTGTGGGCTATAGCACACTGATTTAGCCCAAAAATACCCGATTTGTGCCGTTTCGCTCGTTTGTCCACCCAAATAGCCACAAAAATTTAAACGGATCACATTGGAACAATCCCCAACCTTACTGGCATGCCCCGATTAATTTTTGGCCCACAGCATGCTCGAACCCTAGGCCCACCCCCAAAATCGTGAGCTATAGCACATCGATTTGGCCTGAAAATGCACCGTTCGCGCTGTTTCGCCCATTTGTCCAATCAAATAGCCACGAAAAATTAAACGGACCATGCTAGGATGATCCAACCTCCCTAGCATGCCCCGATAGATTTTTGACCCACGGCATGCCTGAGCCCTAGGCCCATCCCAAAAACCCTGGGCTATAGTACACCGATTTGGCCTAAAAATACCCTGTTCGCGTTATTTCTCCCGTTTGTCCACCCAAATGGCCAAGAAAAGTTAAACGGACCATACTCGAACGATCTCCAACCTCCCCAGCATGCCCCGATTGATTTTCAGCGCACAGCACACCCGGAACCCGGGCCCACCCCTGAAACCGTGGGCAATAGCACACCGATTTGGCCCAAAAATGCCCCATTCACACCGTTTCACCCGTTTGTCCACCCAAATAGCCACGAAAATTTAAATGGACCATACTGGGATAATTCCCAATCACTCTAGCATGCCCTGGTTAATTTTTGGCCCAAACCCTGGGCCCACCCATGAAACCGTGAGCTATAGCACACCGATTTAGCCCAAAAATTCACCGTTCGTGCCGTTTCACCCGTTTGTCCAACCAAATAGCCACGAAAAATTAAATGGACCATACTAGGATGATACCCAATCTCCCTGGCATTCCTCGATTCATTTTCAGCCCACAGCATGCCCGAAACCCGAACCCACCCTAAAAACCCTTGGCTTTAGTACACAGATTTAACCCAAAAATGCCCCGTTCGCGCTGTTTCTCCCATTTGTCCACCCAAATGGGAAAGCAAATTTAAACAGACCATACTCGGACGATCCCCAAACTCCCTGGCACACCCTGGTTGATTTTTGTCCCATAGCACGCCTAGACCTCGAGACCACCCCCAAAACCATAGGCTATAGCACACCAATTTGGCCTGAAAATGCTCCGTTTGCTTCAATTCACCCGTTTGTCCACCCAAATAGCCACGGAAAATAAACGGACCACACTAGGAAGATACCCAACCTCCCTGTCACGCTCCAGTCAATTTTTGGCCCACAACACGCAGGGACCCTAAGCCCACCTCTGAAACCGTGGCTAGCACACCGATTTGGTTCGAAAATGCCTCGTTTTGCTGTTTTGTTTGTTTGTCCACCTAAATGGTCACAAAAAATTAAACAGGCCATACTGGGACCATCCCCAACCTACCTGGCAGGCCTCGGTTAATTTTTGGCCCACAACACGCCTAGAATTTGCGCCCACCCCCAAAATCGTTGGCTATAGCACATCGATTTAGCACGAAAATACCTCGTTCGCGCTGTTTCGCTTGTTTGTCCACCCAAATGGCCCCAAAAAATTAAACGGACCACACTGGGACCCTCTCAAACCTACCTGTTAGGACCCGATTAATTTTTATCCCACAATACAACTACAATTTGGGCCCACCCCCAAAATCATTGGCTATAGCACACCGATTTGGCACGAAAATTCCTCGTTCGCGCCGTTTCACCCGTTTGTCCACCCAAATGGCCATAAAAATTAAATGGACCACACTTGTATGATCCCCAACATCTCCGACACACCTCGATCGATTTTCGACCAACCGCACGCCTGGACCCTGGGCCAACCCCAAAAACCATGGGCTATAGCACACCGATTTGGCCCAAAAATACCTCGTTTGTGCCGTTTCTCCCCTTTGTCCACCCAAATGGTTATAAAAATTTAAACGGACCATACTGGAATGATTACCAACCCCCTGCAATGCCCCATATCATTTTTGTCTACAGCAAGCCCGAAATTGGGCCCACCCCTAAAATTGTGGGTTATAGCATACCGATTTGGCCCAAAAACGTCTCATTCATATCATTTCACCCGTTTATTCGTAAAAATGGCTACAAAAAATTAAACAGACCATACTAGGATAATCCCCAACCTCCCTGTCATGCCTCGATCAATTTTCGGCATATAACACGCTCGGACCCTAGTCTCACCCCTAAAACCGTGGGCTATAGAACACCGATTTTGCTCAAAAATGCCCCATTCGCGCTGTTTCTCCTATTTATCCACCCGAATAGCCACAAAACTTTAAACGGACCATAATATGATAATCCCCAACCTCCCAAGCACACATCGATTGATTTTTATCTCACAGCATGCCTGGACTCTGGGCTCACCCGCTAAATCGTGGCCTATAACAAACCGATTTTTCTCGAAAATGCCCCATTCGCGCCGTTTCGCCTGTTTGTCCAGCCAAATGACCATGAAAAATTAAATGGACCATACTGGGAAGATTTCCAACCTTCCGGGCATGCTCTGGTCGATTTTTGGCCTACAGCACGCCCGGACCCCGAACCCACCCCCAAAATCGTAGGCTATAGCACATCGATTTAGCTCAAAAATGCCCCGTACACGCCGTTTTGCCCATTTGTCCACCCAAATGGCCACGAAAAATTTAATGGACCACACTGATCCCAACCTCCTCACATACCCCGATCGATTTTTGGCCCACAGCGCTCCCAGACCCCTAGCCCACCCCCGAAACTATTGGCTATAGCACATCAATTTGGCCCGAAAATGCTCCATTCGTGCAGTTTCACCCGTTTGTCCACCCAAATGGACACGAAAAATTAAACGGACCACACTGGGATGATCCCCAACCTCCCTAGCACGCCCCGATCGATTTTTAGCCCGTAGCACGCCCGAACCCCGAGCCCACTCCCAAAATCATAGGCAATAGCTCACCGATTTGGCCCAAAATTGCCCCGTTCGCACTGTTTTGCCTGTTTGTCTGCCCAAATGGCCATGAAAATTTAAACAGACCACACTTGGACGATCCCAGACCTCTCTGGCATGCCTCAATTGATTTTCCACCCACAACACACCCATACCCCGGGCCCACCCCCTAAACCATGGGCTATAGAACACCGATTTGTACAGAAAATGCCCCGTTCGTGCCATTTCACCTGTTTGTCCACCCAAATGGCTACGAAAAATTAAACGGACCATATTGGGATGATCCCCAACCTCCCTGGTGGGCCTCGGTCGATTTTTACCCAACATCATGCCCGGACCTTAGGCCCACCCCCGAAATCATGTGCTATAGCAATCCGATTTGGTCCCAAAATAACCCGTTTATGCTGTTTTGCCTGTTTGTCCACCCAAATGGCCACTCAAAATTAAAAGGATCATACTGGGATGTTCCACAACCTCCCTCGCATGCCTAGATCAATTTTCAGCATACAGCATGCCCAGACACCGGGCCTACCCCTAAAATCGTGGGCTATAGCACATCGATTTGGCCCAAAAATTCCCCGTTTGCATCATTACGCCTGTTTGTCCATCCAAATGTCCACAAAAATTTAAACGGACCATACTGGGATGATCCCCAACCTCCCAGGCATGCCTCGTTCAATTTTTAGCCCACATCAGGCCTGAACCCCAGGCCCACCCCCAAAATTGTGGGCTATAGCACATCAATTTTGCCCAATAATGGCCCGTTTACACTATTTCACTCGTTTGTCAACCCAAATGGCCTCAAAAAATTAAACGGACCATACTGGGATAATCCCCAACCTTCCTGGCATGTCCTGGTTGATTTTTGGCCCACAGCATGCCCGGACCCTAGGCCCATCCCAGAATCGTGGGCTATAGCACACCGATTTGGCCCGAAAATCCCCCCTTCGCATTGTTTCGCCTATTCGTCCACCCAAACAACCTTGAAAAATTAAATGAACCATACTAGGACAATCCTCAACCTCCCTGGCATGCCCTGATTGATTTTTGGCCTTCAGCATGCCCAGACCCTGGCCCACCCCCAAAACCATTGGCTATAGCACATCGATTCGGCCCAAAAATACCTCGTTTGTGCAGTTTCAACCGTTTGTCCACCCAAATGGCCACAAAAAATTAAACAAACCCCACTGGGATGATCCCCAACCTCCCTGGCATGCTTCATTCGATTTTCAGCCCGCAGCACACTTGGAATCCAGGCCCACCCCCAAAATCGTGGGCTATAGCACACCGATTTGGCTCGAAAATGCCCCGTTCGCACTGTTTCGCTCGTTTGTCCACCCAAATAACCACAAAAATTTAAACGAAGCACCCTGGGATGATACCCAACCACCCTAACATGCCCCGATCTATTTTTGACCTACGACACTCCCAAACCTCGGGCCCACCCCCAAAACGGTGGGCTATAGCACACCTATTTTGCTCGAAAATGCCCTGTTTGCTCTGTTTTGCCCATTTGTCCACCCAAATGGCCATGAAAATTTAAACGGACCACATTGGGACGTCCCCAACCTCCCTGACATGCCCCGATCAATTTTTGACCCATTGCACGCCCGGACCCCAGGCCCACCCCCAAAATTGTGGGCTATAGCACATCGATTTGGCTCGAAAAATGTCCCGTTCACATAGTTTTGCCCGTTTATCCACCATGAAAATTTAAATGGACCATAGTATGATGATCCCCAACTTTCCTGGCATTCTCTAATCGATTTTTGTCCCACAGCACGCCCGGGCCTCGGGCCCACCCCCGAAATCAAGAGTTATAGCATACCGATTAGGCCTGAAAATGCCCTGTTCGGTCTGTTTTGCCAATTTGTCCACCCAACTAGCGACAAAAAATTCAACGGACCACACTAAGATGATCCCTAACCTCCTTAGCATGCCCTAGTCAATTTTCGGCCCCCAGAACGCCCAAATCCCGGCCCCACCCCCAAAACTGTGAGCAATAGCCCACCGATTTGGCTTTAAAATGCATTGTTCATGCCGTTTTGCCCGTTTGTCCAACCAAATGGGCACAAAAATTTAAATGAACTACCTTGGGATGATCCCCAACCTCCTTGGAATGCCCAAGTTTATTTTTAGCCCACAGCATGCCCAGACTCTGGGTCTACCCCTGAAATCGTAGGCTACAGCACACCGATTTAGCTCGAAAATGCCCCATTCATTTCGTTTTGCCCGTTTGTCCACCTAAATAGCCACAAAAAATTAAACGAACCACACTAGGACGATCCCTAACTTTCGTGGTATGCCCCGGTTGATTTTCGACCTACAGCACACTCGGACCCCTAGCCCACCCCCAAAACTGTTGGCTACAGCACACCAATTTAGCCCGAAAATGTCCCATTCATGCAGTTTGACCCGTTTATCCACCCAAATGGCCACGAAAAATTAAATAAACTATAATGGGATGATCCCCAACCTCTCTGGCATGCCCCAGCCAATTTTTAGCCCACAACACACTCGGACCACAGTCCCACCCCCAAAACTGTGGGCTATAGCACACGATTTAGTCTAAAAATGTCTCGTTCGCATCGTTTTACCCTTTTAACCTCCTAAATAGCCACGAAAATTTAAACGGACCACACTGGGATGATCCCCAACCTTCCTAGCATGAATCGATAAATTTTTGGCTCATATCATGCCCGGACCTCTGGCCCACCCCCGTAACCATGAGCTATAGCACACTGATTTAGCGCGAAAATGCCCAATTCGCACTGTTTCGCCCGTTTTCCACAAAAATGGCCACAAAATTAAACGGACCATACTAGGATGATCCCCAACCTCCCTGACATGCCTCGATCAATTTTTGGCCAACAGCACGCTCGAACCCCAGGCCCACCCCCAAAACCATGGGCTATAGCACACTAATATGGCTGAAAAACGCCCCGCTCATTCCGTTTCACCTGTTTTTCCATCCAAATAGCCACAAAAATTTAAATAGACCACATTGAGATGATCCCCAACCTCCCTAGCATGCCCTAATTGATTTTCTGCCCACAGCACGCCTGGACCCTGGGCCCACCCATGAAACCGCGAGCTTAGCACACCAATTTTGCCCAAAAATGCCCCGTTCATGCCGTTTTGCCCGTTTGTCCACCCAAATATCCACAAAAAATTAAATGGACCATACTTGAAAAATCCCCAACTTCCCTGGCATGCTCTGGTCGAATTTTAGCCTACAGAACACCCGAACTCTGGACCCACCCCCAAAATCATATCCTATAGCACATCGATTTAGCCTGAAAATGTCCCGTTCACTCCGTTACGCCCGTTTATCAACCCAAATGGCTACAAAAAATTAAATGGACCACACTAATCCATACCTCCCTCTCATGCCCTGATCGATTTTTGGCCCACAGTATGCCCGAACCCCTGGCCTGCCCTCAAAACTGTAGGTTATAGCACATCATTTTGGCCCAAAAATGCCCCGTTAGCGCAGTTTCACCCGTTTGTCCGCCCAAATGGCCAGGAAAAATTAAACGGACCACACTATTTTCGGCTGGCAGAATGCCCGAACCCCAAGCCCACTTCCGAAACTATGGGCAATAGCACACTGATTTGGCCCGAAAATGCCCCATTCGCGCCGTTTTGCCCATTTGTCTACCCAAAGGGCCACGAAAACTTAAACAGACCATACTTGGATGATCCTCAACCTCCCTGGCATGCCTCGGTTGATTTTTGGCCCACAGCACGCCCGAACCCCGAGCCCACCCCCTAAATCATGGGCTATAGCATACTGATTTTAATAGAAAATGCCTCGTTCGTGCACTTTCGCCCGTTTGTCCACCCAAATGGCAACAAAAAATTAAAAGGACCACACTGGGATCATCAACCTCCCTGTCATTCCCCGATCAATTTTTAGCCAACAGCAATCCCGGACCCTAAGCCCACGCCTAAAACCGTGTGCTATATCACACCGATTTGGCCCAAAAATTCCCCTATCGCGCTGTTTCACCCATTTATCCACCCAAATGGCTACGAAAAATTAAATGGACCACACTGATCCATACCTCCCTCACATACCCCGATCGATTTTTGGCCTCCAGTACGCCCGAACCCCTGTCCTGCCCCAAAAACTGTAGGTTATAGCACATCATTTTGGCCCAAACATGCCTCGTTCGCACAGTTTCACCCGTTTGTCCACCTAAATGGCTAGGAAAAATTAAACGGACCATACTGGGGTGATCCTCAACCTTCCTGTCACACCCCGGTCTATTTTCGACTGGCAAAATGCTCGAACCCCGAGCCCACTCCCAAAACCGTGGGCAATAGTACACTGATTTGACCCGAAAATACCCCATTCGCGCTGTTCTGCCCGCTTGTCTACACAAAGGGCCACGAAAACTTAAACAGATCATACTTGGATGATCCTCAACCTCCTTGGCATGCCTCGGTTGATTTTTGGCCCACAGGACGCCCGGACCCCGGGCCCACCACCTAAATCGTGGGCTATAGCACACTGATTTGAATAGAAAATCCCCCGTTCGTGCACTTTCGCCCGTTTTTCCACCCAAATAGCAAGGAAAAATTAAACGGACCACACTGGGACAATCCCCAACCTCCCTAGCATGCCCCGGTCAATTTTAAGCCTACAACATGCCCTAACCCTGGGCCCACACCCTAAACCATAGGTTATACCACAATAATTTGGCTCGAAGATACCCCGTTCATGCAGTTTTGCCTGTTTGTCCACCAAAATGGCCATAAAAAATTAAACGAAGCACACTAGAATGATCCCTAACCTCCCTAGAATGCGTCGATCGATTTTTGGCCCACAGCACGCTTGGAACCCGGGCCAACCCCCAAAACTGTGGCCTATAGCATACTGATTTAGCCCAAAAATTCCTCGTTCAAGCAGTTTTGCCCATTTGTCCACCCAAATATACACGAAAAATTAAACAGACTACACTGGGATGATCCCTAACCTCCCTGGCATACCCCAGTTAATTTTCAGTCCACAGCACACCCGGACCTGGGCTCACCCCCAAAATTGTGGGCTATAAAACACCAATTTAGCCCAAAAATACCCCGTTCGCGCCGTTGTGCCTGTTTGTCTACCCAAATGACCACGAAAAATAAAACGTACCATACTAGGACAATTTCCAATCTCCTTGGCACGCCCTGGTCAATTTTTGGCCCACAGCATGTCCGTACCCCGGGCTCACCCCTAAAATCGTGGGCTATAGAACACCAATTTAGCCCAAATATGTCCCGTTCGCATCGTTTCGCCCATTTGTCCACTCAAATGGCCATGAAAAATTAAATGGACCACACTAGGACCATTCCCAACCTCCCTGGCAAACCCCGGTTAATTTTTGGCCAACAAAACATTTAGAATCTGGGCCTAACCCCAAAATCGTGGGTTATAACACATCGATTTGGCATAAAAATACCTCGTTCGCGCCATTTTACCCGTTTGTCCACCCAAATGGCCACAAAAAATTAAATGGACCATACTTGAAAGATCCTCAACATCCTCGGCATACCCCGGTTGATTTTCGGCCCACAGCATGCCCGGACCCCGAGCCTACCCCCCAAACCGTGGGCTATAGCACACCAATTTGCCCAAAAAATGCCCCATTCGTGCCGTTTGGCCCGTTTGTCCACACAAAAGGCCACAAAATTTAAAACGGACCATACTGGAATGATCCCCAGCCTCCCTGGAATGCCCAGATAATTTTTGACCACAGCAAGCCTGGAACCTGGGCCCACCCCCAAAACCGTGGGCTATTGCACACCGATTTGGCTTGAAAATGCACCATCTACGTCGTTTCACCTGTTTCTCCACCAAAATGGCCACAAAAAATTAAATGGAGCATACTAGGATGATCCCCAACCTCCATGTCATACCTCAATTAATATTTGGCCCACAGTGCGCACGGACCTCGACCCCACCCCCAAAACCGTGAGCTATAGCACACTGATTTGGCTCAAACATGCCCCGTTCGCATCGTTTCATTTGTTTGTCCACCTAAATGGCCACAAAAATTTAATCGGACCACATTGGGATGATCCCCAACCTTCCTAGCATGCCCAATCAATTTTTGGTCCATAGCACGCCTAAACCCTGGGTCCACCTACAAAACCATGGGCTATAGCACACCGATTTTGCCCGAAAACACCCCGTTCATGCTGTTTCGGCCGTTTGTCCACCCAAATGGCCACTAAAAATTAAACAGACCATACTGGAAAGATCCCCAACCTCCCTGGCGTGCTCCGGTCGATTTTTGGCCTACAGAACGCCCGGACCTCGAACCTACCCCCAATATCGTAGGATGTAGCACACTAATTTAGCCCAAAAATGCCCCGTTCACGCCATTTCTCCCACTTGTCCATCCAAATGGCCACAAAAATTTAAATGAACTATACTGGGATGATCCCCAACCTCCCTGGCATGCCCCGGATGATTTTTCGCCCACAGCACGCCCGGACCCTGGGTCCCCTGAAACTGTAGGCTATAACACACCGATTTGGCTTGAAAATACACCATTCGCGTCGATTTACCCGTTTGACCACTTAAATTGCCACAAAAAATGAATCGAACCACACTAGGATGATCTCCAACCTTCCTGCCATGCCCCAGTCGACTTTCAGCCCACAGCACGCTCGGACCCCTGGCCCACCCCTAAAATTGTTGGCTACCGCACACTAATTTGGCCCAAAAATGTCCTGTTCACACAGTTTCGCCTGTTTGTCCACCCAAATAGCCACAAAAAATTAAACGTACCACACTGGGAGGATCCCCAACCTCTCTAGCATGCCCCGATCAATTTTAAGACTACAACACGCCCTAACCCTGGGCCCACACCCTAAACCATAGGTTATACCACAATAATTTGGCTCGAAAATACCCCGTTCATGTAGTTTTGCCTGTTTGTCCACCCAAATGGCCATAAAAAATTAAACGAAGCACACTAGAATGATCCCTAACCTCCCTAGAACGCGCCGATCTTTTGGCCCACAGCACGCTTGGACCCCGGGCCAACCCCCAAAACCGTGGCCTATAGCATACTGATTTAGCCCAAAAATTCCTCATTCAAGCCGTTTTGCCCATTTACCCACCCAAATATACACAAAAAATTAAATGGACTACACTGGGATGATCCCAAACCTCCCTGGCATACCCCAGTTAATTTTCAGCCCATAGCACACCCAGACCCGGGCTCACCCTCAAAATTGTGGGCTATAGCACACCGATTTAGCCCAAAAATTCCCCGTTCATGCCGTTGTGCACGTTTGTCTACCCAAATGACCACAAAAAATTAAACGGACCATACTAGGACGATTCCCAATCTCCTTGGCACGCCTAGGTCAATTTTCTGCCACAGCATGTCTGTACCCCGGGCTCAACCCCAAAATCGTGGGCTATAGCAAACCAATTTAGCCCAAATATGTTCCGTTCGCATCACTTCGCCCGTTTGTCCACTCAAATGACCATGAAAAATTAAATGGACCACACTAGGACCATCCCCAACCTCCCTGGTAAGCCCCGGTTAATTTTTGGCCAACAGGACATTTAGAATCTGGGCCTACTCCCAAAATCGAGGGCTATAAAACATCGATTTGGCACAAAAATGCCTCGTTCGCGCAATTTTACCCGTTTGTCCACCCAAATGGCCACAAAAAATTAAATGGACCATACTTGGAAGATCCTCAACATCCTCGGCATACCCCGATTTATTTTTGGCCCACAGCACGCCTGGACCCCGGGCCTACCCTCCAAACCGTGGGCTATAGCACACCAATTTGCCCCAAAAATGCCCCATTCGTGCCGTTTCGCCCGTTTGTCCACACAAATGGCCACAAAAATTAAAACGGACCATATTAGCATGATCCCCAGCCTCCCT
The DNA here is from genome assembly GCA_030864225.1 of Capsicum baccatum var. pendulum. Taxonomy (NCBI): domain Eukaryota; kingdom Viridiplantae; phylum Streptophyta; class Magnoliopsida; order Solanales; family Solanaceae; genus Capsicum; species Capsicum baccatum. Next base: position 282,145,903 of record CM061550.1, read on the forward strand.
GGAATGCCCCAGATGATTTTTAGCCACAGCAAGCCTGGAACCCAGGCCCACCCCCAAAACCGTGGGCTATTGCACACCGATTTGGCTTGAAAATGCCCCATCTACGTCGTTTTGCCTGTTTGTCCACCAAAATAGCCGCAAAAAATTAAATTGAGCATACTAGGATGATCCCTAACCTCCATGGCATGCCTCGATCAATTTTTGGCCCATAGCGCGCATGGACCTCGGCCTCACCCCCAAAACCGTCAGCTATAGCACACTGATTTGGCTGAAACATGCCTCGTTCGCGTCGTTTCGTCCGTTTGTCCACCCAAATGGCCACAAAAATTTAAACGGACCACATTGGGATGATCCCCAACCTCCCTAGCATTCCCCGATCAATTTTCAGTCCACAGTACGCCTGAACCCTGGGTCCACCCACAAAACCATGGGCTATAGCACACCGATTTTGCCCGAAAATACCCCGTTCACGCTGTTTCGGCCATTTGTCCACCCAAATGGCCACTAAAAATTAAACAGAACATACTGGGAAGATCCCCAACCTCCCTGGCATGCTCCGGTCAATTTTTGGCCTACAGCACGCCCGGACCTCAAACCTACCCCCAATATCGTAGGATATAACACACTGCTTTAGCCCAAAAATGCCCCGTTCACGCCATTTCTCCCACTTGTCCACCCAAATGGCCACAAAAATTTAAATGAACTACACTGGGACAATCCACAAACTCCCTGGCATGCCCCGGTTGATTTTTGGCCCACAGCACGCCCGAACCCTGGGTCCACCCCTGAAATCATAGGCTATAACACACCGATTTGGCTCGAAAATACACCGTTCGCATCGTTTTACCCGTTTGTCCACCTAAATTGCCACAAAAATGAATCGAACCACACTAGGATGATCTTCAACCTCCCTGCCATGCCCCAGTCGACTTTCAGCCCACAGCACGCTCGGACCCCTGGCCCACCCCTAAAATTGTTGGCTACCGCACACCAATTTGGCCCGAAAATGTCCTGTACACACAGTTTTGCCCGTTTGTCCATGCAAATAGTCACAAAAAATTAAATGGACCATATTGGGATGATCCCCAACCTCCCTAGAATGCCCCGGTCAATTTTAAGCCTACAACACGCCCTAACCCTGGGCCCACACCCTAAACCATAGGTTATACCACAATAATTTGGCTCAAAGATACCCCTTTCATGCAGTTTTGCAAAGATACCCCTTTCATGCCTATCTGGGGCAACCCGATCAATTTTTGGCAAAATTCACGTTCGAACCTCAGGCCCATCCCAAAAATTGTGGGCTATACCAAAATGGACCATACTAGATCGTTCCCCAGCCTTCCTGGGGTAACTCAATCAATTTTTATCCAAAATCACGCCCAGACTCCAGGCCCACCCCAAAAACCGAGGGCTATAGCAACCGAATTGGCCTGAAAATGGACTGTTCGCGTCGTTTCGCCCATTTGACCACCCAAACCACCAAAAAAAAACTAAAATGGCCCATACTAGGATTCTTCCAAGACTGCCTGGGGCAGTCCGATCGATTTTTAGCCAAAATCACGCTCGACCTTTGAGCCCACCCCAAAAATCATGGGTCACACCGAATTGGCCCAAAATGGTCCGTTTGCATCGTTTCGCCTGTTTGACCACCCAAACCGTCCCAAAAAACAAAATGGCCCACACTAGGCCGCTTCTCTGCCTACCTAGGGCAGCCCGATTGATTTTCGACCAAAATCACATTTGGACCTGGGTACACCCAAAAAATCGTGGGCTACAACACACTAAATTGGGCCAAAAACTACCCGTTCGCGCCTTTTCGCCTGTTTGACCACCCAAACTGCCCAAAATCCAAAATGGCCCACATTAGCCGCTCCCCAGCCTGCCTGGGGCAGCTCGATCAATTTTAGGCTAAAATCACGCTCGAACCCTGGGCCCATCCAAAAAACCGTAGGCTATAGCACACCGCATTGGCACAAAAATGGCTCGTTCACATCGTTTCGCCCGTTTGACCACCCAAAATGCCCAAAAAAACAAAATGGACCACACTAGCCAGTCTCAAGCTTACCTGGGGAAGCCTGGTCGATTTTTAGTAAAAATCACAATCGAACCCCACGCCCACCCCAAAAACCATGGGGCTATAGTACATCGAATTTGGCCGAAAATGGTCTGTTTGCGTCGTTTCACCCGTTTAACCACCCAAACCGCCGAAAAAACAAAAATGGCCCACACTAGGTCATTTTCCAACCTGCCCAGGGCAGTCCAATCAATTTTTGGCCTAAATTACGCTCGAACCCTGGGCCTACCCCAAATATCGTACGCTATAGCACACCGAATTCGCCCGAAAATGGTCCATTCGCGTCGTTTCACCCGTTTGACCACCCAAACTGCCCAAAAAAATAGCAAACACTAGGCCGCTCCCTAGCCTGGGGCAGCCCAATCCATTTTCAGTTAAAATCACGCCCGCAATCCAGGCTTTCCCCAAAAATCGTGGGCTATAGCACACCAAATTAGCCCAAAAATGACACGTTCGCACTGTTTCGCTCGTTTGTCCATGCAAACCGCTCAAAAAATCAAAATGGCCCACACTAGGCCATTTCCCAGCCTATTTTGGGCAGCTCGATCAGTTTTTGGCCTAAATCACGCCTGGACCCCAGGCCCACCCCAAAAACCATGGGCTATAGCACACTGAATTGGCCCAAAAATGGCCCGTTCACGTTGTTTTGCCTGTTTAACCACCCAAACCGCCCAAAAAAACAAAATAGCCAATACTAGGCCGCTCTCCAGTCTGCTTGAGGCAGCTCGATCAATTTTCAACCAAAATCACGCCCAAACCCCAGGCTTACCCCAAATACCGTGGGCTATAGCATACCGAATTGGCCTAAAAATGGCCTATTCGCACCGTTTTGCCTATTTGACCACCCAAACCACCCAAAATCCAAAATGACCCATACTAGGTCGCTCCCCAGCCTGTTTGTGGTAGCTTGGTCAATTTTTGGCCAAAATCACGTTCGGACCCTGGGCCCACCATGAAAACCGAGGGCCATAGCATACCGAATTGGCCCAAAAATGGCCCGTACGCGTCGTTTCTCCCGTTTAACCATCCAAACAGCCCAAAAAACCAAAATGGCCCACACTAAGTCGCTCCCCATCCTGCCTGGGGTAGCTCGGTCAATTTTGCCAAAAATAATGCTCGAACATCAAGCCCCACCCAAAAAACCGTAGGCTTATAGCATATAGAATTGGCCCAAAAATGGCTCATTCGCGCTATTTAGACCGTTTGACCACCCAAACCACCCAACGAAACAAAACGGCCCATACTAGGCCACTTTCCAGCCAACCTAGGGAAGTTCGATCAATTTTCGACAAAAATCACTCCCGAACCCTGGGCCCACCCCAAAAACTGTGGGCTATGGCCCATCGAATTGGCCCAAAAATAACCCTCTTCGCATCGTTTTACCTGTTTAAACATCCAAACTGCCCAAAAGACCAAAATGGCCCACACTAAGCTTCTCACCATCTTGCCTGGGGTAACCCAATCAATTTTCGGCCAAAATCACGCTCGAACACCGAACCCACCCCAAAAATCATAGGCTATAGCATACCGAATTGGCTAAAAAATGGCTCGTTCATGTCGTTTCGCCCGTTTGACCTTCCAAACCACCTAAAAAATCAAAATGGCCCACACTAGTCCAAAATCACGCCCAGACTCCAGGCCCACCCCAAAAACCGAGGGCTATAGCAACCGAATTGGCCCGAAAATGGACTGTTCGCGTCGTTTCGCCCATTTGACCACCCAAACCACCAAAAAAAAACTAAAATGGCCCATACTAGGATTCTTCCAAGACTGCCTGGGGCAGTCCGATCGATTTTTAGCCAAAATCACGCTCGAACTTTGAGCCCACCCCAAAAATCATGGGTCACACCGAATTGGCCCAAAATGGTCCGTTTGCATCGTTTCGCCTGTTTGACCACCCAAACCATCCCAAAAAATAAAATGGCCCACACTAGGCCACTCCCCAGCCTTCCTGGGGTAGCTCGATCGATTTTTGGCCTAAATCATACTTGGACCCTGGGCCCACCTTAAAATCTGTGGGATATAGCACACCGAATTGGCCCAAAAATAGATCGTTCGTGCCGTTTTGCCCGTTTGACCATCCAAACCGCCCAAAAAAACAAACTGGCCCACACTAGGTTGCTCTCCAACCTGCCTAGGGCAGCCCAATCGATTCTCGGTCGAAATCACGCCCGGACCCCAGGCCCACTCCAAAAATCATGGGCTATAGCACACCGAATTGGCCCAAAAATGACCGGATCACATTATTTCACCAGTTTGACCACCCAAACGGCCTAAAAAAATAAAATGGCCCATACTAGGCTGTTTTTCAGCCTGCCTGGGGCAGCCCAATCAATTTTTGGCCAAAATCATGGTCGGACCCCGAGCCCACCCCTAAAATCGTGTTTGTCCAGCCTTACCCTCTCCACACACAGTCTGAGGGCTGCTGATTGATTTTTTGCCCAAACTACATCCATGCCTATCCAGACAACTATGGGATAACACCCACCAATTTGGCCCAAAAGCGGCTCGTTCACGCTGTTTCGTCTGTTTGACCCTCCAAATGACTTGCCTACCCCATCATGCCATCCTCACCCCCTCTATACACGGTCGAGCGATCGCAGGGCGAGTTTCAGTCCAAAATACCCTCGAAGCCCGAGCCTACCCAAATAATCGCAGGCTAACACCCACCGATTTGGCCTAAAAATGGCCCATTCATATTATTTTACCCATTTGACCACCCAAATAGCCCTACCGACCCTGTCGAGACATCCTCACCCCCTCTACACACGGTCGAGAGGCCACCGATCAGGCCACCAAGCCCAACCAGACAACTGTGGGCTAACACCCATCAATTTAGCCCAAAAATAGCATATTTGAGCCGTTTCGATCATTTGACCACTCAAATGGACCCGCTGACCTCACCAGGCTACCCAGGATTACTTCAGCGTGGCCGACATAACCTCTTTTGGGATAAAGAAGAGAAAAAATCCGAATTGTGATTTATTTTGGTTTTTCTGTGGCAAAATATTCAAGATAAAAGTGGAAGGTAAAATCAAAGACACTATTAAAAATCATGGAAGGAGGGAACCAGTGGATGAACCAAGATTTTCACTAAGGGGTGTCAAAGTATTTTATATATATATATATATATATATAACAAAGAATATTACCTTTTTGTTTAGAGGGCGAGCCTTAAACTTGGGAATTTTGGCCATCATTTCTTCCTCTAGCTCAGCTGAACTCTTTACTGTTGTTGGACGAACACGTTGCGCTGTTACAAATTCAGGTTCTTTAGGCTTGGTCAATATAAGCTTGTGCTTCCTCTGCATCTTTCCAGCTGGATCATCCTGTGAAGTTGAATTGCTCATAGGAGGCAGTAACATCTCCCTGGTGCTAGATTGGAACTTTTTCATCATTTCTACTATTGAAATGAATGGAGGAACTGGTTCCCGAGCATACATATTAAGAGAGTAGAAACAATGTTAAGTTAGATTCACAACATCCAAATTTTCTGTATATTCCAAAATGCAAGAAAAGGAAAATATTGTCATACAAACCTTTCTGTCTTGCTTATGAACTTCTGCAGTCAAAGCAAACAAGGTGGAACTGCTGCTAGCAACTCCAACTTTGGCTTTGTGCGGCAGATTCTGGGGTTTGACATTAAGAATTTACCGTGTTCGGAGGAAAGAAGAAGCATGGTCAGATAAAAAGTGAGATATTATGCATATCCAAATAAGATCTGAAAGATAAAATTCACCGGTTTGGATTTTCCGCCTTCTAGTTTCTGTCTTTTTATAGCTTGGTTTTCTTGTGCAAGATTATACGTTCCAACAGCACTTTTCGTGATTGCTTGCCTACGCAACAGTCACAATTAATTATATCTGTCAGGACATTTTTGGAATTCCAAACAAAAGAAATCCATGCTAAGAAGCTAAAACTGTTAAATTACTTTCTCGCACTAGCTGGATTACTATTCTTCTTCAATTGTGACAGTTGCAGATGAGCTTTTGTCTTTAATGCTGAAGGATTTCTAAGAATGCTGGCGATCTTCTTAGCAGTCTGTCTCTTCTTGGAATCAGTATTCTTGTCACTCTTTTGATATATCATCGGTGGTGCAGGGGTGCTAACTTCTGTCACAAAAAAGGCGTTATTAGATCATTATCAGCTGAAGGGGTTAAGAACTTAATGCAAGTTATAAAGCCAAATATAACACCTGAGTATAACTGACCTTCTACATTTGATTGATGCTGAACAGATTCCTGTAAGTTAATAACACCGAATTGAGAAATAGACCCAAGAAATAGAGAAGAAATAGCAATGAAGTGTTATGTTTTCTACAAGATATGGAGACATACCACATCAGGAAGACTGCCACCAGATTCTTTGACAATCTCTTTTGGCATTACCACTACCTTACTTCCAGAAGAAGCGAGCTCAGCTGCAGGTTTTTCAATCTCATTTGGCATTACCTCTACCTTATTTCCAGAAGAAGAGAGCTCAGCTGCACGTTCTTCTATCCCACTTGGCCTTACTGTTTCCTTAATTCCAGAAGACGTGAGCACAGCTGCACGTTCTTCGTTCCCATTTGGCCTTACCTCTTCCGTACTTCCAGAAGACTTGAGCACAGTTGCACGCTCTTTGTTTCCAGTTGGCCTTACCTCTTCCTTACTTCCAGAAGAGGTGACAACAACTGCAGGTTCTTCCTTCCCATTTGGCCTTACAGGCCTATTTCGAATGAGCAACGAACAATCAGTAATTAAAAGAGAGTTGGAGTGTGATGTCAAATGAAATGAAATGGATTCGCCTCAAAATAATCTAACTAAAGTTTAATGCAATATAAATCAGAAGACCTTGCATTGTCCTGCAATTCCTCATCTTTGGTAAAATCACATAGGCTCTCCAGTTGAATCATTCTACCACTCTTGATTTTTGCATAAAAGCTGCAAAAGACAACAGAGAAATCACCAATCAACATTTTGATAAATTGCAATGCCTATGGACTTCACAAAAATATATTTGGTCATGCATTGAAATAGAAAGTAAATTATCTGACAGATAAAGCTAGGCAAATATATCATGCTACTACCAAATTGTGTTGATACTCTTTCTCCACGTTCCTCAGAAGTCAGACCCACTTGTGGGATTACATTATGTTGTTGTACTCTTTCTCCACTTTCATCCTTGGTTGCAAGTAGTAAATTTCTATTCATATCTAGTATTTTGAACTGACGGACTGAGTAATACTATAAACTATCTATTCGAGATTATAAAATTAACCCAACTAGTAAAAATGGCATAACACACTGCTAGATAATAAAAGGGATAAGACACGGACTGAGTAATACTATAAATTATCTATTCAAAATCACAAAACTAACCCAACTACCTAACCCTAAAAAACCCAAATTCTTCAATAATTAATTAACTAAAAAGCATAAAGTAAAATGAAATCCAAAGTCTATACATACGAGAAGGAGCATAGTTGATTTCATTCTCGAACCAAAGTTCCGCCTTTCGCTTCTCCTCCTCAGTCTCTCCGTTAATGAAATCGTAGAATTTTGGCGCTGAGAATTCGTAATCATCATCCATCACCAACGAGTTCAAATCCGCCATTTTCTTCCAGTTTTACTATGTTAATGGCAATAAAATGGAGTAGAAGGCAAATATACTAAAATTCCTTGATTTTATAAATGAATAATTAAATGGAACAGAAATATTTTTAGGTAGTACTCCCTCCATTTCAATTTACTTGGCCTTTAAAAATATTTATTTTCAATTGTATCTCTTCCTTCCATTTTTATTTATCCACTATACTAAAAATAGATTTAAATAACACTTGTTCAATTTGGAAAATGATGATTTATCCTTTTCTAGCTCTTACCTTTGCTATTTAATATTATTCATCACTCAATGTATTTTTCAAAGACATATATTTATCATATTCAAAGGGTAATGTAGTAAAATTGCATCTGTTGCTTATTATTTCTTATCATGTGTGTTAAGTCAATAATGAACAAGTATTCTTAGAAGTATAAAGTATTATTTATGAAATTAAGATAATTTTATCATGTTCTTTTAATACTACATAAAATGTATATAATCAAATTTATATTTTTAAAGTATGACTAATTTCTTAAAATAAATTCTTAATAAATAATGTCAAATCACAAGGGTTAATTATTTGTGATTAATTTCTTAAAATAAATTCTTAATAAATAATGTCAAATCACAAGAGTTAACTATTTATGACTAATTTCTTAAAATAAATTCTTAATAAATAATGTCAAATCACAAGGGTTAACTATTTTGACACGAAGGAAGTACAAACTTAATCCTAAAAATTTCACCCTATCTCGCATCCAAGCCAAACAAATTCCCAAAATTAAGGAAAAACATAATTAATGATATCTTTTGATTGCTTATCAATGTCAGAAAATATATAAGATAAAAATCTATTTATTTTTTCTAAAAATATTGATTTATATTAAAAAAAAATTGATTGATACCAAACACACCCTTAAACATATCATAATATTGTGTGGTTATATAATTTTATCATAATAAAAATATGTCATTTTTTTGAAAATAAGTTTATAAAGAAATATTATCATATAAATTATGTATAATATAAGGAGTAGTTCTTTTGGTTATGTTATACTAGAAGTTCTCTGCAATTTGATGTTATGTTAGAAAAAATATATATTCATGAATATTAATTCCCAAGTTATTTTTGTGGTTAATCATAAAACTAGCTAAATTTTCTTTAAAAGTTCTCTAATTATAGTACAATAATAATTTGTCGCGTATTCAAAAATTTCAGAAGTAATTTCGATTTTAAAGAAGTTAACAATTGAAATATCAATGTGACGATATTACAATTAAAAAGCGCAATTCAAATTATTTAAATAAAAACATAATTACTACAAGAATACATATATGCATACTAATCCAAAGTACGCGTGTTGCAGGTGTATATTAGTTAAGTAATAATAAACGTATATAAAAAAATAAATTATTGTGTGGAAGTTAAATTATAAAGTAAAATATATTTTTCAGATATAAAGTGCAATTAAATAAGAACATAATAACTTACAGTTACTCCAACAATTAAAGAGCAAAACTTAATATATTGGACAAAATATCATCACTGATATCAGAAGTCAAAATTATGTTTTAATACAAAAAAAAAATAAGTTATAAAAATAGGGTAAATAAAAAATGAAGTAACAAAGTAATATAACACAATTACTTGTAATAAATTAATAATAACGAAAAGGACTATGGTGAAGCAGAAGATGACAACCCAAAATTTCGCTAAAACTACATAATTTTATCTTGTTCCCACTAATTGTATCAACCATTAAACTCAAACTCTTGATGTACCTTTAGAATACAATTGATTCAAACTATAGGCAATTTAGGTGATTAATTTTTTTAATTAAAAAAGAATAGCGACATTGTTTTGAAAATAGGTGGACAATCAGAGACTTAAAAAAATAAATACAACCTAACAAGAACACAATAATAAAAATTACTTACCTTTAGAGACTCATAAATTACTTACCTTCAGAGACTCATACTCTGAAATATGATAATTAAAAGGAAAAATTACAAAAACCAGCATCCTTAATACTATAATTACAATATATAGCAACACTTTTTCAAAATTGCAACTCATAGCAAAAGTAGCAATATTTTACCCACTTCATAGTAATAGAAGAATATGTATTTTTCAGTTGTGCATATGTATTTATGAGTAATACATATATATATTTGTATATATATATTTATATAGCAACATTTTACTTAAATACAAAATACAATTTGATATTTTTCGTAATTATGAAACTGTTGCTATAAAAGTTATAATTAAGGTTACAGAGTTGCTATTTCTGAAATTTTCCCTAATTAAAATTGTATCATGTGATGAAAGAATTCATGTGATGAAAGAAATTAATTACCTTTAGAAAACATAATGCCTGCAATAATAGCTAAAGAAAAAAAGATTGATGAGACATAAAATTGTGTGAATTTGATATAGTTTAAAACTTCAAGAATACGTTCTAACATATAATAATATTAGAAGTTGAACCTTGTGGCAAAGCAGCACTACATGAGAAATAAGTTGACCTAAAAACAAAGAGGAAAAGCGAAGCACAAAATTAATACTCCCTCGCTTTAAAATAGTTGGTTCTTATAAATTTGACACGTTCATTAAGAAATCAATATATTAGAGATATATGTTACTATTTTACCCTTATATATCTTTAAAGCCCAATAATCAGTACAATAATTAAATATATATAGAAATTTAGTGCAAATTATTTCATTCCAATCATTACGTCTAGAACCTGAAGTATTTATATTGAAACTATAAATATTTTTCTTTTTTAAAATTGAAATCATGTGTGCCATTTCATTACTCTATCTAAGCATATGAAGAGTATGTCGTTATTTTGAAAAATGTAGTTGTACTTAATACTATTAACGGTAAAAAAATAAAAGTATATACTCCAAAATAGTTTTGCTTTTATAACTTGAACAACTAATTTGAAACAAACATTTTTAGCAATGGGACCAACTATTTTGAAAGGAAGAGTACTTTCGTTTAAAAATAGTTGACCTTTGTTGACATGACATTCTCCAAATACTAAAAACATTGTGTGCACTTACACAAAATATTTATAGTCATTGAGTTCTATAAATAAGGCAAAACATTTTAAGAATTTGTTTCCAACGCCGCTCCCCAGCATTCCTGGGGAAGCCAAATCAATTTTCTACCAAAATCATGCTTGGACCCCAGGCCCACCCCAAATACCTTGGGTTGTATCACTCTGAAGTAGCCCAAAAATGGACCGTTCTCCCATTTGACCATCTAAACTGCCCGAAAATACAAAATGACCCACACTAGTCTGCTCCCTATCCTTCTTGGGCCCCGTCAATTTTTGGCCAAAATTACCTTGGGCTATAGCACACCGAATTGGCCCGAAAATGGCCCGTTCGTGCCGTTTCGCCCGTTTGACCACCCAAAAAATCAAAATGGCCCATACTAGATTGTTCCCCAGCCTGCCTGGGGTAACTCAATCGATTTTTATCCAAAATCACACACAGATCCTAGGCCCACCCCGAAAACTGAGGGCTATAGCAACCGAATTGGCCCGAAAATGGATTGTTCATGCCGTTTCACCCGTTTGACCACCCAAATCACCAAAAAAACTAAAATAGCCTATATTAGGATTCTCCCAAGCCTGCCTGGGGCAGTCCGGTCGATTTTCAGCCAAAATCACGCCCGAACTTCGAGCCCACCCCAAAAATTATGGGTCACACCGGATTGACCCAAAAATGATCCGTTTGCGTCGTTTCGCCTGTTTGACCACCCAAACCATCCCAAAAAATAAAATGGCCTACACTAGGCTAGTCCCCAGCCTGCTTGGGATAGCTCGATCGATTTTTGACATAAATCACGCTTGGACCCTGGGCCCACCTCAAAAACTGTGGGCTATAGCACACCGAATTGGCCCAAAAATGGATTGTTCGCGCTGTTTTGCCTGTTTGACCACCCAAACCGCCCAAGAAACAAATTGGCCCACACTAGTTTGCTCCCCAACCTGCCTGGGGCATTCCAATCAATTTTCGGCCGAAATCACGCCCGGACCCCAGGCCCACTCTAAAAATCTAGGCTATAGCACACCGAATTGGCCCAAAAATGACCCGATCACATTATTTCACCTGTTTAATCACCCAAATCGGCCAAAAAAAATAAAATGGCCCATACTAGGCTGTTTTTCAGCCTGTCTGGGGCAGCCCAATCGATTTTCGGCCAAAATCACGCTATGTAACGCCCCGTAAAAGGCGTGCATAGATTAGTCTTTAATATTGACCTCTTAGACTCAATGACTTAAAATTTTCTAAGTGTAAAATGAGACTTAATCATTTTAGATGGCAATCTTCGGGATACAACTTTTCAACTTTCCCGACATTCATTTTTAGATTTTCAAGTTGCGTTAAGATTGGAAAATCTCATAGTTCATCTCGGATAAGTTTCAGAATTTTTCGGAATGTATAAGGCTGCGTTTGGATTTCAAAACAGTAGCAAAACGCATAGCCTATTGCCCAGTTTTCAGCATTTCAGGGTCAATTTCAAACAATCATAAATCCCTGTATATGATGAATTGTGTGAGCTATAATATATCAAACGAAAGATCTTTGAGTCCTCTTTCAAATGCAGTTGGTTTCATCCAATTTGTTTATATGGGTAAAAAGTTATAATCGATTTACTCCAGACTATCAAACTGTCAATTAAGGGACAGATTTGACCTTAATTGTTCCTTAGGGGTATTTTGGTCATCCTTCACCCCTATATATACCACCAACACGGAATTTAATCCCTCAAACACCAAAATACACCTTCATTCATTAAAACTGCTCAAGAACACTCCTTAGGGTTTCAAAATAAAAACCCAAATAGTTCAAGATTCGACCGTAAGTTTTCGAAGATAATTACATATTCGGAATCAAAAATCCGCGAGCTTCAAGAAACATCTAGTATTTTTGGAAATAGAGGTACGCGGGGTTTTTCCTAAATTCTCATGGGCATAGAAAAATCATGTTTTAGAATGGGGTTTTAAATTATGTATATATATTTATGTATAAGATGTTTTAACATCATTGTTTTGGTCTTTTGACCATTTCCAAAGCGATTTGACAGTTTATATACATATATGAATGAATGTGTTTCAATTTTGAATACATGAACTTGCTAAAGACATTTGACCACCAGGTGTTTGATGAAATTTCTGCATGAATTGAACATTAAGTTTCGGAATATGAAATCCTTTACATCAGTTGCATGTTTTGGTGGTCTAAACTATGTTTTGAATGAAAGCTCTTGCTTAATACATTATGGCTCAGAAAGATCATGACTTGCAATGTCTTGGTATGACGATACCAATTCAGACTAATGTCATATCAGACTCAGACTAACAGACATTTCAGACCTTCATGATTTTAGACATTCAGAATATTGCATGTACAGAAAAGATTAAAAATGGGCATACAGAGATGTTAGGTGGTTCCCCAAAGAGGGCTTGAGTTCAAGCGACTCATTGCCTAAAACCGTGGTTTGTCGATCCGGGTATACTATTATGCGCTGACTTAAATGTCCTGTGGCGTATCATACTCAGACACTCCAACCCTTGCGGCACACTTGGGTTGGGGGCTTCCCCGCCGAGTCAATGGCGGATTCCATACAGCCCGTGGAATATCAGACTTGTAGGGGAATACCACCTAACTTAGAAGTAAAACACAGATCATGATTTGAAATGAACAGACAGGTTACATGTTTTCAGAAAGTGCCCATGTATTTTTCAGAAACAGTTTTATACATGATGTCTTGATGAAAAATTGCTTTCACTTAATATATATATATATATATATATATATATATATATATATATATATATATATATATATATGTTCCATTATACTATTTTTGGATTGCTTCGCGTGCCAGTACTTTTGTGCTGACCCCCCCCCTCCTTCCAGGTTCTGAGGCACAGTCTAGGGGTCCAGCTACTCAGTAGACATTCTCAGATTTGCAGACTTGATCTCACAGTGGTGAGCCTTCTATTATTCGGAAGGCCTAATTATGTCAGACATTATCTTATTTATTATGTTTTTGATTTACTGGGGGTCTTGTCCCAGTTTCTTTTCAGACAGATGTTTGTGTTCTTAGTAGAGATTTCGCAGACTGATGTCAGATAGTATTATTCAGAAATGTTGCAGAACTTGACCATGTTTTTCGTACTCAGTTTCAATTCCGCATTTTATTATGATTACGAATATTGTGCATGATAACCAGATAGAGAATGGGTGTTCCAGGCCTTCATGGTTCGGGATGCTCGTCACGGCCAGGGCCTAGGCTTGGGTCGTGACACGCTAGGACCCCGGGCCCACCCCTAAAATTGTGTTTGGCCAGCCTTACCCCTCCACACACAGTCTGAGGGCTGCTGATTGATTTTTTGCCCAAACTGTATCCATGCCTATATAGACAACTATGGGATAACACGCACTGATTTGGCCCAATAGCGGCTCGTTCTCGTTGTTTCGTCTGTTTGACCCCCCAAATGACTTGCCTACCCCGTCATGCCATCCTTACCCTCTTCATACACGGTCGGGCGGTCGCAGGGCGAGTTTCAGTCCAAACCACCCTCGAAGCCCGAGCCTACCCAAATAATCGCAGGCTAACATCCACCAATTTAGCTAGAAAATGACCCATTCGCATTGTTTCACCCATTTGACCACCCAAATGGCCCCGCTGACCCTGTCGGTACATCCTCACCCCTCTACACACCAAGCCCAACCAGACAACTGTGGGCTAACACCCATCAATTTGGCCCAAAAATAGCATATTTGCGCTATTTCGGTCATTTGACCAATCAAATGGCCCGCTGACCTCGCCAGGCTACCTAGGATTACTTCAGTGTGGCCGACATAACCTCTTTTGGGATAAAGAAGAGAAAAAATCAGAATTGTGATTTATTTTAGTTTTTCATGTGTTAGCTACTGAGTTTCTTAGGACAAACGCGTTAGAATGATTTTTTTTGTTGCACCCCTGACGACCTATTAAATCATATGGGTTGCTTTAGAGAGGCGAACATAGCCTGTTTTGGACAAACGAGTGAAAATGCAGGAATTGCAGATTATTTAATTTTTTACGTATGTGTTAGCCTATGAATTTTTGGAAATCGGTGTGTAAAAATGTTTTTTTAGGAAAAACTCAAGGTTGTACCTGTGATGACTTATTAAATAATAAGGGTTGCTTCAGAATAACGAACGTCCCCTGTTTTAGGACAAATGAGCAAAAGTGCAGGAATTGCGGATTATTTTGATTTTTTCATCTGTGTTAGCCTACGAATTTCTACGAATAGGTGCGTCGAAATGATTTTTTACTGAAAACTCATAATTTTCCCTTGAAGATCAATTAAATGTCAAATATATCAAAATGTCATTTTATCTTATGGTTTTAAATATGCCACTTGAAAAGGTGAAATCAAATTACTACAAAGAAAGAAAAGGTCAATCTTTTTGAAACAAATTAAAAAGAAAAATAGGTCTTAAATGGAAGAAGTAGTAATAGTAGTAGTAATAATAATAATAATGTTAACGATAGTAACAATCGAAAATAGTAACCAAATATAAACTATTAGTTTTATTAATAATTTACAATCTCAAGAGAATTAATTAGTTAAAAAAAAAAAAAAAAGAGAGAGAGAGAACAAAGTTGGATGTCATCAATATTGGACTTTAGAGCATGAATTGAGTTATGGCCAAAAGTCACAATTTACTCCGTTTAAAAAAGAATAATGTAATTTTTTAAATTTATTTAAAAAGTAATTTTTTTAAAATATTTTAATTTTAACTTTTTACCATTAAAGAATATTTTAATATATTTAATATAACTTTAATTCAGAATCATAAAATTTAAAAATACTCTCTATTTTTATAAGCTTTTTTCTAAATTAAAGTGAATCATTTTTTTAAACGAAGGGAATAATAACTGTAGTTAAAGTAGGTGTTATATAATGCTACTTGCATGTAAAACAAAATCAGCTGACATTCTTGACAGCCGACAGGGCCCCTTTATAATTTTGTGGTGAAAAAAGAAAGGAAAGATTCCCTTAATATATTGCTTCTCCATTTAAAAAGAGTTATCTATTTCGTTTTCTTTTTTAATAATATTTTAGCTTTTACTTTTTACGTGATACATAATTTTTTATTTTCTTAAACTACTCTAAGTCAACATGCATGTTAAGTTAAAATAGATCATTCTTGTTTAAACGGAGCGAGTAGGTATCCATCATTATTTTAGTTCTTGTTGTTAAAAGTAAGAAAAACCCATTTCTGATAAGTGTAATGGATAGAGAGTTGACTGAGATGGAGGCTATTGTGGTGGCTGAGTCTGAGGGAGAAGAACTTGACACACTGGGGAATGATCCCAACTATGTTGCTCTTATGCTCATCAACCATTTGGAGTCTTCTGAGGATACTGAATTTCGTGAATTGTGTGTTGACATGATAGTAGAGTTGCTTAGAGAGGATGACTTGATCACTTGGAGCAATCTAAGTGCGTCGACGCAATCCACAGTCAAGACATTTCTCCTTAATAGTATCATGGTGGAAGAATCAGGATTCGTCGTACTAAAGCTTGGTTCGATTGTTTTGAAGCTGGCTGCTTCATTTATCAAAGATAATAACTGGCCTGAGTTAGTACCATTCTTGTATCAATGTCTTGATTCAAGTTCAAAGAAGTACGCGAAAGCGTCAGCTTTCCTTACACTTGCAGGACTAGCTGAAAAAGTAGGCGAAACGATAGTCCATAGTATGAAAGGTTTGCATTCAATATTCAGAGATACATTGAATGATGATAAACTTGATCTAGAGGTGAGAAGTGTTGCCATGTATGCTGTGATCAACTTCATTCAGTGCTTATCGAGTTCAAATGAAAAGGAGCGGTTTCAGGATCTACTGCCATGTATGATGAAGACGTTGAATGACGCATTGAGCAGTGGTAATGAAGAGTTTATATTAAGAAATCAGTACCCAATGAGATATTTTATGATGTTGGCGAATGAGCCTAGGTTCTTGAGGAGACAGCTAGTGGATGTGGTGTGTACTGTTTTTGAGATAGTTGAAGCTGAGTGTTTGGAAGAGGATACGAGGCACATGGCAGTTGAGTTCTTGATAACGTTGGTTGAGGCGAAGGAGAAGGCGCCTGGAATGATGAAGAAGTTGCCGTTGTTTATTAGCAGATGTTTTGCGATGTTACTGAAGTTACTTCTCGATATTAAGGATGAACCTGATTGGCATAGTGCTGAGGATGTGTTTGATGATTCAGGGACAACGCGTATTTTTCATGTTGGTAGTGGTTGTTTAAGCCGATTTTCTCTTGCGATAGGAGGTAAATCTATTGCTCAAATTGCCATAGAGCAACTGTCTGCTTACTTGGATTCACCAGAGTGGGAGAAGCGCCACGCAGCTCTCTTTGCCCTTTCTCGGATTAATAAAAGTTGCTCAAAGGTACAACAATTTGTTTTAGTTGTGTATTTGTTATGGCTATATATGGTTTGATGATATCACATGCTATTTCAACTCGTATCAACTTTTCAAATTTATAAGATAGTTTCCCCAAATGCTCGTATCACTTACATTATGTTTCATTGTTGAAAGCATCTCTTTGCTTTGAAGAATAACTGAAAATCATGGCTTCTTTGCTTTTATAGGTGATAACTACTAAACTCGATGAAGTAGTGAGTATGGTTGTAAATTGTTTCCAAGATTTTCATCCTCGAGTCAGATGGGCTGCTTGTAGGGCAAGTATATGGTTGTTGCTTGACTTCTCTCCACATTTGCACGAGCAATACCGTTACCAAATTTTCCTTGCGTTAGCTGCAGCTGTGGAAGATTTTCATCCGCGAGTGCAGGTTTGTCCTATGTGATATATACCATAGATAAAAGGTGCTACTTTCTCGAAAACAATTGATAGCTAAAGGAAGATTAGATTATTATAGTACATGAACGAGCAGCAAATGGTTTTCTTCTTACTGGACCTTTACGGGGTGATTGCATATAACATACTTGCTTAACTCATATAGATTGTTGACAGTAATTGCTTCTTCTTTTAATTTGGTAGATATGACTTTACTCCTCTATTGTGTTGATGATACCAACTAATTTGCGCCTTCTATTTTTTTGACATTTTCATAGGCATATGCTACAAGAGCTCTCGGCGCCTTCTGTTTGTCCAACAAGTTAGAAACTTTGATACCTCTCCTAGATGGAATAGTTAACAAAACGCTTGTACTTATACAGGTGCGCAAACATACAAGCCCCTAAATTACTGCGATATATCACTTCTGACAAGTGCTAGAGACAAGTTATGTCTTTTTCTGATTGTTGTTGCTTGAATTGCAGAATGAGAAACAAATGGTCCAACTAGAAGCATTACGAGCATTAAGTGCTACAGCTCAAACTGTTGAGGCATATACAAACTTTGTGCATTTATCTTTTTACTCAATTCTGTTGCTACACTTTTATTACCAATCGTTAACTTTTATATATTATGTGTCAAACAGGAGCACTTCCGAACCTACTATGACACTGTCATGCCACACTTGAAAGCTATCCTCAGAGATGCACATCTTAAATCTGATCTCATTCTTCGTGCCAGAGCGATGGAGTGCATAAGCATTGTTGGAAAAGCTGTCGGCAAAGAGAAATTCAGAGATGACGGAAAGCAGGTCTTTTACCCATTATGCCTAAGGATCCAGTACATCTTGCTTAGCTCCATTATCAAGGGACACTGATCACGTATATTGATGCCATTGATTGAGATTGCTTCATTCTTATTTCTTTTGCTATGCTTTGTCAGACGACTTTACATTAGTTAGATTACTCTTGTTTTAGTTAATGCCGCTTTCAACAATTATGTGCAACAAAATATCTTTCTTTTCTTGGCATGAGCTATTTGCCTTGGGTCATTTCTCTGCGTAAAGCTTACTTTTTATTTGCTTCCTTGTTGTGGGAGTCATTAAAGGTTATGGAAGTGGTTGTGTCATTTCAAGGATTACAAGCGAAGGCGGATGACCCTTCTACTTGGGACATGCTAACGGTACGTGTTAATCACTTTGTTGTAAGATCAGAATTTCTTTCTAGATTGGCCTCTCTTTACTTTCCTTATTTTATTTCAGGCATTTGCTGTAATTTGCGAGTGTATAGAACAGGAGCTTCTTACATATATTAGTGCAGCCATGCCGTTTTTAATTCAATGTGTGAAGTTGCACTTTGAAAGTAATGAACTAGATGATACTAGGTAACATTTTATCATTGAGGTTTGACTTGTCTTGTTATTTGTGAAGTTCATTTAGATTTTGTCTTACTTGTTGTTGAATCTTGCAGTATAGAGACGATTAAGATTGGAGATGCAATTTTATGGAAAAAAGATGATGACCCAAAGGAGAAAGCTAAAGCATGTGAGATGCTATGCATGTATGCTAAACTATTGAAGGAAGACTTTTACCCGTGGATTTCCCAGGTTGGCATGAATGATCGATCACCTGCACACTTTCTTTTTCTCGTGTTCTGTTGAGTGAAGACAAATTAAACAAGTGATATCAAATGGCTTAATATGGAACAGGTTGTTCCGATCCTTGTGCCACTTCGGCAAATCTATATGCACAATCCCGACAAGAAATCTGATGTTAGTGAAGGTGAAATTCTCATGTACTTCTATGTTTTCATGTAAATTTTTGAGATGCTGATGCGATTTTCTAAGTTCTTCTGTTTTAAGTCATGGCGGCTCTTTTGCTTTCTGCTAAACTGGCTGTTGAGAAAGGGATTGCTGAAGGTGCATACTTCAAGGAGTTGTCAGACCATGTAATACTGGCTTTGATAGAAGCTTTGCATAAGGTTGTCCTTAACATTTGACTGTGTTAAATGTTTATTATGTTCGGCCGATTTGGATAATGAGAAAGTGGCAGTTGACATGTTATCCATCCCATGCAGGAACATGTAGCAGGAATATGTCAAATCATGTTGAAAGAATTGAAGAATTGCTTGTTGGTATGTTTCTTCTGAACCTTTTATATTGCAATAAGAAAGTGAGTTCAAACGGCGAAATTTGATACTCAAGTTTTATGGCCCCTACGTTTTTCTTTCAGATCTGCGGACCACTTATCGATGAAGGTCAGCTTCATCAAATCGTGGATGAGCTAAAGCACGTCATCAAAGAAAGTTTAAATAGAAAAAGAAAACTCACAGAAAGAACAAAATCAGAAGACTTTGATGATGAGGAAGCTAAAGTACTGGCGGATGAAGAAGCGCAAGAAGATCTGATCATTGTCCGTGTATGTTTCATTCTAAGAATAAAGTTCAGATTTACGCTTCAAACTTTTTTCTTTATGCAAAGCTTTTACTTAGGTTCTTTCTACTGTTATTTTCGAATAAGCCAACAATGTCTTTATCAGGTAGGTACTACACTAAAAACATTGATCGGAACCTTCAAGGCTGCTTTCATGCCTTTCCTTGACGAGCTATTATCATATCTAATTCCTATGTGGGTAAGTTTGGGACATGACAATCGCTGTCATTCTAATGCTCTTGTTTGATATTCATTTATATATCTTAACTTTTGTTTTCCAATTATTCGTTCTTCTATGAAGGGAAACGATAAACCAACCGTGAGATTCACATCAATTTATATCTTTGTAAGTCTTGTGGAGGAATGCCCTGAAGCAGCTCTAAAGTAAGTTAGTGTGCATTTGAGCTTTTCTTAGACGGTTGGCTCACCGTTTTGATACATTACTTCCTATGTCAACTAGGTACTGTGACGTATTTCTTCCTTTGCTTTTGGATGAAACCATTGACGAAGATCCAATGGTTAGACAGGTTCGGTTTTCTGACTTGTTCTTCTTTATTCCGGTTGCTTACAGTA
This sequence comes from Capsicum baccatum var. pendulum, assembly GCA_030864225.1. Lineage (NCBI taxonomy): Eukaryota > Viridiplantae > Streptophyta > Magnoliopsida > Solanales > Solanaceae > Capsicum > Capsicum baccatum. The sequence goes on from CM061550.1 coordinate 282,166,452, forward strand.
TGATTTAAACTAATCAAAACCGTTGATGTTGTGATCAGTATGCTCTTTATGGAGTTTGTCTTTATGCAGAATCTGGTGGTTCTGTCTTCAAGCCGTTTGTTAGAGGTATGATACTGTTTAAAGTGATATCGAAATCCTTCTTATACGTGGAATTGGACAGGAAGTAATTTATGTACTAAACCTCGTAACATGATTCAGAGGCTCTTTCAAGGATCAATGTAGTATTAATGCATTTTCGGGCTCATGAACCTGTGAATGAAGAAGCATATGATAAGGCTGTTTCTGCCCTTTGTAAGATATGTCTGCTTCATCGGGAGAGTATTGATTCAGCTCAGGTTTGTCCTTCTTGAAATCCATAAATTTTATTTCTTTATGCATTCTTATGCCTTCAGTCTTGTATGCTCGAGTTGGAATTATGAATCTACTTTCCTTCTCTGAAAATCGAAACAGTTTATTTTATGCACGACCAAACAATTCTTATTCTGAATTATGTGGTAGGTTATTCCGATTTGGTTGAATTGCCTTCCTATAAAGGCCGACTTACATGAAGCCAAATATGTTCATGACGAACTATGTTCGATGGTTGAAAGGTACTGGATTAGTTTGCTCTAGTTTTCCTCCTTATCTGGCCTTCCTCATCTTTTGATGATTTTCCAAATTTTCTCACTTGCAGGTTAGACAGAGATATTATTGGTCATAACTATCAATACCTTCCAAAAATTGTTTCAGTTTTTGCGGAGGTTAGTTTCAGATCGAAATACTATTAGATGCTAGATCGAGTCTTTGATTTGTGATCGATATAAAGATTTCTCAACTGTGATTTTATATATATCTAAAACATTCAGTAATTGACTACTACTTCTTTTGTAGGTTGTGTTTTCTGATGAAAAAGATGTTTCTACGGAAGAAACTGCAAATCGCATGATTAGTGTATTACGGCATCTTCAACAAACACTACCACCAGCAACCATGGAATCAGCATGGTCATATTTGTTGCCTCATCAGGAGATGACACTGAAGTCCCTTTTATCACCTGAAGTCTGAAGAGGATGCCAGCTCTGAATCAAATATTTGGAGTTGATTCCTCAACTCCTTCATTTGGGCTCGATGTGTCATCGATGAGCCTGCTAGTCGGTTTGATCAGAGTAGGTAAAGCAAAGGTGGAGGTCATTGTGATCTTTCTGTGATGTGAGCACAAAGGACAAAACTTGTAACGTAAAGAAACGAAGTTCACAAATCAATGCAAGTCATTCATTTAAAGAAATTGTTTTGAAGTAGAAACACAAATTTTATTTAGAACAAAAGAAAATCTTCCACTTTTCCAGCTTGAAAGCATCAATGGCTGGTTCTGCTATTCGAACATAGGTCACACGGAGACAACTTACTGTTGTTCCAAGACCCCCTTCAAAGTACAAACACAAATTAATAAAGAAAAATTTCTTCAACTTCCCCAGCTTCCGTCTAGCAGGATATGTTATCGTGCTTGGTGAACAAAGGAAACGACTTAAGAGAATCGTTGGTTCCTTAAGATCTGAAATCGCTGTGCAGTGTGTTGCAGCTTGATATCTCTGCTATCTTTATCTTTCACCTTTGCATAGCACAGAAAAACTTCTTAATTGTTAATTACCAAGATTTTACCAGTAGTGAGATGATGCAAATAAGCTCGAGTCACTTACTTGTTGAACCGGTGTTGCAGCTTTTTGTATACACGTCAGGTTGACGAATCCAAGGGGTATATAAGGACCTTGAGTTCTTCATTCCCATATGATTCTTGCTCGTCCTGAATTTGCTTAACTGAATTTTCAAGAGACTCACCGCAGCGTTTCACTTCAATCATCTCTAGAGTAGGAATTTCTCCAATAATAGAAGGAATTTCCTGAAGATGAAAGCAGCTTTCCACAAGAAGCAGTTCGAGGTTGGGCAAGGACTCGCTCGAGGCATTCCATGTTGTAATTTTGAGGGATCTCAATTTAAGAACCTTGAGGGTTGGAAACTCTTCATCTTCAACGTCCCATTTTCCCTGCTGAAATGCTCTATGTTCCAACTTGAGAACCACTAAATTCGGTAATCTCCCGATATTAGACATGTCACTTTGTGGCAACAAAACATCTGATAGAGTTAGCTTTGTTAATGTCTCTGGCAAGCTGAATTTTAAGATCTTACCGTTCACACCGAGTGTTTCAAGTTGAAGAGCATCTAATCTGAGTTTGAGAGGCTCTTTACAATGGCACTTGAGCTTTCGCAGTCTGTTTGCCTTCTTTATGATGTAATCTGCTAGCTTGTTAGTGAGAGACACTGTGGCCAAGGTCTCTATGCAACATATGTTTGTTGATTTGCGAGGAATGCGTCCATCAAAAGATGCAACAGGTACTACATGGACATGCTTTAACCTTGGCATATCCCAGATGGCAATCGGAAGTGTTGTGCCACTTCCTACTGTTATTACAAGCAATACCTCGAGGTTTGAAAGGTCCGATATCCATGATGGCATAAATTCCAGATAGCCTTTGATTCCTAAGTACTTCAGATGGATCAACTCTTTTGATCTCTGTAATGAACGGTCCGACACAGGACATTCCATTTGTAGAACTCTTAGAAGTTTAAAGTTCTCGAGATCAAAAAATTCCTGGCAGCCAGATTTCGGGGGTCTGAAGAATGCAGACCGAGCTTGCAGGTTTCCTATCCTCCCTGCCCAATAAAGGCTATGATGAATGCAAAGCTTCCGGTTCTCATAAAAGGAGCTCGACAAATCTACCTTCCCATTGGTCGTTAGCTGCATAAACTTCTCTTCCTTAGCTTTTGTCACACAAAAATCATGCAACATATCATGAATGTGACATGTTCTGACTCCTCCGACGGACCTTTTCTTGCTCACCATAATCAAGCTTCTACCGATCAGATCATTCAGTAAACTTTCGGCTACAAGCTCTACACTCTTTGCCTCCGTGGTTGGAACAAATCCCTCGATAGTCCACAACCACGCTAACTTTGAGAATGAAATTTCTTCATCCTCCCGAAATGAAGCAAAATAAAGAAGGCAGGGCTTGAGGCTATCCGGCAAGTGCTTGTAGCTCAATTCGATTACGTCCAAGCACTCTTTCGCACTTGTGACGGAATCTAAATTTATACTCTCTGCAATTTTTCTCCAACTTTCCTCATTTTGGCTTATCCCAGACAAAACTCCAGCTACCAAAATCACAAGGAGAGGTAGTCCTTGACACTTTCTCGCGATGTTTTCTCCCACTTTAGATAGATCTGGTGGGCAAGTTTGTTCCTTGAACAGCTTGATTTTCATTAGTTCCCAGCTTTCATTTTCGAAAAGAAAACGAAGGTGAAGAGGTTCTCTATCAGGATTAATTTCTGAAGCCACATCGCTGAGCCGGCTCGTTAATAAAATCCTACTTCCGTTATCATCATCTGGGAAGCATCTTCTCAAGTCATCCCAAGTGTCAACACTCCATATGTCATCAATGTAGAGAAGATACCTCTTCCTTATTAAAAATTTCCGCAAAGCATCTGCTGGATTTTTCTCATTCTGTTGATTGGAACTTTTTACTTGATTCAAGATATCGAGCAACAGCTTTCTCCTGTCGTAGGCTTGGGAAACACAACACATAGCTTGGACGTCAAAATAGTTCCGTATGTTCACATCATGATAGACTTTCTTTGCTAGTGTAGTCTTTCCAAGACCAGGCATCCCTACAATGGACACAATATCCAAGTACTTTGGTCCTCTAGTGAGACGGTCGATTAGCAAGTCAGCCTCTTCATCAAACCCCACCACTACCTCATCAAGTTGTGTAGTCTCAACTACTTGTCTGACAGGATTTGGTTCTTCTTCTTCAATAGGGACTTGAACATCTCGTACAATCGTAGCATGGAACTCTATCATATTATCCTTGACAAGCTTAATTTCTGTTAGGATCTTACATAACAAATGCAGATACCAAACAGGATAATCTCCGGTAACCAGACAATCAATTATGCATTCTGCCTGGTATGCGAGAGATATGACTTTTGTCCAAAGATCGTGCTTCTTCATCTCCTCATACTCATATGTTTTCTTCTCAACTTTCTCCAAGAAGGATCTTAGGAGAGCTAACTCCTCCTGAATTTCTGCAATAAGATGCTCGACAACAGAATCACACTTCCCCTCTTGCAGCAGTTCTTTCAGATGGCGTAAGAGGGAACCAATAAAGCCTAATCCATTTGTCCTGGGGAAATTGAAATTACACTCTGATGATAAAGGAGCTTTCAAAATCACATCTCTTAGATCTTCCATGGCACGGTCAATCTTTTTTAACAATTCAGTGAATACCGGGTTAACTTCTTCTGCTTTCTCCACGGAGAATGAGTAAGCAGAAGATGCTAACTCAGCAATAAGACCTTCAGCGCAATTAAGTATATCACTCAATTTCCCCTTATCAACACACAGATCTTCAGGCGGATAAATGAGCAAAGTTACCAATTGCGTTGCTGCATGGTAAAGGCTTTTGATTTGATCGTTTACAAGAGGAAGCATCAAAGAACATGCCTCACTATTTGATAACTCCGACAGATCCTGGAAGAGAAAATGAACAAAACCTTCGACAAATTCTATCACGTCCCGGTTGTACTGGACTTGCAATTTAACTAAACCTCTTAGAGCTCCAGTATAGATTTCTGAAACTCGGCGCTCAAGGGGCTTGATTTCTAGCAAAACGTTAGAGATCTTACGTCTCAAACCAGATGCCAGATTATCATCAACTTCTTCCACAAAACATAGGTAACAAATGTAAGCAGCATTCCGAGTGACAACCTCCACGTGATTAAAGAGCATTCTGGATTTCTCCAGTTCCATGCCTGAGTCTTTTATGAAATCGAGGAAGGTTTTGAGATATTTTAAACTTCCTTCAAGGACTTGAAACTCATTCTTTAGAAGAACAAACTTGTCCAGCTCCTTCTTGTTGATGAAAAGATCCTTCACATTCTGAAGTATGTAATCAATGAATTTCTGAAATAACGGGCTGCATAAATTTGGTAAAGGCCACCTTCCTGGAACCAGTGAAAGGAGGAACTCATAACCTTTTTTGACTTCTGCAGAAGATAAATCTTCCCTTGGACCTGAAACAGTATCGCCAACTTGCATTCCATGTCCTCGCAACCTCCCGTCCTTAATCCTCCCTTTTTGAGTTGCCCAAAACAAAAGGGTATCAAGAAATCTCCTTTCTATTTCAGGCATTTGTTTTCTCGTGGAAGTGTCCTCACGATGAGGAAATATCGACAGCTCTGGAAGTAAAGAGATTAAAAACAAATCACATTCTAGGACCATATCAGCAAAAACAAATCACAGAATTGCTCAGAACACATGAGAAACTATGCAATTTCAAGTATTTATTTAGTGTACTTGCAGGAATCAATCACAATATTGGTAAAAAGTAAGAATCTGAAAAGCTAATCAATGCATTGATAGATGAAACTGCAACCATGAACGGCAAACAAAATATCGGAATCAGTTGAATTATATGAAGAATATACTGTTATATTTTCTTGAAAACACAGAAAATAGTCCTCATTATATTCACTGTTTCAAAAGATGTCTTAGTGTATGTAAATATGCTTTCTTGATCATTTTTCTGTAAAGCTGAATTGCTAAAAAGTTATGTAGCAACTTTGCTGCGTAACAACTGTGTCAAAATAAACACTTAAGGGTTATGGTGAAGTTATAAGTACTACTTCATCCTTAACTAGAGGTGTCGGGTTCAAGCCCAGTGTCTGAAATTGCCTTTGGTAGGGATCCCTTTACACCTCTCCCCTCAAGTTGACCAACAAGTCAAAATTCAAAACATATTACTACCTCATATTTCAACATTCCTTTCCCTATTAACTATGTGGAAAAAAATATGCAGAGGAAGATAAAAAGGTCAGCCCGGTGCACTAAAGCTCCCGCTATGTACAAGGTCCGGGGAAGTCCCACCACACGGGTGTATTGTACGCGGCCTTACCTTGCATTTCTGCAGAGGCTATTTCCAAAGATTGAATTTGTGACCTCCCGATCAGATGCAAAGGAAGATACTTCAATCTATATTACTAAAAAGTTAAGTCTATTGAGATTACCTTTGACAACTTTGGAGTGAACAAGAAGCACTGACGTTGGCTTTGTTAGAGTGGGTAAAAAAAGTTCCACATTGATTAGGGAATGGATCGATAGTTTGCTTATATAGACTTGGACAATCCTCCCTCATAATCTAGCTTTAGGATGAGTTAGACCCAATATTCATGACAGGCTTCGCCCATTATTACCAGTTGGGTGGTTTCAAGATTCCTATGGGAGTATGTGTTTGCTGAACATGTACATTTTGTTTATTCAAAAGTAACAAGTTGTACTAAAGAACAAGAGCTTTGTTTATTCAAAAGTAACAAGTTGTACTAAAGAACAAGAGATTAGGTATCAAGTTGGCTTCTTTTTTAATCCAATTATTTTAGTATTTTACATTTGGTGGGCCATGTTAAGTGTGATGGCTTCTTTTAAAAAGACTATTGACCTTACTTTCCTAACCAAAACTTTTGAGAAATTCTATTTGATACCTCAAGTATCACACAACTGCTTAAAGCCTTGGAAACAGCCTCTTGAAGAAATGTAACGTGAGGCTGCATACAATAGATCATTGTGATCGGGCCCTTCCCCAGATCCTGCACATAGCGAGAGCTTAGTGCACCGGGCTGCCCTAAGGTTCAGACAACTGACACTAGTTATGTGAACGACTTCATTTTGTCACAAGTTAGTTGATCAACCCGTGAGACAAAAAGGAGCCTCACACAATAAGCGCGAGACACTAATAAAGTTTTTTAATTTATTCTTTTTTTGTGTAAATCACAAAAGACTTAGATTTTAGATCTTGAATTCGATATTATTGGTCATTAATGTTAAGTGCATTTTACAACTTGGTGGCTCAAAAACAATGTCACACTATGTTATATATTGAAGGAATGAAGCCAACATCAATGCTTCTTGCATTAAACAAACCTAATTGTATTTCTTTCTTACATTTTTTGCTGGTCCATACATGATATATGTTGCAGCTTTCTGGTCATTGTAGGAAGAACACAACAATCCTCCAGGTTTAGGCTACTTCAAGATATGTTATTCTTTATATAACATTTTGTTTCTTGAACATTATTCTAACTCATGCCACAGGAACGATAAGATAACTTCAGGCCGCTTGTGCAATGTTAGTTAGATTTGCATTAGCTATGGCACTCATTTGGTGTCCAATCGTCAGAGTAGCGAGCGCAGGAAATTGCTTGAGGAAAGAAGATATATTCAGGTGATATATGGTTAACTTCGTAACCATATTGCTGGTAACTGAGTAGATTACACTGCAATAGTCACGGTAGTGGCAAAAGTCGAACATTGGCAAAAGAAGAACCAACAATGAAAGAAATTGACTAGACACAAACTTTGGCAAGAGTCTGTCTCCATAACTAACCCTCAACCTTAATCATTTGACCAACACAAGGTTTGATTCCCACAAGTCACAAGGCGACATAGTAGTTTCATTGCACGGGCTGAAATGTTAGTCTTTCTGATCAGGTGATAAAATGGATTCCAATTCCATCTCCTGCTGAGGCAATAGCAATGCTCGTGCCGATGCCAAGGTGGCCGGTGGTAGTGTTTCCTTAAAATGCCTCAGTAGATGAATCATGCGATTTGCAGTTTCTTCTGTAACAACATCATCTCCAGCACATAGAACCTAAGATAAGAAGTAACTTTCAGTTACTAAATGACTACATTAGCATAAAACTTGATTTAAATGAAATGTCATTCTAATAGACAGATGGAGAGAGAACCACTTTCATGCTCGCGCCAACCAACCTACAGACCTAATTGTCGACTTGTCAACTGACTAACTATAATGCGATATGTCTTTTTCTTTAGCTACAAAAGATTTCTACTGCATTAAATTTACACCCTGATACCGTTAGACTACAAGTTTTGGTCTTCTATCGCCTTTCTCACAAAAGTAAATACTGACTCATTTTTATATCAAGTACAAATAAACTCATTCTAACACCAGCTAGTTGTGATTTTGAACTAACCTCTGCGAAAACTGAAATAACCTTTGGAAGGTGTAGATAGTTGGGACCCAATAGTTCTGTGTCTGATCTGAAAGTTAAAAGATTTGGTAAAACGCATTAAAGACAACATTAAAACCTAAGATTACATTCAACATTGTTACATTATACCATTGAACAGAGCTGGAAAACTTCAAACAGTAAAGTAAATAACAGGTGATGATAAAAACTAATCCAACCTTTCAACCATTGAACAAAGCTGGTTTAGAACTGCTTTGGCTTCATACACGTCATCTTTTATAGGCAGACAATTCAGCCAAGTCGGAATAATCTACAAGACACTCGGAATGAGAATATTGTGGAAGTTTAACAATAAGATGTTAGAGATTTCCAGAGAAACATACCTGCGCTGAGTCAATATTTGCCCGATGAAATTGGCATATCTTACCGAGTGCAGAAACAGCATTATCATATGCCACTACATTCTCAGGTTCACGAGCATTGAAATGCGTTATGACTACATTGATCCTTGAAAGAGCCTCTGAAATCATGGATTTATCAAATACCGAAACAGATATTCCTGTCTACATCTCCATGATGAGAAGGTCTCATTAATAGGTTTAACGACATCATACCTCCGACAAAAGGTTTGAAAATAGAACCACCTTTTTCAGCACAAATCCGAAGTTCATAAAGAGCATTCTGAACATGACACAATGGTGTTGAGATGAATCAAATAGAAATTGTAACGCAACTGAAAACTGTGCCGAACGCCAAGAATACACGCAAACCTTTCTAACACGTGGATTTTCGTCGTTGCTCCAGTCCAAAAGAAAAGGGAGATATGTGTCGAAGTACCTAGTTTCAACAGAAAGTAACTATCAGAACTGTGACTTATTTAAGAAAAACTCATAAAGACATTCCCACTTTAGAGCTGCTTCACCGCAAAACCCCACAAGATGATCAAATACATAAATACATGTATTTCTTTCTTCAGTTGTTTTATCCTTGCCCTTCAAGCAGTGAGGAAAAGAACTATTAGAAACATGAGAGGAAAACAACCTTAGATTGTTAAGATTGAGTCGGTTACTGGTGCTGAAACTCACCATCATAGGCATTATATATGATGAAAGCTCATCAAGGAAAGGCAAGAAAGCAGCCTTGAATGTCTTGATTAATATCGTCACTAGGTAACCAATCTGATAGCAAATTGCTTATGTTATCAAAGTGAAAGGTTTTATAAAGACAACATGGTGTTTTAAGTTATACTGCGATTTCTTATCAAACATACCTTTTTGAAAATTTCTACTTCTTACTCTCTTTCATCCCTCAGTAATTCAGCTTCCTCGGCATCAAAGTCTTCGGATTTTACTCTCTCTGAGAGTTCTCCTTTCCTACGTGAACTCTCTGCAATGACGTGTTTTATCTCATCGATGATGCTACGAATCTGAGCTTCATTGACAGTTTGTCCACAGATCTGAAAGAAGGCATAAGAAGGACCATAATTTTTACAAGCAGTGTTGCTTTGACAGTAGGCATGAAACATTTAGCAGTGATAAATTATGCATACACTCAGACACACTAAGGATCAAGTTAGGAGCTCCTATTTTACTTGATCCCGAAGATGCAAGTCATTACTTTCATCCCCAAGTTTCACTATGTATTATGCTGTGCACACAACGAATATCATTCTTACGAGCTTGGACAAGTGTCTGCTTATCACTATGGACCTAAAAAGCTCAAAGCAGCACACCACCATCTCAGAAACATTGCATACTTGGATCAAAGTAAAGAAATCATTTTAACATGACATACCACGAGGCATCTAATCAACTCTTGCAATTTAGTTACACATACTTTTGTCTCAGGCTCCTGCAAGGGAGAAGCAATTAAAGTGTCACATACTCGTACTTACATAAATGGAGTTCAGTCCTATTCGTGACAAAAAAAATTGTAAATATTAGTGTTGAAGACAACCGAAGATAAAGCGTCTCCCATAGCCAAGATTATATGACCAGACAACTGATTGAAGTAGTCATTTCCACCTTGAGCAGTCCCTTTCACTGTTGCCAGTTTAGCAGAAAGCAACAGCGGCGACATTGCTTAACCACCATGAATCATAACATCTCATTAGAAGCTAAAGAAGTTAAAGGAAAATAAATAAAACCATATGAAATCACGAGATTTTTTTTTCTTTACCTTTACAAGCAATTTCCCTGGTATCACGGTGGATATAGAATTTCAGAAGCGGAACTAGAATTGAAGCAGCCTGTTTCATGATTTAAGCCATGAATATCACCACTTAATTTTGAATCCACTTAACATAACATGAGGAAAAAAGTAAACGTGCAAATGATTATTCATCCTAACCTGGGAAATCCATGGGTAGAAGTCTTCCTCCAACATTTGAGCAAATGAACCGAGGACAGAAACAGCCACAGATTTGCCCCACAGGAGGATCTCTCCTCTGATGCATATTATTTCATCTCGAAGTTTGACTTTGTGTATACTGCACAAAGTATATAAAAGCTAGACAACATGTCTGATAGATGTTAAAGCAAAGGTCTCTACTGTATTTATCTATGTGCAAGTGTGCAAGTCAAAGCGAGGAGAACAAGAACAAAGAAGTACAAGTGCTACGAAACAACATAGATTCTCATTTCAGTCACGTTACCAAAAAAGTGCACTCGGAATACGGACAATGGGATGCCAAAGTCAATTGACGGAACCTCAAAAAACATCCCTATTCTATTCATGTACGGTATCTATGAGATCTAAAATAGTCAACTACACTATCATATGTTTCTATAAATCAGAATGAAAGCCACAATACAGAATTCGACTTGATCTTCTGTATAAAACTGAACTTGTCATGACAGCACCTGCGATTCCTTGTTTGTCTTTTTTTCATACCTTTCATGTTCCAACTCCTTGCATGTCTATTCTAGACTCAGGCATGACCGGATGAAGTCCCACAATATTCAAAAACGAATGTCAGAGTTGTCCGGTAAAGGAACAATTTGAGGATAAATCACTAATGCTATGTGATTTATCACCACAAAGATAGCACCTTTACATTACTGAATTCCGTTGGAAGACTGTAAGCTCACGGAGTCACATAGTGCTTTTGTTGATTCAGTTGTTTTAACCCAGATTGTATAAAACAGAAATATGAAATCCAAATTAAGAAGAAAATCTAAATGAACTTCAAAGGTAAAGGAAAAAAGCCACACCTCAACTATAAAAGCTTACCTATCATCTAATTCATCTGAAGGTACGGTCTTATCGGGCTCAAGTTGAGAAAATTCAACCGTAGGGGGCAAGATTATACTCATGTAAGGAAGCAAATCTTTCCCTATGACCTTGCAAATTTTAATCCATGCCTGTGATTATATCAAGAAAAATATTGAGAAGGCAATCCAAAAAAGAAGTTCTGAACACCTAAAATCAAAGGATTAACACATACCACTAGAATGTGCGGAATAGTATCAAAGTCTTTCACTTGTGATTCTTGAAATAACTTAAGCAAATCCATAACCTTTAATGATAACAAAAACATTATCAAAAGAAGTTCACGTCGAGAAATGAATGAATGAATGAATAAGACCACACAAATCATAGCCGGGGGGACACCTGTTTTATGTCATCTCTGAATTTCTCTTTGCCAACAGCCATCCCCACAGAGCTTATGCACTGCAAGGCATTGCGTCCAAGAGCTTCATCTGATTTGTCATTTGCATTTACCAGTAAAGCTTTCAGGTATGGCATTACGAAATCGTAGTACTTATGGAAGTGCTCCTGTTGAAGTATGATATATTAGCCCGCGTCCATAACATAAGTAGAAGTATAATTGAGGCAAAAATAAAATGCAAGTAGGCAATACCTTTGACAAATCAGCTATAGCACCTAGTGCAATTAATGCTTCTTCATGTACCATCTGATTGTCATTCTGCATTTTACGCAAACAACTATGAGTAGGAAAAGATGGCATGATTTGCTATAAGTAATCCACCTTTATGACATGGTGGCGTCTATATTTGCATACCTGAAGAAGTACGACCAGTTTTTTAAGTAACCCATCCACGTAGGGTTCGATAGTTTCTGGACTTCCAAATTGACAGAAAATCACAACAGAAGCAGCTGCAAATGCCTAAAAAAATGACACAGAGTTAAACTAGTAAATTAGTATCGTGAACTGAATGAAGAAGTAACGACATATCTGTACCATATTCTTTACACAGTGAATTGTTCAAACTCTATTTAAGGGTCACTTTAGGTACCTCCCCTGACATATCTCGCTGTAACGATAACTTCCATTAAGGCAAGAGCATTATGTAGACCAAATATAGTCATAGCTTATATTTCTTAGCTTATATTTCAAGAAGTGCGCTATTAAGGCTACATAAGTTAGAATTCTAATTATACGAGACTATAGAAGGGAAGTTTGAAAAATATCCATTCTTTTGCCTCATGTTCTAGAAAATTACAATGTGGCAATGAGCATAAGGAATCATATCATCATAGGTCAGACCTGCACTCGAGGATTTTGACAATCATCCATAGCTGCAGCTAATGCAGGCAATATTTGGTTATGGTATTGTGCTTGTAAATGTGGACAAAAGTGTATCAACAACTGGTGAATTGCATGAACAGCAGCCCATCTCACTCGTGGATGCGGATCGTGGAAAGAATGGAGAACCATATTCACAAATTGCTCCAGATACCTGATCATCACCTGTACAAACAGTGAAACCATGGATTCAAATTAGTAGCCTAAGGAGGCAAACTATGTTTTCTGTCCTAGTAGTTTGCTACCAAAAAGGAGTTTCTCAAATGCCGCATGATCATCCCAACGTAATCATGACAAACATACTAATGTGACAAATTTGTACCTTTGAGCTACCTTCAGATATCTGAGCAATTGCTAGGAGAGCAGCGTGACGTTTCTCCCACTCAGGGGCAACCAAGTATGAAGGCAGCTGCTCCATTGCAATAGGAGTAACAGTTTTTCCACCTAATGCAATTGATAACCGTTTTAAACAATTTAGACCAAAAGAGCAGCTCTTCGTCGCCCCTGAAACTTCATGCTGTTTCTCCGTACAATGCCAACTAGGTTCATCACTATGCCAAATAGGTTCAGCAGTATGAAAGCGAGGTTCATCCTTGATATCCAGCGTTAAATTTACTAAGATAGCAAAACAAGTGTTAGTAAACAAAGGCACCTTCTTCATCATGCCAGGAACCTTCTCCTTAGCCTCGACCAAAGTTAACATAAACTCAACCGCCAAGTGCCTAATCTCCTCTTCCAAACTCTTATTCTCAGCTATCTCAAACATTGTACCTACAATGACCACTAGTTGACGTCTCAAGAATTTAGGCTCATTCCTCGCCAACTCAATGAAAAGATTCAGCACATTCACTGCTGCATCCTCCAGGTCATTGTTGCTCAACGCGTCAGTCAACGTCCTCATCATACCTGGCAACAGATCCTGAAACTGTGCCTTTTCATTTAAACTCGATACACACTGAATGAATCTGATCACAGCCATCGTGGCAGTGATCCTCACATCAAGATCATTGAGCGTATCATCATTATTCAGTGTATTAAGGAATAACGAGTGCAAATCTTTCACGCAACCAACTACTGTTTCGCCAGTTTTGTCAGCTAGTTGCGCATATAGCAAGAAAGCAGACAGTCTTGAGCAACTGTTTGAAGTAGAATCCGTGAGACATTTGTGTAAGAATGGTAGTAATTCAGGCCAGTTGTTATCTGGGAGAAGTGAAACAGCTAAATCGGAAACAATGTCACAGAGCCTAGTGATGATGGCTTTTGACTCTTCAAGCATGATACGATCGAGGAGAACACACTTAAGAGTGGATTGACTTGACACAGACAGATTGTTCCAATTAGTACCTAAGTCCTGGTTAGTAAGTAACCTTGCTAGAAGGGCAACCTTGCATTCACGAGAATAATCAGTGTCATGGACAGAACCAAGACTGTTAGAAATCTTAAGAACCACGGAGTCTGGATCCACCTGTATCATTATACTGAAGAGGAAGCCTGCCTCTTCTGGATTCTCCATGACATTGGATAAAATGGTTTCAAATGAATCCCAATCAGGCCGCGGAACCTCATCCATCTCAGTGACCTGAGGGGCCTGAGGGGCCTTCCTAACTCGCCTCCATTTTCGCCTTAGCTTCATAGAATAGACAGAAAAAGAGAATGTTGCTTCTTTTTTTTTCTCAGACTATGGAGTTACAAGAGACCTCATCAAGTTTTAAAGAAATGCTGATTTGACCAAGTCCTCCCGGCGGCCAAGCTACAGTTATACAGTTCCGCAGAACTCAATAGCTTTGGTTCAACCACTACATTTATGCTTAAAAAGCAACTTGTATGTATAAATTCTTTATCAAAAAACCCAGTAAATTGCTTATTCCAGAAAACTCAGCCTGGTGCACTAAAGACCTCGCAATATGCAACGTTCGAGGAAGGGTCAAACTACAAGGATTTATTGTACGCCGCATAATAATGCACTAGCCAGGATTAATAAAGTTATCTTAATTTTTCAAAATTTGCAAAAGCCAGTTTTGCAGAAAACAACTTTAAAGAAATCGAGAATGTGTCTTTTAGTGATATTATTATAGTATATAGTACTCCAATTAGGTGGAGTGGATGTGCTTCTTCAATAATTTATTACAGATTTCATTACCTTTCTCTATATTTAATTAAGGCCACATTCATAGCCGGCCCTTAAGTTTGTCAAATACTTTCATTTTAATATGTAAATTCCAACACCAAAAAAAATAAATTATGACTCATTCATGATGTTGCATAGTGAGTGTATAACATTTTCTTTTATAGCAAAAACAACAATATACTCATGAGTGTATTAATTCCCATACGAGAGGCAGTTTTCGATAGACCCTCGGTCAAGGGGTGTTCTTTTTCAACATTTATTTTAGTTGCAAGGGGGATTTTCTTCCTTTTTTATTTAGGTAAAAGAAATATGGACTAAGAAAATTTCTTTTCAAAAAGAATTTCTTTCTACTTTTATTATTTCGTAATATTCGCGTGTCACTATTCTATTGGTAGCATTCACTTCTTGTGATTTGTTTGAAACTGCAAATTTATGTTCAGTTGGTACAATTTTTTTAAGAGTTAAATCGTCAAAAACACATCTGAAGTATCATATGTGGTTTTAACAGGTATAACGCTACTACATTAATGATCATCACATATACTGAGAGATTGTATGAATCAGACAAACATTTGAATAATAATTAAGAATGATATTCAAAACAATGTAAAAGAACACTGAATGGAAGGGGGAAATCTTCTAGTTTTGTCTTATTAGAATGATGTAAATGAAAAAGATTACATTTATTAAGGAAATCAAGCTCTTGTTATTATGTTTATATTAATGAAATGAAATCCCCTTCCATCCCCTCCTGATGATATATGTGAATGCCTCTATGCTGTGTATGGTTTAGGCATGGGCATACCTTTAACAATACCACAAAGAGGGTTGGTGTCAGGGATGTTATACTCATCCCTCAAGGAACGAGCTGGTGAAAGAACACTAATGTAGAGCTGTTGTCCTAAGTAGTATCTCTCCCACATATCTGATCTCAGGTTCCACATTCCAGAGTTGTCTAGAGTTGTCATCACCGCGGTCCATGAGTTTGGATAGACTTGGACGGTGTGCCTGCTTATTGCGTCAACCAAGTTGTAGTTCTTTCTCTTCTCAGGATTCCAGGTTCCAGGCTCGACAGCTACTGCGAAGAAGGCATAACCGTCTAGGTGATAGGATTGAATGGTCTTCTCGTGGTTCTCGAAGATGATCTCAACAAAGTTACGGAAGGTGGCATTCTTGATATTGGGTACAACGGTCACCTTGTCAGTATTTGAGGGCTCATCAGACATGAGATCGTACTTGAAGACCTTTTCGCCGACTCCAAAGTATTCAGCGAGCTTGAATGGAGTTTCTGCATTAGCGTGGGAGATACCGTTCAAGGAAAATCTTAGCTTTCCATCTACTTGATTCCTAGTGTTGACAATCTTCAAAGTGCGGGTGATGTTGATCTTTCCGTAGTGGTAGGATCCTTGAGGGTTGGGGCGGGCAGCGCTAGCAGTAAGGTTCCACCTGTATGAGCGGAACTGGTTCATGGACCAGGCAATGCCTTGTGTGTTTTCTGGTGGAGGTGCTGGGAGGTCAGAGGATGCCGGTCCCTTGCCATTGGCATATCGGATGATAGCCACGGTAGAGAATTTTTCATTCTTCAAGAACCTGCTAGACACGACCAAGTAATAGTCTTTAGCCTCTTGATCAGCAGTGACCAACACGGAAGCGCATTGACCAACATGTAGATCAAGGGACTCATAGACGTTTTGCACAGTGTGCGATCCCTCGATTTCCACCAACTTCATGGGGTGACCTTGAAACCTGACATTAACTGATGTCCTCAAACCGGCATTGCAGAATCTGTACCTATAACTCTTACCAGCCTCCATAGTAAAGAGCGGCTGTGCATCCTTATCGCCAACCTTGAGTGACTTTCCATTAATGTGGATGCCATCAGGCCTGCCAAAAGTACGTCCCTCATCCAAGATCTTCTTCAAGGACTTATAACCCTTGTTGTACCAATCACCAACGAAGACATCATATTCATCGGAAGGTGCAGGTCTAGCGAAAGGAATAGGGATAAGGTTGCGGCTATGGATATTGATAGGACCAAAACCACCAGCAGCACGATGCAAGTCTGTTGTTGGGAAGTAGAAGAAGCTGCCGATCTGGTCCTTGACCTGGAAACGGTAGGTGAAATTTGTACCCGGCATGATAGGACACATGGTTCCTGGGGTACCATCCTGCCACGAGTTCTTCCTTTGCTGGATACCATTCCACGTAAAGAGCAATGGCTCGTCAAGATGATTAAACACATTGACAACAATATTGTTATTGGAGGTACAGTTGATCCTAGGTCCTGGAAACTGTCCATTGATAAGGATAGCCTGTTGAGGCACACCCAATGGAGATATCGTTCCATAAGTAACATTCCATTCGTAGAACACATAAGGATCCTCGGCTTTCACCGCAACTACTGAGAGACTAACCAACAAAGCCACAATCATTAAACTAGTTCTCTCCATGTTGTTCCCCTTTTTATATTTTTTTTTTTGAAATATTCTTTTATTTTGTTTTTGGGGGGAATTT
Source organism: Capsicum baccatum var. pendulum (assembly GCA_030864225.1). NCBI lineage: Eukaryota > Viridiplantae > Streptophyta > Magnoliopsida > Solanales > Solanaceae > Capsicum > Capsicum baccatum. The sequence goes on from CM061550.1 coordinate 282,183,719, forward strand.
TATTTATTTGTGACAAAGAAGAAGAGGGTATTGTTCTTCTTCTTCCTTTTATTTTGTTTATGTTTGTAGAGCTTGCATTTGTATGTTCATCATTGAGGCCTTTTATAGCCAGTTTTTTACCTCTTGCAACCACACATTCATATTAACTGCCGCGATGATAACTATGGCGCTCCTTACATCGCGTTCCCTTTGTTAACAATATTGACTTATTCTGGCATAATTTTCATCCATAAGTTTAGCAAAATATGTGGTACAATTGCAAATGTTTTTACTGCTTCATATTTGTGGTCATTAATTAATAACCAAAATGAAAAAAAAAAAAAAAAAAAAAGTAAAATAGCCTTAACATTAGCATACTAATAACTACCTTTTTACGATCCAAAAACAAGAAACGATACTTTTATGCATGCATGCACGTAATATATATACTAAACAAATTATTATGAATATAATTTTTGTAAAAATTGTAGTATATATAGTTATATGTACTAACTACAACATATAATTACAGACAGATACTAATTGAGAACATTGTCATTTGAATCTCCTTCTGAAAATAACTAGACAATCTAAATTCCAAAATTATCAATTTTTTAATTGTTTTGCTATTTGAAAATAATTATATATTGATATTGATATTTATTGATTATGTACTTTTAGAGAGGTATATGTGTAGTGAGTGCTAATTTAAAAGAACTATGATTTTTCAATTGTCTGTAAGTTAAAAGACGTATGGTTTGATTTGTATCTTATTATGACTTTTAACATTAGTGCATTGCTTGTATTTATAAGATATGATACTCATTTCAATTTATTTATTTTATTTGTTTAAGTTAATTTAATTTAATTCTAATATTTCACGTGACATCTTTAAAACCTCAACATTAAAATGCATTTTATATAACTTTAGTTTAAGACGATAAATTTTTAAAAAATTTCTTTACTTTCTTAAATTGCATGTCATGTTTGATTTAAGTTCATAATGACCCTAAAATAGGGAAAATTTTACAATGGGAGAGTCACAATCAACAAAAGTTGTGTGATCCTCCATTAATTTTTTGACACATAAGTTGTGGGTTCCTATATTTTTAATTTGTAATGAAAGCAATGAATAAGAGAGAGAAAATATATTTATATAATTCATATGGGTCTTAATTGGTAAAATAAATTATATTAAATAAATATAAAAAATTAAAAAAAGAAGAATTATATGACTCTTGTATGCAAAAACATGTACGGTAAAAATATAATTTTTTTCTTTATGATTTCAATAAAGTTCACGCAAACTTTTGATGATTATTTGAGATAAAAATTACATCAAATTTATGTATTGATCCTATTTTTATTAATAGATATTTCATTTGTTTAAATTTATGATTCTTTTTAAAATTTAAAAAAGATATATTTTTGTATTTAGAACAATAACATTTCCCATGAAATATCACAAATGAGATTTGAGAAAGGTAGAGTATATGCAAATTTTATCAGAGGGGGTGCTTCATCTTTTTTATTTTATTAATAATTTAATTATAAAATAACATATAATTTTTACTCCCAATTAATAATTTATAACAACATAAATTTCGGGGTTATAAAATACTATATTTTATCTCAATTCAATTTTTTTTTATTTTTTAAAATATGTACCGAGTCAAAACTTTCACATAAATATATAAAATAATATTTCAATGTTTTAGATTAGTAGAAAAATAAGTATTTAACATTTTACGTATAAAAGTGTAAATTCTATTGAAAAACAAACTCAAAACTGTTTTTAAAGTCAAACATTGAATTTTAAACATAAATGAAAAAAATTATTTTGAAAAAAAAAAAAAGATACTCACATTTTAATATTTTATAACCAAGAAGATCCTTATAAATATTGATAGATTGAGTTTCATTGCATTTTAATTATAAAATTGAATAAACAAGGCATATTGTCTATGTGTCAATTTTACACATATTTTATATATTTTAGTTTATGTGAAAGTCTTGACTCTTTATATATTTAAATAAATAAATAATTTTGAATTGAGATAAAATATAGTATTTTATTACTCAAAAACTTATGTTGTTATAAATTATTAATTAGGAGTAAAAATTATACATTATTTTATAATTAAATTATTAATAAAATAAAAAAGATGAAGCACTCCATCTGATAAAATCTGCATACACTCTACCTTTCTCAAATCTCATTTGTGATATTTCATGAGAAATATTATTGTACTAAATAAAAAAATATGTCTTTTTTAAATTTTAAAAAGAAATCATAATTTAAACGAATGAAATATCTATTAATAAAAATAGGATCTATGCATAAATTTGGTGTAATTTTTATCTCAAATAATAATCAAAAGTTTACGTGAATTTTTATGAAATCATAAAGAAAAAAATTATATTTTTACCGTTCATATTTTTCATAAAAGAGTCATATAATTCTCCTCTTTTTTATTTTTTATATGTACTTAACACAATTTATTTTACCAATTCATTACTTTTATTACAAAATTAAAAAGATAGGCGTCCACAACTTATGTATCAAAAAATTAATGGAGGGTCACGTAACTTTTATTGGTTGTGACTCTCTCATTGTAAAATTTTCCCTAAAATAGGTTTGTCTTATAAAATAAAATTACATAAATGGCCTCCATAAGGGATGGTCTTGACTTTATGGCCTCACTTAATAAATTTTATCCATAAGACAAATGTTCTAATATTTGCCAATAAAGTGGACAATCATGATATTTTAAAATAATAAACCTACACAATTAATCAGAAGTTTTGTCTTATACGCAAAAGTTTGAATGTTTTTCTTGTAGGCAAATATTAAAACTTATTTAGTCGGGACAAATATTCAAGTAAGACCACATTCTTTGAGGGACCAAAATTCATGAACGGACATTTGAAGTACAAGAATTCAAAACCGAACACTTTGGGGTACACTAGCCTAATTTCCATAATGTATTTTTTATAGAGTAAAGCGTACCCCTGATCAATTATGACCAAATTTTCTACAGCATACTCCAACTTCACGGAGGTACTATTACCCCTTGAACTTAACCTTAGCATATTTTTATCATCCTTTTTAGCTGATGTGGCACCTTTTCTCAATCTTTTAGCTGACGTGGGCCTCATTTTATATAATAAAGGTATCACATCAGCACAAAAGGGTAACAAAATTACGCTAAAATTGAATTCATGGGGTAATAAGCTAAGACCTCTGTGAAGTTGGAGCGTCTCGTAGCAACTTTGACCATAGCTCGGAAATACGGGATGCTTTATCTCTTTTTTATATTTTATGCTATTTTATAAATCTAAAAATGAGTGGATGTGGCACCACAAAATAGAACCAAAACTCAACAGGCTGTCATAGCCACTAGTCATAGACATGGTAATCCTTTTTGCAGCAACACAAAGTCCTGAATGATCACTTTGAAACAACTCAACTCAATCAAAGAACAGGCAAAAGGCAAAAGACAAAATCAAGAATTCTTAACTAATGGCTTCTACAACTAGCTACACTTCACTTTGTTCTTTACTTAAACTCAATCAAACAAAGCAAAACACCCCATCATCATCTTCTTTGTTTAAGTTCAAGAATCATGTATGTTTTACCAGCAGCAATAGTATTTTAACAAGTAGTAGACATATAGGAAAGGGTTCAGTATTTGTTGTTAAAGCTGAGGCAACTCAATCTGCAAAATCAAAAGGAGAAGGACAAGAAGAAGGAGAAGAAGAAGTTAAGTATGAAGAGTATGAAGTAGAGATTGTACAGCCTTATGGACTTAAATTTACTAAAGGAAGAGATGGGGGTACTTATATTGATGCCATTGCTCCTGGTGGTTCTGCTGATAAGACTGGAAAGTTCACTGTTGGAGATAAAGTCCTTGCCACCAGGTATTTATCAATTCTTGACTCTCAATCTTTGTCTTGTTTTGACTTGGCGCCAGTGGCGGAGCCAGAATTTTCACTGAGGAGGTTCAGAAATAAATTACGGACTAGTCGAAGGGGTTCAACATCTACTATATATACATAAAAATATTTTTGATCATGTAAAAATAGTATAATTTTCCGACAAAGGGGTTCGGATGAGCCCCTAAATTCAATGTGGCTCCGCCACTGCTTGGCGCGGAGTTTGAGATGGTAAAAAAGGTTATTGAATGTGATCTTTAAATTAAAGATACGCAGGATAAAAATGTGTTATGTGGTGGAAAGTAGAAACTAAAGAGTTGTCAGAAAAAGAATCCGCATTCTTTTTGAAAGGGATTAAAAAGGAAAGTAAGACAAATAAGTTGAAGCGGAGAGAGTACTGAATATGACTTAATATCTGTGTATTTGATGTCTTGTTTCGACTTGATACGGAGTTTAAGAAAGTAATGAAGTTTTAGAATGTGATCTTAAGCTAAAAATACGTAGAGTGTATCAAAATGTCTCTTTAATCTTGTGGTCTTATATATGTCATGTGGAGAGTTGAAATTAAAGAGTTGTCAGAAAAGGAAAAGGGATTTCTTTTTTAAACGGATGAAAAAGGAACGTAGGACGAACAAATTGAAACGGCGAAAGCACCGATAAGACTTAATATCTGTGTCAAGTTTAGTATTTATTTGTCCATTTGTAAGTAAAGAATGTGCAATGCCAAAATGTGTTCAGTGCAGTGTTTGGAGAAGAAATATGGCCTGCTGCTGAATATGGAAGAACAATGTACACTATCAGACAGAGAATTGGACCCTTGCTCATGAAGATGCAAAAGAGATATGGTAGGCCTAAACTTCCACACTGGATATGTCGTATAACCCCGGCCCTTTAGAGTATCGATAGAATATGTATCAGTTAACTAAACCAATCTAGTCACCGATGGCTGATTGTTCCTCGATATGTTATCAGGGAAGGTGGAAGAAGTAGGTGAATTGACAGAAAAGGAAATCATCAGAGCGGAGAGGAACGCTGGTTTCATCAGCGACAGAATTAGGGAAATTCAAGTGAGTAAACAAGTTTCAAGTATAAATGATAGTACAAACTCTCTATACATATATACGCGTTGACCCTTTCGTTGTGATGTCTAAAACTCTCAGCTAACAAATGCTCGGAGGATGAAAGAACAAAAGGTGCAAAGAGAAACGGATCTTCGTGAAGGACTGAAACTTTCTAGGTAAGGCCATTTCACTGGTTGTCGTTTCCATGTCTAATATTCTGTATTTCCCAACCAAAAGTTCATATCATCAGATTGGATTGGCATCTACATATAACAGTTTAATGTATCTTCGTGGTTAAAGGAATGGCAAATACGAAGAAGCACTAGAAAAGTTTGAGTCTGTGTTAGGATCAAAACCAACTGGTGATGAAGCTGCTGTGGCAAGTTACAATGTTGCCTGCTGCTATTCCAAGCTTAATCAGGTAATTCTATTCACTAGTATTCATCGTTTTGATTGGCCGCTGACCATTCTTGAATCTTAAAGTTTGAGTAAGCTGAGCTTTAAGCTGACCATATAAACTAGATCTTGGTTCTTGAAATGACTTTCTTTGTTGCTCCGTGATAGCTTCAAGCGGGGTTATCTGCATTGGAGGATGCGATGGAAGCAGGATTTGAAGATTTCAAGGTAAACACGAAAAACAAATTTGCAGGAAATAGTATGGTGTGTTGTAGTACCTGATTAACATTTCTGTCTGTTAACAGCGAATCAGGACAGACCCCGATCTTGCCAATCTAAGGACGTCTGAGAAATTTGAGACACTCATGAAAAGGTTTGATGAATCGTTCATCAATGAGAATGCCATCAATGCTATTAAGTCCCTATTCGGCTTCAACAAGAAATAGCAGCAGCAGCAGCAGCAGCACATCCGTAAACTGGTTGCTGGAAACTTACTTTGACATCCATGCACATATAAGGCAAAAGATGTGAACCTGCAACAAACTATGCTCTCCTTTTTTCGGATTTTGTTTATAGGGTGAGTTAAGAGATATGAAATTACTTCTAATCGTTGAATTTTTTTATTTCAATTGTATTATACTATGGTCATCCCATGTACATTCGAAACCTACTGATCTCGTCCATTGTTGTACTCCATGAATAGTACATGCTCTTAATTTGGTCAATGTGCCTACAGAAGAACTATCAGAATGACTACTGTGGAGGTATACTTTTGTAATTTCAGTGGAATTTCCATTGCTGAAAGATAACCAGTCAAAAGTGTTTACCTACACAAACAACTAGTGCACATTAACATAATCACTACAATGACTAGCTACCAGTCTATAGTCAACCATATACAGTGAATTTGTGACTGCAATACACAGTTCATTGACTTCACCTACCCACTATAAGTTGTCTTGATGCCACTCAAGTCTACATGAAGGACAGCTGATTTTTCTTTTCTTTGTCATACACAAACCATTGACTCAACCAGTGTGGGAAAAAGGCTCTTTAAAACCAGAAATTGTTCATTAACTCTTTAGCTGTAAAAGAACCACCATGACCAAAACATGCCTACTACTTTTTTCACTGGGATTTCTCAGTTTCTTTAGAGCTGCTTTTTGTTGTCCAAATGATCAAAAACAAGCCCTTCTCAAGTTCAAATCTGCATTCCTGAAGAATACTGTTGTTAATTCATCTTCTTCGGACGGTTTCTTCAGCAATGAACTTGAGGACTGGAATTCCACCTCTGATTGTTGTAGTTGGGATAGAGTCATTTGTGACTCTAGACCAAATTCTAGAGCTGTTATTGCTCTCTATCTGGATTCCCTTCAATCTTTTGAGCCTGTCGCGGTCCGTTCTTCTGTTTTGGCACCCCTTTTTGGTATAAAATCTTTGAGGATGCTTATCTTGTCCTCAAATCACATTCAAGGCCAAATACCGGGTGAAGAGCTCGCCAATCTTGGAAACTTGGTTCATCTTGACTTAACGCAGAACAACTTTACTGGCCCTATTCCTCCACAGGTTTTTCACTTGAGGCACCTGAAATATCTAGACTTGAGTGGAAATCTTCTCACTGGTGTTTTCATTCCTGAAGTAGGATATCTGCAGGAGTTGACGACGTTGAAGCTGGACGACAACTTAATTGGTGGGAATGTTCCTGCAGAGATCGGAAACCTCACCAAGATTCAAGAATTGTCCCTCAGAAACAACCATTTTTCTGGTGGAATCCCAGTTTCAGTGTTGAATTTGAAGGGATTGCAAGTGTTGGATTTAAGGGGAAATCTGCTTTCGCAGCAGATTCCAACCGAGATTGGGAGCTTGTCGAATCTTTCTACTCTGGCGTTGAGCAAGAACAAGCTGACTGGTGTAATTCCAAGTTCGATAAAGAACATGACCAAGTTGGAGACTCTAAAGTTGGATAACAATATACTTATTGGTGAAATTCCATCTTGGTTATTCAACATGAAGGCTCTGAAAAATCTGTTTCTTGGAAAAAATGGATTGAAATGGAACAACGATGCCAAGATAGTGCCTCGATGTATGTTATCTGGACTGTCTCTTCAGTCTTGTGGCCTTGTAGGACCGATTCCAGGATGGATTTCTTCACAAAGAAGTCTCGATTACTTGGATTTGAGTAAAAACCAGCTCGTAGGAACTTTCCCTCTGTGGCTTGCAGAAATGGAACTTGGAACTGTTATTCTGTCGAATAACAATCTCACCGGTTCTCTCCCTCCTAGTTTCTTCCATTCCAGGAGTCTATCTCTTCTTGATCTTTCAAGAAACAGGTTTTCAGGGGAACTGCCAGAAAACATGGGTAATGCTACCGCGATTATGATTCTCATATTGTCCGAGAACAGTTTCTTTGGGAAAATTCCGAGATCCATAACCAATATTTATCGCTTGCTACTGTTGGATTTGTCAAAGAACAGACTTTCTGGTACAATTCCAGTTTTTGATCCAACTTCTTTTCTTGCAAATGTTGATTTATCCTCGAATTCCTTCTCCGGGGAAGTTCCTCTAACCTTTTCCCAAGAAACTAGGATTTTATCCTTATGGGGAAACAATTTTACGGGCAGTTTGGCAAGGAACCTGACCAATTTTGACATGCTTGAGCATCTTGATCTTCATGACAACAGAATCACAGGTGAACTCCCAAACTTTATCTCAGAAATGTCCACCCTTAGAAGCTTGAATTTGCGGAATAATTCCCTACAAGGTTCGATTCCTTGTAGCATTTCAAACTTAACTAATCTGCAAATCCTTGACTTATCGCACAACAGCTTCACCGGAAGCATCCCTGCAGAGGTCGGAAATCTAGTCGGAATGATTGAAACACCAAACACTTTTTCATCAATTTCATCGATTTTCACCTTCTCGATTGAGTACACTGACCTGATAGTGAACTGGAAGAGGTCAGTACAGAGTATGCCATCGAGTGCCAGCATCGACATCTACTCTTGGCTGGACTTGTCAAAGAACCATCTGTCCGGTGAAATCCCATCTTCTTTAGGAAAACTTAGAGGCCTAAAGATGCTTAACATCTCTTACAATGGCCTTAAAGGGGAAATTCCATCAACTCTTGGGAATTTGGAGAGTCTTGAGAGCATAGATTTATCTCACAACAGTTTATCTGGTTCAATTCCCCAGTCCTTTAGAAAGCTTCAACAACTCACTACTTTGGATGTCAGCAATAACCATCTAAAAGGCAAAATCCCAGTTGGTGGCCAAATGGATACAATGGATGATCCAGCTTATTATGCTAATAACAGTGGTCTTTGTGGCTTCCAAATTCAACTGCACTGTCCCGACAACAAGTCACTACAACAAACGGAACCAGAGGATGAGAGCGAAGAATCATGGTTCGCCTGGGAAGCAATGTGGATAGGATTGCCATTTGGTTTCACTGCAACAACATTAGCCATATTTCTTACTGGATTTTGCGAGCTTACAGAACAGCGCCGCCGCCTCCTAAGAAGGCAGACCAGGTGCTGAATCCCTTGAATACGCATAGTGGAAATGGAAATAATTTTACTACTAATAAATATTTCCATTCTGGGAGTGTGTTTACATTTGAGTGCTATACTGGTGTGGTGTAAAAAACAGCATGATTCTGCCTTTTGATTCAGCTAAGAATACAAAAGAACAGAAAATTATTGCAACCTAGGCTCTACTTTTCGATTAAAATATACCACACAAACTCTTCGATTTTAACCAGTCAAGCTGATCATTGGCGTGTGTGCTACCTGTTTGTGACAATCAAAATAAGCTTTTTCAGTACCATTCAAGCGTAACACGTTCGTGCACATAAGCTTTTTCAGTAGCCTTCAGATGCTAGAACCAGAAAACATACAGCAAGAGAAGACAGTGAACTTGCGTGTGGTTTTATTACTCAGACGAATCAAGCAAGAATAAACATCAATTTGGCTTCACACTTTTACAACAGGGAGCAATTGTCAGTTGACCTGAATTCTCACATAAGAAATCTTGAAGTGACCACAATCCGCAATGGCAGGAAAGAGAGACATGAATAACCTTCACTCCCAGATAATCAAATGAGGAGTCTGGCATTGAAATGAATGCATCAACTCCACTTCTACTAAAGCGCGGATGGATGAGAATCTCGATGCAAATGAAAAAGAATAGCAATGCTGATGGAAGCATGCTTAGATGAGTGACTTTGGCGCCTGTAGCTTTTCCAATCGTGAACAATGTTCTCGTGCACATGAAGTCAATTCTTCATTGTTCTTCTATTACGTAAAACTGCAGCTACTTGGAAGGAGTTGCAGGAAGAAGCTGGTTAAGTAGCATCAAAGAATAATGCATAGACAATGTTTTGTCTCCTCTTCTGTGTCAGTATCTCCCGTTTCACTGCAGAAACATCAAATCGTAACATTCAGCTTAATATTTAAGGAACAAGAACAGAGGGAAAATAAAAATGAAATAGGAGTTAGAGAGAACATGACAAGAAAAGTGAAAAAAAAAAATTAAAAACGTAATATTAATTCATCTTATCTACTTGAATAAAGAAGCAACAAGAGCAGTTTTGACTCCAACGTCCTAATTTATCCAGCAAGATGGCAAGAAAATTTATCCATCGGGAAAGAGGAAAGATGGAATTTTATACTAAATGTAACATCTCAAGAAGGGGGAAGCCTTGGAGCAACAGTAAAGTTGTCTCCGTGTGACCTACAAGTCAAGGGTTTGAGCCATGGAAAAAGCCACTAAGGCTTGGGGTGCGGCCCTTTCCCCGACCCTGCTAATGCGAGATGCTTTGTGAACGGGCTGCCCTTTTTATGTAAGATCTCAACATGCTTCTCTAACATGGGAGACAGAGAATGCACCTACTAACACTATGTTTCTGAATGGTTAGATCTTTATGTATTTCGGTGTATTCCGGAAGAAGTAAGTTTCCTTTCTTTCATATGTCCAGAATGCCTATTTACCAATGTTTGTACATGTCCAATCAACTAATTCTTCAAGATCAATCTGAGGACAGCTCAATAAACAGCTTCAAGATTCTGAGCCTTAAATCCTGTTCTACAAAAAATTGCACTAAGCGGGCTTTATATAAGCTCAAAACCCAACACCATCTCCGCTAACAGTTCGTAGTTGTAGTTCAATTTTCATATCACACCCTCTCCGTCCAGATTTTTTTTATTTAAAAAAAAACATTCATACTCGTTTAGTATAAGAGTGTACATCAAAATAAACCATGTTTAGCATCAGCGAAGAAGGCATAACAGAAAGCGAAACAAAATGCCATGTACAAAGATATTTGAACCAGAAGCTGTGTCCACAAACTAGCTATATATGGGCACATCAAGTAAACCTTGTACAATATCAGCAACAAAAATTGGAGAAAGGAAAAAACAAGCATTGCACATTGGTACTGTATTTATCATTTTTCACTCAATTTCATATCACACCCCATGTCCAACTTAAACATTAGAAACTTTCTCCCAAACATTCTAAATTGAAAAAGTCCTTTGGTCAGATCTTCATATTCTTATCACATCCCTACATCTAATTTTCTTAGTTTCTTCAGACATATAGAGGAGTTTTTTTTTGTTTTTTGATAATTGTAGTGTCCCAGCCAGCTTTCGCGCACCTCGACTAATTCCACGGAATACCTACCGCCTCCCACCAGCAGAAGGTACCAGGTAACTCTATCCATCAAGGCCTCCGAGATGGACTGGAAGAAATCACTTAGTGTTTTTATCTCCGCTGGGATTTGAACCTGAGACCTCATGGTTCTTACCCAAGTTGTTCAAACTTCTAGCAGTTAGATCTCAATAATATATCTAAGTAACCTGGATCTATATTCTCCACATTTTACCATCTTAACTAAATTTCCAGTAACAGAATTAACAAAATCACCTCAATTAAGCAGAAACAAGAGCACGACGGTAATGTTGATGAACAAAAGTTTACCTGGATTCAAACTCCTTGATGTCAACAAGTTCTTTCCCTATGTTATCCATCCATTGAACTCTCTTCTTGTCAGTAATATCATTTGAAGCAGCATCAGGACCTTTCCTAATACAGCTTTTAAGACCATTTGATGCATCTATACTAACCTCAGATTGTTGATTAGAGGCACCAGCAGGAACATGTGGGGTACTTTCCAATTTCAATGGACCTGGTGTATAAAGATGAGCAGCAGAGGGTTTACAGAAACAAATAAATGGACAATGGATTTTGCAGAACAAAACCCTCATCAAACTGCCTTCCTTCATCAATAACTCATTTCAAGAATGACCATTACAACTGAAAAAGATCCAATCTTTAACCTCATAAAGCCTCCATATTTTCATATGACAAATTTCCAATGACCTGACACCTAGTACACATGCAATAATGATGTGTCCCAAATCCACCAGAAAACAACAAAAGTAATAAATTCATCCAAGTAAAAAAAGGAAAAAAACTTTATTTTTCAAGAAAGTAACAGAACCCCTCAATCAAACAACATCATAATAATATCAAGAAACAACTCTTACTCCTGCCACTTTTCTTTTACATGAAAATTCTGATTCTTTTAAGACTTTATTTTAATGTAAAGAAAAGGACATGTCTTGTAGTTAGGATAGAGAGAGAGAACAAACAAACAAACAAAGAAAAGGTGCTAGCTTTCATCTAATAGTGAAATGCCTGTCCTACCCTCTGCTGATTCATTGAAACAAAAACCAAATTGGAATTTTTATCTGAAGGATGAGTTAATGTCACAAGGAACAAAAAAAAGTACAGCTGATGAAGAAGGTGATGCATACCAACTTTCAAAAGACTCCAAAATGTATCAACTCCACACAAACTACTTTTTTGTCACCAACCACCATGATAGTAGTAGTAATATTTTTTTTTTTTTGTGAACATCCAACAAAAGTGTGATCGAATTTTGGACAAAAAAAAAAAAAATTGTTTGGTAAATAAAGAAATGAATAGGGATCTTCAACAAACAAGATTAGGTCACCAAGACAAGATTGTACAAGAAAAGAAGAATATGCAAACACCAAACACAATGTGGAGTTTTTGCTATCTAGTAGTGCCTTGCATGATGGTAACCCCACTTTAAAAGTTAATGACTTTGGACAACAATACCATAAGTCTTCCTATTGATGCTTCTTATTCTTTTTAGGCAATCCATAACTCATTTGATTTCCATAATATTAGTCTTTTTTTGTTTTCCTTCTTTCTTGGTAATATTGGACTTCAAACCAAGTTGTCAAGTTGTGAAATAGCCGAAGTTTTAGTGCGCCGAGTTGTCCTTTATTGACTTCATACCAATACATTTTATAATGATCATTCAAAGCCTTGTATTATTTTTTGCTTCTTTCACTTTTGCTTTTGCAATACGTTTAATTGAGTGTTGATGAATATATAGACTTATTATTATCAAGGCATACAAAGTTCAATATGGTGGTTATGTAACCATGTGAAAGTTATAGAGCAAATAAGAAAAGAATCTTTTACTTTTTTATAGGCCATAACCTTGAGGTAATACTTTCTCATCATGCACTATTAATCATTCAATAGTTTACCAACACATTTTAATTTTACTGTACTGGCAATATTTCAAAATGGATTAGTTTTCCATGTTCTTTTTTATTTTCATTTTGGAAATTCATATCATTTTCATACAATCTAGATCCATTATTTACGCCTTGTAAACTTTCTTTTTTCTAAATCTAGATTCATTTCTCATGCATGTTCTTACCATTTAGGTATCCATATCATTTTTGGTGCAAGCTAGTGATATTGTATTTTCTAATTACACAAATAAAGACAATCTGATGCAATAAAGCTTCCGCTAGGCACGGAGTTCAGGGAAGAATCAAACCAGCTTATTGTACGGAGTTTTATCCTGCATTTCCACAAGAGGTGGTTTCGACTGTTTAAACATGTGACCTCCTGATCGCAGACCATGCCATTACCTCAGGTGAAGTAGAGAGGTTGTTTCCGATAGAACCCGACTCAGTACCACACATAGATAGTATGTGAAATGAAAATATATAGAAGCAACAAAATGATTAAGAGGAAGGTCCATAAAGTTGAGAGCTTTAATATTTAAGGACAGAAATGACAAAAAGTTGGGATCTTTAGACAACAACTTTATAAAGAAAAAATTAACTTTTTTTTATCCCCTAAGATTGGGACAAACGCATGGGGTAATGTATTTGATTGCGGAAGCAAAGTTGTTGTCTTCTTGGCCTACAACCCCCTAAACTTTTTCAAAAATGAATGAAGATAGGTCTAGCTATCAGTGATATAATTCCAATATCAAAAGCACATCACGCTTGATTTTCGTATGCATGATCATCGAGGATTGTGGCGGGATGGATAAAATTTAATTTATCATTAATCAGAAGTGTCGCGTTCAAGTCCTGGGTGCGGTAAACTTCTGGTAGGAAGCATATTCGTCCTTCTTTAATGAACTATAGACAGAGCGGATCCGAATTAGTCGAGCTCAAATGCAATATCGGATACTAGACAAGAAACAAAAAGCAATAGCCCAAGCATCACTTCATGAACGCTCGTGGTAGTAATTATTAGAAGTTCAAAAGGAGAAAGTAAGAAACAATTCAATTAGTGGTATGTGGCTTCAAAATTTTAAAGAGGGATTAATTGTGTATTTTCAACAATTACTAGGGATGTTGTGCAAGTTTAATGGAACTATTGGTATCTAGCTAGTTGGGTAAATGATGATAGATAATTGAGTAAATTTTGGGAGCCTAAAGCAAACGTTTTACTAGCTTTATCCTTGAGTCACCCTTGCAACTATCCTGACTCAAAATTGGCAAAATTTGTGTAGTAAGCAACTCTTCGAGAAGCTATTGTTGAATCTTGAGGACTGGGAAAGCAATAACATCGCGGATGCTAGCTGAGTTTGTCAAAAGCATTACTAGCCTGTCAATGCCAAGTCCCTGTCAAAAGCATCGCGGAGCAATAGTCAGAATGTTTCAACTCTACTTCTTATGAATCATCAACGACTACAAGTTCCGTAGGTTGGAAAAAGTATGCACTTTAGAAAGAATCGAATCAACATACCATTCCGGAAGCTGGAGGCATTCCGTATTCCAAAGCTGTGAGGAAATCTTCGTCAAGAGTTACTTCATACGAGTCATCATCATCTTTGTTCTCTTGTTCCTTGGCACCGGCTACCTTATTTAAGTCTGATGCTGCTTTTTTCTCATTATGCTGCCTCACTTGTTCTTCCAAGCGTCTCCTCTGCAGCAAGTTTAAACACGACAGTAAATTTCTGTGCTGCATATATAGCACGCAGTACACCCAGACTAACAAATAATTCACTGATTATGTCGTGACTATGACTTCAAGTTCATGACTGTTGGTCCTGCTAGATCCGGCATTCTGACCAAGCAATTCTCACGAATCAAGTAGCATAGATGTACAGAGTTTCAAGATTTCAACACTAGAATACCTGGTCCAGAGGATCAGTTAATTCTGAGAAGGCATTCGCCATCTCACGACCACAAATGAATAGCTCAAATCTCTCAGTTAAGCCTGAATGCCTGCTAAAAACAAATATCGCATAACAAGATAGTTGCGGTGTATAATAGAAGTGAAAACTACTAAAGCAGTCTACTTTTGTACTATAATTTTGAAATCAGGTAAAACAAAGTCTACTTTTTGTATTATATTACACAATCTAATATTCATTTGAAGCAAAATATCACAAGATCCAATATTAACATCAGGAAAAGTACCTTCTATGTGGTTTGGCCAGTGGAGATATTTCAATAGGATAGTCCAAGACAAAAGTCGGTTGTAGAAGCTTTGGTTCTACTACCGTCTCAAAAACCTGAAAATGGGTACAACACAAAGCAGTTCACATAAAAGAACCATCTTAACCAATAAGATATTGTGGCATTGATATGTGGTTAAAGCTGCTAGTTCTATTTATCTGCAGAAGGGAACATAAAAATTTCTAAAGAACATTATTCAACCTCATTAAGCAAATGTCCAACAGAAGAGCATGCTTCAATTGAATTCCTATCCAGATCATCACCAAGAATATCAATTGCTTTAAGAGTATGTTCTTTAGCAGCTTTAAGATCGTCACCGAAGTTTTTAAAATCAATCCCCGTAGCTTCTCTCACAAGATTATGCATTGTTTCCCTCCTCCAAGGTCTTTCCAAGCAGATCTCCACACCCTGCAAGAAAGCATAAAGTTTGATTCCTTAGCTAAAGTTAAAGGGCGATTTAAAAAAATGAAATACCAAAAGTGAGACCAAAAACCTATTAAGCATAAAACTCATAATTCACTGAAAAGTTGGTTCAACTCATTAAATGTGTAAAATCTGACCATGTTTCAAAACCAGTGCTAAAACATTTTCCACATTCTCCAAGAAAACATATGCAGCACATGAAAAGACATGAGGTAGGATCTCTGGAAAAGATAAAATAAGACGAGGTGGTTTGCATCAACTCAAGGAAACAGGTCAGGTATCCAAATAGAAACTGAAAAATGCTGCGCTGGGCATTTTGGGCAAACATTATTCCGCCATTCAAAATAATGTTATTATGATGAGAGAATATTTTTGTCACGGCACACAAGATGGTCGAATACAGAAGATACATCACTTAAGGAAGCTCTCTATGAATGGAAACTGAAAAGGTGCCAAACAAAAACGCATGATGCCATTGAGAAAGAAGTTCACATGATTCCTCCTATCACTCATGGTCCATCCTTAGAGCCAAATCAAGAAAGAACTAGGTTGGCTTCTAAGGGAACTTAAAAGAATAATCAAAGTCAGAAGCTTGCAAGTTCAACCAATTCTCAGTATTAAGACTTCAATATAAGGATGGTTGCCACACGTATTCCTGTAAGTGACTAGTATCATGTTCGACAGAGCAGCTACATGAAAATACAAAAAATGATCACCAATTTCAAACACTACTGATCAAGATTAGCCAGAGGAAAGGGTACTTACCTGGTAATCAATTTTAAGTTTCCCATTAACTGCAAGGGCACATCGGGTCACAATCTCTTCTGCCATATTCATCATGCTTTCATAGTCAGAGTATGCTTCATATATCTAAAATGAATGTTAAAACGATTATTGATCATTTTGCAGGAAAACTATTTGATTAAACATTCTCCAAATGGATCTGTAAATTCGCTTTGAAGCCCAATAAACTAAATAACGAGAAGTCCTTTGACAAAGAGCTATTACCTCAATGGTGGTGAATTCAGGATTATGACGAGTTGAAATGCCTTCATTGCGGAATATACGACCAATTTCATACACTTTTTCGAATCCCCCAACCTATCGTCACGCAAGAAATATGATGGACTGTTACAAAGAAGCAGAAAAAGCACAGCTCTTCTAATAAGAGTGAGGAAAGTACAACAGAAAGTAGGGGTTCTTTCCTTCCCCATTTTTTGTCCTATGTGCACAAATGCACAGGATTAATCATGGTTCCAGCAGCTATTCAATCTTTTACATTTATCTCCATGAAGAACTAAATAATTGAAAGTAGTCTCATGTAAACATTTTCTTGGAAAAGAAATATAATGTTAACTGCAGGAAAAGCTCACCAGCATTCTCTTCAGATGAAGCTCTGTTGCAATTCTCAAATAAAGATCCCTTCCAAGAGAATTATGAAACGTAATAAACGGCCTAGCTTCTGCGCCACCAGCTGCTCCCTAGTAAATGAAACTCTGATTAAACACAATAGGAAAAATGCGCTTCTTAGAAACAACAGAAATCCAAATCCTCAAAAAGGGAGGGGAAAACAAATAGCTAGGATAAAGTCAGAATCACAGTTACCAATATGTATATATCAAGTCTTTTTTCTTTTTCTTTTTCTATTCTTCCTTTATATACTAACCCTTAATTGCTCAGCAGGGACAGAAGTATGGCAGAAAGATACGGGATCATCCAAATCCAATAGCTTTAGCTCAAACATTGTATATATGTTAAGAATCCACTAAAGAAGTATAAATAATGCATTGCACCCAATAAATCAAAATAGAATCAAAATCGAACCCATAAATATCAAATCTTGGATTGACCTGTGTTTATCAGGATACCTAGAGCGAGGACAACTGATTTGCACGAACATTGCAGTAACAAACTGACATGTAACATTAATACGATCAATTCTAACACACTAGCCTTGTCATATGCTCATGACCCACTAGTAAGGAAGAGATTAGAGAATGCAGATGGGTCCCTAAAGCTCCAAGTTTGCCTGGCAGCACCAAGGTTCATCCTTACAGCTGAGAACTTAAGAGAAAGAAGTATAGCACACACAAACTGATGATATATATAGAAGAGATTGGGAGAAGATGCAGATCATTCGCTGGTCATTGTCAGGTAACATACTAGTTATGGGGCATGCATTGAATTTATTTGGTACAGAATGGACCATGTGTAACACCGGAAGAGATATGCTAATTCGCTCAGGATTGAGGAGGAGAAGTGAAGCTTAGCACATAGTTCCTCTAACTCTTATGTGGAAGCATTCGAAGGGGTGGAAAACTCCTCTTTACAAACTAGGGGCCTGTTTTCTATGATTTTTTGGTGCACCTATAAGATTTCAGTTAGTACATATGACCAGGTGCAACATAGAATCACATTTTTATTTAGATTCTCTTAACTTTTGCATGCATGCCACATGTATATGAGAGTCTATATTAATACCACAATTATTTAATTGAAAATGGAAGAGATTAACGTGGGAATCATCTAACTCCTTCCATTCAAGGATATTTTGTGGGGATTGAAAACCTGCCAGTACCTCTTTCTTGTAACAACCAATACCAGTTAAAAAAACTATATTCCCTGAACAAGAATCCAGCACTTGGAGTTTACAAAAGCAAACGTTTTGACACCGAAAACATATTATAGTCTTTCATGGAAGAGTAGCTCACAAGCTTTATCGAAAAATGCTAAAATGGAAAATAGATCACAACTAAATAACCAATAACATTTGCCCGTACAACCAAAAGGAACTTCACAAACCTGGAGAACAGGTGTTTCAACTTCCACAAAACCAAAAGATTCCACTGACTGACGTATCTCTGATATAATCTACTGAAGGAAGGATTAAATCAGCATGGAATATAGTGCACATTTTTTCATAGGGTAAGACGAAATATTATGCATTTACAATGTCCATTTCTGCCTATTGCAGCAGAACTTCCAGAGTAAGTAGCAGTATTAGTATACTACAAGTCTCCACCTTAGGTAATTCAAGAAAGACAAAACAATATATAACTAATCATAAAACGGCTATTTCTGAGGTTAACTTCATTTGCAAGAGACTATTACTCTGGGAAGATTCAAAGAAACAAATGCTCAGAGCAAAACAAATAGCTGAGAGCATTTTCCTTTACACAAGAAAATTCCAAGTAGAATCTTGTCGATTGTGGTTTTTATTAGTTAAATGTGGTTAAAAGTGCATTAGTTGTTCTTATCACTCCGGATTCCGATCTATATGACCTCCGGGCGATAGAGACAATTTTTCTATGAAGTGTATATAAATATCACACAAGCTAAATTAATAAGCTGAAAAGTTGTTTAAAATTTAGGGCTTGAATTAGGCTATTTATAGATCATGATCTGGGTTAAACAGATTGAACTGGGAACACAATAAAGTAAATCAGACATGTGGATCCTCAAGACCTCAACAAACGAGAAACTTTACAAAACCAAAAGAAGAGACAAAAAAAGTACTGATCAATATTATTCTTTCAATAAGTGAGATATCATCTATATGATGTGCTACATGCACTCAAAAAATCATCAAGTACAACAAAAGGCATGTTTGAAAGCAAATATTTGAAAATCCAGCTACATTCTGATCTAGTAAGCTATTGTTAAGAAATAATGAGATGATATAGGAAGTGGAGGATGCTAACAAAAAGATAGTTTTGAGACCAAAGTAAGAACAGAAAACTATATGCTCCCTGACTCACAAAATTGATGAAATCTCCAGTTATTTTAGTTTGGAAGGAGAAAATAGAAGAAAGTTTGTAGACCAACGATCACAAACTATTAACTCTGTGAAATGTGAATATATCCATACTGCTGAGCAAAGTAATTTACTGAAAGCTTTACAATTCAAGAGGTCACCAAATGATGATAAGAAAGACGTTATTGTACTTTTGACGTAACAGTCAGAAGATAAATAAATAGCTAACCTACCTTTGCCCTCTTGCGAAAGGTATCAGCCACCTCAGGATTTGCAATCATGTCAACATACCTATCATAAACAGCAAGGAGAGTGAACACACCCTGATTTTGGAATACGAAGCTATCACTATTTGCTCTTGCTTTATTATTATTTATTTTTTTGAGCTATAACAATTTGTTCCAAGCTTTATTAGCACATGCCTCAACAACATTTTCGTGCAACAGTAAAGAAAATTAGTCATTAGACTGGTTTCCTCCTCGTATGCATACGATATCATGAGAAGAAAGTCAGAAACATTTGGAATAGAAGATATCCTCTCAAGAAACCTGACATTGAAAAATAGTTGTAGATATATGTCAAATGCCGAAATCTAAGGCAGATTGCATATTTTCCTTTGCTTTAGCTACTTTAAACGATCAAGTTATATGGAAGCACAAAAGCAATGCTCCCAGGACTTTGTTTTAGCGGTACCAGCCCTCGGATAGAGGGATAGGTCCATTATTCATCAAGTTTCAAATTGTGTGCAACTAGCCTTCGGGGATTTCTCGGTTATTAAAAAAAGAAAGTGAAAGGAAAATACAAGCAGAGAACCGCATAGCAAGTATATGAGGCAAGGGCGCCAGACAAATATGCAGACAACCCCTGCACATAGCAGGAGCTTTAATGCATTGGACTGCCCTTTATTCTGGAGGAATAAAATGTGTCAGTTATTTCTTTTTGTGATAATGTAAAATTTCATTAATAGAAGTACCGAGGAGGTACAAAAATGTGACAGTCATAATATGTATTCAAACTGAGAAAATAAAAAGCTTAATTGAAAAATGATCCATTCTAGAGAATTCCTATGATAGTCGTGCAATCACCCCTCCAGAAACAAGTCATAACCATGCAACTAGAAGCTTCAACCATAAACTGGTGAAAGAAATAAAACTCACCGCTGTCGATAGCGCTTGTCTATATCAGTTAAGCCATGATATTTGTCCGGCAATGGAAGCAATGACTTCGTGAGAATTGAGAATGATTTTACGCATACAGATAGCTCCCCTAGAAAAAAATGAAAAAAAAAAAAGGGAAGAAAGACTTCAATGAAAAGTGCTTCAAGACAACAGCCGCTTCAAGACTTCAAGACAACAGCTCAAACAATCAAAGAAACAAAAGAAACAAAGTTCAAAAAAATATGATTCACGTCTTTGCAAAAAGCAATTACTCAAAATCATGCACATTTTTTCATGAGTTTGGAATCATAAACCAAATCAAACTTAAATGGCATATACAGAACCTGAAGACCAAATTGATGCTACTGACTAAAAGGAAGCAAATTTTAAAAGCCTGCTACGCCAACCAGAAATTTCCATCTTAGGCATGTATAGGATACCATGACTATCTGAATGCTCGTGGATATATCATCTGCTTCCTTAAAATAAAAATTGAAGAACTAAAAGATAGGATGACCTTGATGAATGAGTAACAAGTTTTAGCGAACCACAAACAAGGATTAAAATATACTACTTCAGTTCAAAATGCTTATCATACCTTCAACTTTGTGTTTTCCTGAAAATTAGTCAACATCCCCAAAAACTCTTTTTTTTTTCAAAAAAATAAGGAATTTGATATGTTAAATACCAGAGAAAGAAAATTTAATTGGATCCGCATTACTCTTCCAGACACAACTTTATGTTCTAATTTATTCTTTAAGAACACAAAATCAAATATGACCCTATTTACCTCCTCTTAATACTAACTGTCAAGACAAAAGGGATAAAGAAATTGGACAGTACCAAAATGTGTATGTACTATCTGAAAAGAAGTTGAGTTTATTCCTAAGGGACCTAAATTTTGGCATGTTCATTGATGAACGGCAGCACTTGATCTCATAGATCTCTCATACATGGTCACCTCAAAGGTTATAAGCAGACAACAACACGGCCTCCTGTGTCCAGGGTTTTTATTGTTCTTGTAGCTTTCTTTTGACTAAAAGCTCATATTTATTTAATTTGATTTGTGTTTTTCCTTCACCCGGGCAATAATATGATCAAAAGAAGAAAGAATAAAGGAAAGAAGAAAATTCCTCTTGACGCAACCAAAGGAACAGCAAAGAAGAGAGTGTATAATTCAATTTTTTGCAACATGTATACCCTTGATGTGTCCACCACATGTCTTCAGCATGTCAAGAAGAAAGCAACATCTTTTTTACTGGGTTGCAAGCTCTAGTTAGGATCTTAAAACTACTAGCGGATAGACCCAAACTGATAATAAGATGAAAAGGAAGAGGAGGAAGAGGATTCAAATATTTCACAAGACTACCGAAGGCAAAAAAAATGCACAAATGTATTTATGAACTAATCTGTCGTAGGTTTAAATTACTTCCAAGTTCAACGAAGAATATAGATATAAGTGAATGGTGAGCCTATTCATAAAATAAATAAGAATGGATGTCAAAGTAGAACTAGGATGGGTATAGACACAAAATTACCTTTCTCTGTGCGCTTGATTGAACCATTTGCGCCCAATATATCACCAATATCAACAAGGGTCTTCAATTGCTCAAACTGATCACCTACAAGCCTTTCCTTCTCACAATAAAGCTAAAACCAACAATAACTTATTTCAGTGGAGTGCAACATTTGTCTATCAAAGATAGATAATTTAAAGGTAAAACAACAACAACAAAAAACCCAGTGTATTCCCACAAAGTGGGGTCTGTAGAGGGTAAAATGTACGCAGTCCATACCGCTACCTCCGAAGAAGTAGAGAGGTTGTTTCCGATAGACCTCCGGCTCAAAATAAAGGATAGTAAACAAGAGCGTATTGAAACATGAAGCAGGGTGGATGGCATAACATAAATAAGGAATAAGACATAATAAAATAAAAATCAGAGCAATACGAAATAAGATAAATAAGCGCAATATGGAATAAGAGATAAGAAATAGGACATCAGAAATAGGAAACCCACCTAGTAGCAACATACACTCACAGACCAAAGACACCCACCACACCCAAACCGTCCTAACTAGGGGCTCCTACCTATGGACACAGTCCTAGGGTTACTAACCCGGCTATACATGAGCTCTTCTAAATACTTGCTACAACCCACGCACTCATCCTAGCCTTCTACCCTTATCGGCGACCTCCAAACCTTCCTATCTAAGGTCATGTCCTCTGCTGAAGCTGCTCCATGTCATGTCTAATCACTTCCCTCCAGTATTTCTTCGGCCTACCTCTCCTCCTCCTGAAGTCATCCAACGCTAGCCTCTCACATCTACGAACTGGGGCATCCATGCCCCTCCTCATCACATGCCCAAACCATCTCAGCCTTCCCTCCCGCATCTTGTCCTCCACCGAAGTCACTCTCACCTTCTCCCGGATAATCTCATTCCTAACTCTATCCCCTCTAGTAAGCCCACACATCCAATGCAACATTCTCATTTCCGTCACCTTCAATTTTTGAATGTGGAAGTTCTTGACTGACCAACACTCTGCTCCATACAGCATGGCTGGATGGACTGCCACTCTGTAGAATTTGCCTTTAAGCTTAAGGGGCACCTTCTTATCACACAACACTCACGAGGCGAGCCTCCACTTCAACCAACCTGCTCCAATACGGTTAGAGACATCCTCATCAATCTTACCATCCCCTTGGATCATAGCCCCAAGATAGTTAAAACTATCCCTCTTACAAACATCCTGCAAATCCAACCTCACCACCACATCGTCCTCCTGCCTCAAGTCACTAAACTTGCATTCCATATACTCCGTCTTGGACCTACTCAACATGAACCCCTTAGATTCAAGGGTTTGCCTCCAAACCTCCAATTTTTCATTCACACCCCCCCCCCCCCGCGTCTCATCAATCGGTACTACATCATCCGCAAACAACATACACCAAGGCACCTCCCCTTAAAGGTAAAACATTGTTGCTTAACCAGAAATAAGAGAAAATCCATCATAACAGGTTCAAGGGATATATCTCAGAGAGGTTCCTAACTTGAAAATAGCTAACTGAACCTAAAGGTTCAAGAAATTGCAATCCCAGTTTCTTTTGTACATAATTGCTAAGCTAAACAAGAAACACATGAAATGTGTTGAAGTATAGTTTAAAAGGAATATGCAGTTGAAAACTTCACAGACCAAATAGAGGATAGGCCCTATCCATATCCAGTACTGGATACAGCCTATCTCGTATAGAAACCAATAGCCAGTACCATGAGTCATAATTAATTAGATGTACAAAGAATCTGTATTTTATAGTAAAGCAGCACTACAGCTATTGCAGCTGACTGACAGCAGGCAATGTAAAACATCGAAAGAAAAAACAGTAAGTAGATTATGGCAAATATAAAAACCTGAATCATGCCAGAATCATCTCTCAAAGTTAAAAACGCGAGCTTTCCAAAAGCTCTGCGAGCCACTATTCTTCCTGATATAGACACATAATCATTTTCGCTGTTTGACTCTTCACCATTTCCCAGATTCTTATAAATCTCTTGCAGTTGACTGGCCGTGTGAGTTCGATCCCACTTATAAGCATAGGGTTCCAAGCCATTGCTTCTCAATTCTTCCACCTGTGAGCAAGCAGAACACTTATGCTCTGAAGACGAAATTGAAGATTTACATGGACATGGCATAGATCCAGTAGAACAAGGAAAATGTAAAGATCAAATGGCTTATGATGGTACAAAACTGCCATTAGTGGGAAATATTATTGCAAAATCTTTTAAAATCCTTATTAATTCGTGGGTGAAATTTCGAAGATAAATTTCATTACTCAAGGTGCTTACCTTTTACATGTTCTGGACTATAATGATGGAACAACATTAAGCTACACTTTACAATCATGATCTCATAAATCATTGATACATCTACACAAGCTTCTAGGTGTACCATGCAGCTTGATGTCCAATGTCAGGAAGAAATTAGCATACGTTACTCATATAAAGCCGAGATTTATAAGGACTATGATGCCTAGATATCCACCAAGCATTAAGGTTGAATGTTCTTATCCTGAGAAACTAGAACACATGTTCATAATAAAATCTAGATTATACCCAGAAATTCTAAATAGGTTCACAAATACTCCTTTTACCCCAATAAAAGAATAGTTACATATGCAAACTCTATAGATAAGTACTAGCTCCGCACAATTAATATAACAATTATTTCCTTTTAAGATGTCCAAATGTTTGAAACCATTCCGTTCCCACATAAGAAATCACCTATTGTTTTTCTTTTGTTTCCATTAGGATTTAAACCTAAAACCTCATGGTTCTCAACAACGACATTTTCATAGAGATACAATTTTCACACTAATACTCCAATATTCCGCTAATTCTAGTAGTTTCAGCTGCACCTATTTTCTTCTAACAAAAAGGGAGCTTTAACACTGAACATTATCATAAAGATGCAAATTTTCACACTCAACTACTCCCACATTCAACTAAATTCCAATTGATTTCATGTCCATATCTTCACAATCATTGTATAAAAATGCAATTTTCACACTCAACTACTCACAAATTCAGCTAAATTTCAATTGCTTTCATCCATATATCCACAATCATCGTAGAAAGATGCAAATTTTACACTAACTCTACTCCCACTTTCAACTAAATTTCAATTGATTGCATGTCCATATATTCACAATCATTGTATAACGATGCAATTTTCACACTCAACTACTCCCAAATTCAACAAAATTTCAATTGATTTCATGTCCGTATATTCACAATCATTGTATAAAGATGCAACATTTTCACTAACTACATCCACATTCATCTAAATTTGAATTGCCTTCATGTCCATATCTTCACAATCACTATCATAACGATGCAATATTTACACTAACTACTCACAAATTCAATTGATTTAATGTCAATATACATTCACAATCATAAACAAAAAAGGCAATATTTACAGTCAACTACTCACAAACTCAACTAAATTTGAAATAGTTATTAGTTTACCTTTTTTATACGAATGGCGCGAATAGCTTCTTTATCGGAAGTGGAAGTAGAGTTGCCGGAAGATGACCTCCGGTTCCGGTTGTTGCCGCCGCCGCCGCCGGCTCTACCGGTAAGTTCAACCGTAGAAGAAGAAGAGCAACAACGAACAATGAAGAAAGAAGGAGAAGGACGGAATCTGAGAGAAGTAAAAGAAGCAAAGTGGATAAGTTGCTTCAATGGCTGCAAAGCTTCCATTCTTCCCAATTCTCTTCTCTTTTTTCCTCCAAAATACTATTTATAACTTTCTCCCCAAACATACCACAAGGGAATTTTATTATTTTACATCAAACAAAATTACCTATTTTGTCTCAATATAATTTTCTTTCCTAAGGGCGTCTGCTATTTGTATTGAAGTCCGACTAAATTTAAATTTATGTTGAAAAGATGAGCCTGTATCGGTGGGTTCAAATATATTGAAGTCCAACTAAATTCGAAATTGTGTCGAAAAAATGACTGGGGATTCGAACATATTAAAGTCCGACTAAATTTGGGTTCATTTAAAAAGATGACTCTGTACAAGGGATTCAAATATATTGAAGTGCGACTAAATCTGGATTTGTGTCGAAGAGGTGATTCCGTATCAGGGGGGATTCGAACGTATTGAAGTCCAACTAAATCTAAATTCGTGTCGAAAAGATGACTCTGTATCAAGGACCCGACTAAATAATAGATTCGTGTCGAAAAGGCGACTCTGTACCATGGGGATTCGAACATATTGAAGCTCAACTAAAGATGACTCCGCACCAAGAGGGCTCGAACCAGAAACCTCTAGTTAAGGATGAAAGATTACTTACCACTCCATCCCAAATCCTGATTAGTGTCAAAATATTTTCTTAAATTTAAGGGGTGGGTTTGGTACGAGCAAAAATATTTTTTCATTATAAAAACTTTTTTGAAAGACGAATTTGTTTCTTATATATTTTCGAGTGTTTGATAAATAAATGAAAAAGAAAAAATTATCTCAAAAAAAACTAAACTCAATTAAATATGATAGCCCTTAAATTATTGAAAGTCAAAGGTAATGGCAATTGTCCAAACCTCCTCACTTTACTCTCCACTTCAACCATTTAACAATATCCAAAGCAACATATTATTCCACAATTAGAAAATAATTAATACCCCAAAAGTTTATACACCAAGTCTCCAAAAAAAATTAAAAAAATGAGATACTTAAGATGCGTATCTGGGATTCAGATAATATGTACGATGTTGTATGCATCGACATTGCCATTGATGGCATTGGAAGATAATAATTCATTAGTCACATCGCTGGGGGAAAATAATGGTTCATTAATAGCATCTTCGATGGAAAATAACAATTCATCAATGCTAATGTTAGGGGAAAATAATGGTTCATCGATAGGAAATATTAACAATTCATCAATGCCAGTGTTAGGGGCAAATAATGGTTCATCAATAGAAAACATTACCAATTCATCAATACCAATGCCGGTGGGAAATAATGGTTCATCATCGATAGAAAATGTTAACAATTCATCAACAGCGACGTCGGGGGAAAATAACAGTTCAACATCAGCATCGTTAGGTCAGAACTATAATACTGTGATGTGTGTTAGAGATTGCATGCGCATATGCATGACTTTGGACAACGCAACCTTGAAGGAGTGTGAGGGTGCTTGTTACAAGGGATGTAAGCCATTGCTTGCTAGGAAAGAAGTAGGAACCATTAATAATTTTATTTTTTCACAATAATAAACGAAACTGGTAAAGTTGTTGTCATGCGATCAGGAGGTCGCGGGTTCAAGAGTTTGAAAACAGCCTCTGACGGAAATGCAAGGTGAGGCTACGCTCAGCGGGAGCTTTACTGCGCCGAACTGTCTTTTTTTAGATTAACAAACGTAACGATTTTGAGTAAATGATAATGATTTGATGCCTTATTTTTGAGGTTGTATATATGCATGCATGTTGTATATTTAAATACTAGTAACTTTTTTTTTTCTTTAGTTAAATTTGTTGGAGTTGAGAATGTGAAGAATTAAACTCAAAAATGTGAGTTGGTTGTAAACTTTGCCATGAAGGCCCAACCAGTGTGAAAGAGGTTTTGGGCTATGTGGGCTGGTACTAGAATGAAGGCCCAAAAGGAGTGATCTTCTTTTCGAGCACGAAATTACGCCTAGTGTCCTTCGAAGTGACGGGTCTTGAAGTTTCCTCTCCCGGAGTGTGTGGTCTTGAATTTTGGCATGGTAAGTAAATTCTAGTGTTTGCCTATAAGGCAAAACTTCTGGTCGATTGTGCGGGTTCATTGTTTTGAAATGTCATGAACGTCTATCTCATGGGCAAGAGTTAAAACTTATGTCTTATGGGCGACAACTCTAGGTTTTGCCGATAATGCATAACTTATGGTCAGCTCGAGCAGGTTCACTGTCTAAAACGTCCTGAACTTTGCCATATGAACAAAAGTTAGAACGTCTGTCTTACGAACAAACCTTATGAAGTGGCGGGACCTGAAAGTCAAACTCTATATGATGCTATGTTACTAGGCTTTTACTCGCTTTTCATTACGAAACTGTCGATCATATTCTCGTATATCCATTACCAAATTGATGTAAAGAACTAGAAAAGACAATCTAATATACTAAATCTTTTTGCTGTGCACGAGGTACGATGAAGGACCGGACCACGAGGGTGAATTAGAATGTGATAAATTGTTGACAAAAATTGGATTGAATTTCCACAGCACTAATCACGGAAACATTTTCTTCCTTCCTACTTATATCATATGGTATGTGAGGGACCATCAATATTTCATATTTCATTAGTATCAGCCAATCAAGGAAAATAAATTCAATCATTACATGCAAGAAAGGATCTTCAATTATGATCATATAGTAGAAAATAAATATTTTGGTAGCTTTTTCTATGCCTTTTCAGTTCTAATTATTGAATATATGCATACATACATATGTAAATATATATATATATATATATATCAAATGAACAGTGATTGAATTACAACAACAACGTACTCCTGTGCTTGACTCTATTTCGATAGTCCATGAGTTTTCTTATGTATTTTAATTTTTACCGACTTACCTAGCCTTCGATATAAAATTGCCTATTGATTTTGAGTCGAGGTCGAGCACCCAACCTATTTCTATGGCACATCACTGTATGTCTCTTGTCGAGCTAATGGATCTAAATATTCAGCTAAAGGATCTTCTGAATAAAGGGTTTATTATATTAGACCAAGTGTCTCGCCTTGAGGCTCTCCTATTTAGTTTTTCAAGAAGAAGATGTTCTATGCATATGTGTATCGACTGATGCTAGCAACTAAATGAGGTGACAGTGAAGAATAAGCATCGTATGCCTATTATTGATGATCGATCTATTCAACCAAATTTAGGGTACGACAGTGTTTTTTTCGTGAAGTCTAAGAAGGATAAAATCTGCGTAGACCGTACCTCTATCTTAAAGATAGAATGACTGTTTACGAAAGATCCTGGACGACCAACATAATAATTATTAAGGCACATGTAAGATTACTAGAATGTATTCCATAAATGCAATATTACTAAAAGTTACTTTCAATCCTAATAAAGTTGCTATCATTTTTTCTTTTCGAGGACATTGAGAAAAAAAAATAAAAAAAATATAGCATATAGTCTTATCAAGCTAGGTAGTAGAGTGGTAAATTTGGTGAACTTGTAGATTTTTTGGGACTCTGACATCTAAAGCAATTAATGTAATTAGTCCTTGTGAAAATTAATAATGGACCTCATCAATTTATTGTTGCTTCATTCAATTTTGAATTGATGTGCCAAATAAATTTAAAAATAATTTAATTTGAAGTAATGAATCTTACTCAATATCAAAACTCAGCTCATTGATGTAAATTACTTCAAAGTCTTATAATCAATCAATCACAAATTTCATGTATCTCCTTTTTCTTTTCTTTTTTTATTCATCCAACTTTGTGTTTATTCAATCTTTTGCAACATATAAATTGAAATAATGAAAGAATATCATCATAGGTTGGTGGTTTAACCTTAAGAAAAAAAAAATGTTTATGATTTCTTAGTTTTCAATTAATTGGTGGTTTCACCAAATATACAATCATCATGTCAATGAAAAATTTAATAAGTGACCTAAAGGCATAATTTAACTTTAACTTGCTACTTATTAAAATCTCAATTGAGCCAACAAACAACAATAACATATCCAGTGTATTCTCACTTAGTGAGATCTGAAGAGAATAAAATGTACGTAGTCCATATATACCACCACCTCCGAAGAAGTAGAGAGGTTGTTTAATTTCCGATAGACCCACGACTCAGAATCTCAATTGAG
Organism: Capsicum baccatum var. pendulum; assembly: GCA_030864225.1. Lineage (NCBI taxonomy): Eukaryota > Viridiplantae > Streptophyta > Magnoliopsida > Solanales > Solanaceae > Capsicum > Capsicum baccatum. The sequence continues at coordinate 282,213,603 of CM061550.1, forward strand.
CCAACCTTTCTGTATAACAAATACTTCCTCCGTCTCAATTCATGTAAGTTAGCTTGACTTGACCAAGAGAAAGACTTTTGAAATTCGTGGTCTAAAATAAGTCATAGGTATTTGTGTGGTTATAAATCATTTTATTAAAGGTAAAGTGGACATTTGAAAGTTAAATTGTTACCAGATATAGACAGTAGCGGACCCGAAATTTAAAGATTGTGGGTGCACGAAAGATTCGAACACACATATTGTCATCTAAAACTTTAAAATCCTGCCTGAAAATTAAAGCACCAACAACTATCTTCTTGGATTGTTGGGTGCTTTTCTAAATCTTATAACATGTTTTATACAATTTTATATAATTATACCTAGTTTACATCGAACTTAATGGGTGTCGAACATCAAAACTTTGGCTATAAATCAGCCCCAAAATATAGAAATGTGGTTTTAGACTGATTAAAGAAAAAAGTGAGTCATATAAATCGGTACAGAAAATATTATCATTATCCCTTTGTTCCAATAATTACATTAAGCATACATACATTGGTTATCATTATTAATTTGTTATCATAATTATACTTATACTAGAAAAAAGTATAGTAATATTAAGTTACTATAAATCCATAATTTAAACTTAGATATTGAACTCAATGAGCAGACAAACATAAAGTGGACTTTCTTCTTTTAGTTAAATCAAACTATTATTATTATTATTGACTAATTATTTATGTTAATTAATTACCTCTTTGTATCTAAAATCCAAACAATTGACATATATGTAGATCATATCAAATCATTTTCTGTTGTCCCATATTTCTTGTCTCATACAAAATGACAGAAATTAATTAGTAATATATAGTACATATTCAAACATGATAATGGTTCACGAGTTTACTATATGAAAATTGTCCCAATTTTTCATGATGGAGATGACACATATGATAATAAGTTAAAGTTATTTTTTTTTGTAAGTTTGTATTTAGACTATTTTGATAAAAACTTTTTGTACTTTTACTATTTATGTGTAAAGTTGATTATCATAATATATAGTGATGACAAACTCTTCTAGATTTCCTTCTCTATAAAATCTATATATTCATATATCAAATATGATTTATGCATGCATGCACCAACATTTTTTTATCATCGAATTGTCTGGATCAACTTTTGTGTGCCTCGATCAATATTTTTTTTTTTTTTATAAATCTAGTGTCTGACCAACTTTCGCGTAGCTTGATTACTTTTACGGAATACTTGTCACTTCCCACCAGCAACGACTATTGGATAACTTTGTCCACCGAGCATGCACCAACAATTTATTTTAATAAATCTAGTGTCTGGATCAGTTTTCGCGTACCTTGATTAATTCCATGGGATACATGCCATCTCCCACCAGCAACAGGTATCAGATAACTTTGTCCACCGAGCATGCACCGACAGTTTTTTTTTTTTAATAAATCTAGTGTTTGGACCAACTTTCGCGTACCTCGACTATTTCCACGGGATACTTGTCACCTCCCACCAGCAACAGGTATCGGATGACTCTGTCCACCGAGTATGCACCATTTATTCTTTTTTAAAAAAAAATAAAAAATCTAGTGTCTAAATCAGCTTTCGTGCACTTCGACTAATTTCACGAAATACTTGCTATCTTCCACCAGCAACAAGTATCATATAACTTTATCCACCGAGGTAAGAACAGAAGGGAAGAACAATTTATGATTTATAACCCCTTCGTTCTCTTTTATTGGTCTAGTATTGAGTAGCTTTAACAATGTATATCATTTAAGAAATTATTAATTTAAGTCGCCTAGATGTTGAAGAAATTTTATATTGACCACTATTATTTTAATAAATTCAAGAAATATTTATTTTTAGTATATCAGACAAACAAAAATATCGGAGGGACTATATAGAGGAAGGTTTATATATATAGCTTCTCATTCAAACTTCAAAGAAAGTTTATAGTGGAAAGAAACTTTTGTGACATATTAATCCACTAATCTCTAATAAACAACTAAGCATGATTATACAAATAAGTTAATTAATAACATAGTTTAATGAATAGCTTGGAAAAAGATTGATTAATTCTACTATTCCACTTTGATGACACACAATTTGATTCCAATAATTTTGTATTAAAATGCCAAATAAACCAAAAAAAAAAATTGCTTTTGGAAAAAAGGAGAAGAGAAAAGATGAATCATTTCTAACTTTATAGCAAATCAATTAAATTAAATTAAACATGAAGAACAATATTGTACCTCATCTTCCACTTAGTTTTGTATCTTTGTTGTTATTATTATTATTATTATTTTTGACATTTGCATCTCATAATTGATCAAAATATAACTAAATAAACTTATCTCTAGATCCTTCTCAAATTTAAAAATTTATCTCTTCCCTAACTGGCAAATCTTATCTTCTAAAGTGATCGTGTTTGAACTCATGTCACGTATTATTCGCTTTAACTTAATAGACCTTACAAAATTTATCTCGAGTGCTATGTTAAATAAAAGGAACCTACAATAATGTCATGAAAAAAATATTTGGGCCATTTTTTTTTTTCTTTTTTAAAGTTTTTGTGATCGCAAAGTTGTACAATATATTTTTTTTTTATGTGAGGAAAAAAATTGGTGATGGACACTTCACATGCCATATGTAGTGCGATGTGATGTAACACAACATGTATCATCATAATCATTAGTAATTTTTTATGACACATTCAGATCAGTATTATAAATTGTATTTTTATGGGTAATTTATAAAATTTGTATTTATGAGAAGTGATTTATAATGTTTTTCTATAATGTGACTAATTAAAATGTGATTTACAAATTGTATCCTTGAGATAAAATCAATTGGATCACATTATATCATTCTCTTTGACATCATATTGAGAAATGATATAAAATGTATGAAAAAATAAAATTAATTGGGTGGGATTTATTTATCTTTTATGGTATGATTCCATTTTTGTGTGTTATAAAATAAAATATTATAAAGGGCCAAATATATAAATGAGTGTCATGTCAAAAAGTATTGGGACCCTCCATCTAGGAAGTGTCAAAATAATTGAATTTTTAAAAGGACAATAATTCAATGAACATGTATATTTATTTTTACCATCACTAAAATAATGTGGAAAAATTATTCACTATAATACACTTTTTTTTGTCATCAATCCATAAGAAAATGTTGGTATAACAAAATATATATATAACTAAGGATATATTCTCTTAGCATGATATAATATTATCTTGCTTTAATTTAGCCAAATTTATGCAATTTTAGCGAAGAAACTTTGAATTAAGAATAATTTTTATATGTAGTTTTTTTTTTCTTGTATGCTACTTATCAATACAAGACTTAGTTTACACATTCACTTAATATACTTATCTCGAAATTAATTGTGTGTTACTCATATCAACGAGTATTAATTATGGCCACTAAATCCTACTATATTTTCATGTATGCATCTCCAAACTACAGATAAATATAACAAATCGGTACGCACAATAGCAAAGACGCTACATCCAGTTTCATAACTTAACGATGTTTCCAGCAACATCGATCTCTATACTTAATACTTACTACTTCAGATCAGTGACTCTGCTACCAATTGTTGAACTCGAACAAAAACAGCAAAAAGATACGCAGTTGGATTGACACAAAAGTGAGGTATGAGAAGTATAGAACATACGGAAATCTTATCACTATCTCTTGAAGGCAGAGAGTTAGACTGTTTCCGAAAGATTTGACCAGGGGCGAACCTATGACTTATTACTTTGTGGTGCTTCCGACACTAGTTAAATTCGATGTAGATTAGGTACAATTATATAAGAAATGTATTAAAATTGGTATAAGATTATTTATAAAAATACCTAGTAAATTCAAAAGATAGCTGAATGTTTTAATTTATAAACGAAACCTTAAAGACTTTGGGCATATTCAATATATATGTTCGAACTTTCTGAACATATTTACGATCTCTAAATTGTAAGTCCGCTACTGAATATCACACACAATGTATATATACCATTGGATTCTTTTTATAAGCTAAATGGGTAAAAAGTAAAACAAAATCACTGTAAAAAATTCATTTTTTGTCAGAAATGATGCATGGTGATTGGTGTAGGGACAGAACTGACATTTTGACTAAGTAATTCTTCACGGCTTTACATGACGGACGTTGCACGTGTAAACCAAAAAAAGGACAATTACCTTTAACGCCGTTAGTTTAAAGTTAACGCCAGACTGCTTTTAGTTACTCTCAGTCTAATTTTTACACTTAGTATATGTTCATTAGTAATAATACAATAATAACATATCCAATATATTTTCGCACAGTGAATTCTGAGAAAGGTAGAATATACATAATTCTGAGTATCATTATCTCCGGAGGAAGCGTAGAAAGGCTAGTTATTTTCAGTAGACTCTCGACTTAAGACAAAATTCAATCTAAAAAAAATTATAATATACGTACAAAAGATTACCACAAAATAATATTATACACGAGATCTACCCGAAACTACATATGTCGACAAGAATCCATTTACAAATGTAGCACTACGACTACTGTTAAGAATAATACTTCTACCTGCGAATATTTATGCACTCCAATCTCCTACCCTTCTACCATAATGAGCGTTTGGCAAACCCTTCTAATAATATTAACAATATCCGAGGGTGAAATGAGTTTTGAAAAAGCAAATTTTGGATTGAAAAAAAATACCACAAAATTACACTATACACGATCTATCCGAAACTATATGCATATGTCGACAAGAATCCATGAAAACATCAAACTACAAACGTAGCATTGCTAATGTACTCCGACCTCCTACTCTTCTACTAGTACGCGTTCGCCATACTTTCCTAATAATATTAACAATATCCCAGGATGAAATAAGTTTCGAAAGCAAACTTAGGATCGAAGAAACACCACAAAATAATATTATACACGATCTATTCGAAACTACAGATGTTGACAGGAATCCTTGAAAACAACAAACTACAAACATAGCACTACAGCTATTACTAAGGACAATACTTCTATCTACGAATATTAATGCACTTTAAATTCCTACTCTTCTATCCTAATACACGTTCGTCACACCTTCCTAATAATACTACCAATATCGTAAGTTTTGAAAGCAATTTTAGGATGAAAAAACAAAAAAAGTCATATCGAAAAAATATATATTTTGAAAATCTGAGTGATAACAAGACACAATTAAATTCATTAAAGTACTTCTAATTAAGTTCTAATCCTGTTTCTTTGTCAAATACTTAAGCAAAAACTTGTCTTTTTCATCTATAATATAATTATTATACGAATAAATACAAATATACTGCAAATTTCATAAACTTGAAAATTGTGCTTTTACCAATAATATTGACCAACTTATATTACACATACTAACACCATTTGACCACTGTCATATCAGAAGTATATTCGTGTAGATTAATTTATTCAACTAATTGTTATGATTAATTTACATGTTCTTATGGAAATAATTTTATTATATAGTATTAATATAGAATATGAAAAGCATAGAATCTTTGTCCAGTTGAATATTTAAAAAAGAAACATTATCGTGGATGAAACTCTAAGTTGGCAGTGGATTCTCTGACTAAAAATTAATTAGTATTTAATTAATTAATTGATGACACATTTTTTCATTGGATTCCACTCATCTATAGTTTTCTTTTTTGTTTGAATTATGTTAAGTAGAAATTAATTAAATGTCACGGTTTAAGTCGATGACACGTATTATCTACTTTGGATTTAATAGAATTTCACGAATTTGTTCTTTAAGTGTGCAATTATCAGGCTTAAAATCGCGCGTGACGTATGTATTTGTGTCATCGGTGTACAGCTATATTCATTTTTCTTTCTTGTTCTGATGCGAGATTCATTTAAGGCGTAACATCCACTTATTTATTAATTTAGAAGCTTGCCAATTTTTCTCTTTGATTGTTCTCATCAGCCCACCCTCTAAAACTTCCGTTATGCATAAGTAGGGGTGGAGCCAGCCCTTTGGGTAGAGGGTTCATCCGAACCTCCTTTGACGGAAAAATATATTATTTATACGTGATTAAAATTAATTTTTATGTATGTATACTGTATAGTAGGTGTTGACCCTTTTTCGACTGGGTTTTATTCAAATATTGAACCCCTTAATTAAAATTCTAATTCCGCCTCTATACATAAGGTCAAGGATTTATCATACACGTGCATTTCTACTAGCCTGTTTCCACAACTTTAATCTCGTAACCTTCTGATCATATGATAATAACTTTATCAGTTACTTTAACGTCCACCCTCTATCATCAACATCACATTAAAATGTATTCTAAAACACAAAAAAGAGCCCATACTTTTTGAATTAATTGATGAAGAATTCACATGGAAGGTGACTCAGATCCTTCCTCCTAGTTCAAATTAAAGAAGGACCAATACGTGCATTATTATTCTTTTTAATAATAATTATTAGTATTATTTTACTACTAATAAAGTATGAGGCAAAATATTATGAAAAAGAAGGGAACTTTTTAAGGAATATTATTATTATTAATTACATTAATTTATAATAAGTGGCTATTAATTAGGGTTGAACGTGGAATAAAGTTAGTTGATTATATGCTCTAAAAATACTAAACACACTTGCCTTTAGTCTATCTTTTTCTTCTTTCTTTTTTTTTTTTCCTCAAAAAAGAAGAAAGGAAAAAGGAAAAAACTTTTTATGGACCAAATTGACTTATAAATCATCTTTATTCTCATGACCTAAATGCAAAAGATGCCATGTGCAAATACAATACATAAACCATATACTATAATGTATGTATGGTTTTTATCAATACAACAATAATAACAATAATAAAATAGCCGTGAGCTTATATAAAAATGGAGTTTGAGTAGGATATATAAAGTGTACGTAATTCATACATTTATCTCAGAGTGAGGTAAAGAGACTGATTATACACTCCTTGCTTAAGACAACAACAATTCATTAAAGAACGTAATAGTAACAAAAACAAAACAACATGCATGCATCACCGTAACTTTACCTCTTCCAAATTTATTCATAGCCATTCTTTCGCATCTTCATACGACGTGCATATACTTTCATGAATAAATAATAAGAAGAATTTTTTTTTTAATTATGGTTGGTACTATAGTGTCTCGAGGGGCAAATTCGAAATGATAACGGTTAAAAACTTTTGAACAACAAAAAAGGGCAAAAACATAATTTCACTAAATTTTTCAGTGTAGGCCCCACCTAAAAAGAAAAGGACATCAATGACGCTGCGTTTTTCTCCACCCCTCTCATCCACCGTCCTTTCTTTTTACCCCTCGTGTTCACCAAAATAACTAAACAATAACAATATAAGTAATAAAATTGTAGTCTAAAGTCTAAATTGATGGTGTACATACACATCATATTTTTATTTTATAAAGTAAGGTGATTTGAAGCAATTAGTAAGGTTGATAATGTACATACATCATATTTCTATTTTATAATTATAAAGTAAGGTGATTTCAAGTAATTAGTAAGGTTGTCGTCATGTAATTAAAAATTATAGATTTAAGTCGTGTAAATAGATTTTTTTGAAAGTTTCAATCTCGTTGACTATGATAATTGTCACTACTATAAACAGACTTGTGAATATGACATTGCTATACGCTCTGTAACGAAATGTAATATAAGATTGCATGTCATATATCTTTATGACCCGACATTTCTTTAAATCACACGTGTAGCGAAAGCGATCAAATTACCTTTTACTTTTAAAGATAAAAGACCATTCTTTATAAACCTTCGATTTTTAATAAAACACATTCAATTATATAGGAAATGAAAATATATGAAAAGAATATGAGTATATGCAATTCTTACCGCTACGTCTCTACCTCACTCCGACTCGTTAACCAAAATAAGAGACAAACAATTTTTTTTCAAAAAAAAAAAAGTTATATTGAAAAGAAAAAAATAAAATAAAATAAATTTGGTGGGGGGGAGGGGGTGTGTGAAAATGGGAAGAGAAAGAGACAGGGGCAAGTCTGCATTTTTATTTGGATTTTTCGATAGAAGCAGAAAGCAAAGAGAGAGAGAGAGAAGCAACTATCAAAGCTAAAGCCTTTTTTTAGTCCCTCAAAACACAACTTTGGTTTTATAGCAAAATTGTTTTTTCTTTGTGTGTGGGGGTGGTGCGTAGGATAAGCAGTGTATGGGTGTAGTTTAAGGCCACCTCTCCTCCTTGATTTTGCTCCTTTCTTGGGCTATGGTGTAGTTGATTTGAGGTCTAGCTCATTTCTTGACTTGGGTGTTGCTTGTTTTCTTGATTTGAGGTCTAAAAACGCACTGGAAGTGTAGTGTGTGTAGTCATTTTAGCTCATTGCTTGACTTGGGTGTTGCTTGTTTTCTTGGTTTGAGGTGTAAAACACACTGAAGGTGTAGTGTGTGTGGTCATTTTAGCTCATTGCTTGACTTGGGTGTTGCTTGTTTTCTTGATTTGAGGTCTAAAACACACTGAAAGTGTAGTGTGTGAAGTCATTTTAGCTCATTTATTGATTTGGGTCCTGCTTGTTTTCTTGATTGGAGGTGGCTATCTAGCTACTTGGTTAACTACTACAATGGCAGCTGCTGTGCAGTTTAGAGGAGTTTTTCTTGTTGTTTTCATGTTGTGGGGTTGTTTGATTTCATTGTCTTGTACTGCTGCTAGGCTATCTGTTTCAAGGCAGAAACTTGAGATTGAGAAACACTTGAAAAGGGTCAACAAACCTCCCATTAAAAGCATCCAGGTACTTGGTTTAAGCTTAAATAAGCTCTTTTTGTGATGATAACAGTATAAAAATTCAATCTTTGAAGAGTTTTTAAAGTTATTGCTTGTGAAAAATGGTGTTCTTAGTGTTGTTTGGCTTGTCTTTCGGAAACAGTCTCTCTACCTTCACGAGGTAGTGGTATGGTTTGCGTACAGTTTACCTCTCCACTTGTGGGATTTCACTGGATATGTTGTTATTGTGTTGTGTTTGCATCCTCCCTTGTTGTTGGAAGTCATTCAAAATTAGTACTAGTAGTTAAGAGTAATAATGTCATTCTCTGAAGTAGAAATCAGATTCATTTGTTGAATGGGAAGATATTTGACTAAAGATTAGTAGTAGGTTTTAATGTTGTGACTGTAATGATTATTGCAGAGTGCAGATGGGGATATCATTGACTGTGTACACATCTCACAGCAACCTGCTTTTGACCACCCATTCCTCAAAGATCACAAAATCCAGGTCCATATTTCTTTTTCATTACTGCTTTTAATACAACACACTTTTTCAGTATTTTCTCTTTGAAAATTCTTTGTAATAATATTCTAATTGGTGTTCAGATGAGGCCTAGCTACCACCCAGAAGGGCTTTATGATGAGGACAAAATGGCCACAAGGTCTAAAGAGAGTACTAATCCCATCACTCAGTTGTGGCATATGAATGGAAGGTGCCCTGAGGACAGTATTCCTGTAAGGAGAACAAAGAAAGATGATATTTTGAGGGCAAGTTCTGTCAAAAGGTATGGTAAGAAGAAGCATAGAGCTATCCCTAAGCCAAGGTCTGCAGATCCTGACCTTACCAATGAAAGTGGCCATCAGGTGCCTAAAATTTATACCATTTTCTTGATTTAATTCTCAGTTCTTTGGAGCCTGTTTTAGAGTCTATATTCTGATATATATATTTTTTTAATTTTTTTTTTTTTGTGTGTGTGTTGCCAGCATGCAATAGCTTATGTTGAAGGAGACAAGTATTATGGTGCTAAGGCAACTATTAATGTGTGGGAACCCAAAGTACAGCAGTCAAATGAGTTTAGCTTGTCTCAGCTTTGGATTCTTGGTGGTTCTTTTGGTGAAGATCTAAATAGTATTGAAGCTGGTTGGCAGGTATATTAATTATATGAAAGATGTATCGCTACATTTGAACTATTTTGAGTTAAAAATGTTAATAATACTAAGGGACAATGACAATGACACCACCTTCACATGTCAAAAGTGTTTTTGAGTTACTATTATTGAGTCTAACAGTAAGCATACATGTGAATGTCAGGTTAGCCCTGACCTCTATGGTGACAATAACACAAGACTATTCACTTACTGGACTGTAAGTTTCTTTCCCAGTTAAGAGTAATTGATTAAACCCTTCTCATTTTCATTTGAACATTATGATCTTTTCTTAAATCTTTTTGGTTACAATATTTGTAGAGTGATGCATATCAAGCAACAGGCTGCTACAATCTTCTATGCTCAGGTTTCATTCAAGTCAGCAGTGCTATAGCTATGGGTGCAAGCATTTCCCCAGTTTCAGCCTTTAGAAACTCCCAGTATGATATCAGTATTCTTATCTGGAAGGTAAAAATCCACACTCAACATATATATAAAGAAAAATGCATTTCTGAATACATAAGTATAGCAACTTTCTTGGAAAAAACAAATCTTTATTATTCAGAAACACAGAACTCCCCACAACACACTGTTCCAATTGTATTGATCTGTTCATTCTTGTGCCTGATATATAAGTATTTATGTTTGTTCTTGTTGGTGTAGGATCCAAAAGAAGGACATTGGTGGATGCAATTTGGAAATGACTATGTATTAGGATATTGGCCTTCTTTCTTGTTCTCCTATTTGGCTGAGAGTGCATCCATGATAGAGTGGGGTGGGGAAGTTGTGAATTCACAACCAGATGGTAAACATACAGCTACACAAATGGGAAGTGGTAGATTCCCAGAAGAAGGTTTTGGCAAGTCAAGTTATTTCAGAAACATTCAAGTAGTTGACAGCTCAAACAATCTTAAATCTCCAAAAGATCTTGGCACTTTCACTGAACAATCCAACTGTTATGATGTCCAAACAGGAAGTAATGAAGATTGGGGTCATCACTTTTACTATGGAGGCCCTGGTAGAAACCCCAACTGTCAATGAAGCAATACAAAAAGATAATAGCCTCACCCACCCTTGTAAAATTTAATCTAGTCTAATGCTCCTCTCTTTATTATATACCCTTTTGGTTTTCTTGATTTTTTAGGTTTGAGTTAGCAGTAAAAATGTGAACTTTTTTCTGTAGTGGGAAGTTTTGATCCTTTTGCTTCTTTTTTTTTTCACCTTGAAAGGTTCTCCCATGTAAGTGAATGGGAAAGTGTTGCCTAGTTTCTCAAAAAAGCTTGAAAGAAACAAAAGGCCTTTTGTCATCTTCTTTGTTTTTTTTTTTTTTACTATTTGTTTATGTACTCCACCCCACTCTTTGGAGTATTGTCACTCAATGGATAATCAAATGTATCCTCTACTGGTTTTCATTTTGCAACCAAGTCTTGATTTGTGGTTTGTTCAAAGGGTACTTAAGAATGTGTTTTTTATTATATTTTGGTAAAATCAAGAATGTGAGTGAGTGGATAGAAGAAAGGAATTTTGGATGGGGTGTTAGTGGATCACATTATATGTAGATGGTCCATTAACTTTTCTAAAGAACCCCACCATTGTCACTCTCACTAATCACAGTGTGTCCAACATGTTTATCTGTCATAAAACTGTTGTGTTTGTATGTAACTTTTTCCATTTTCTGTTTAAGATGCTTGGTTGCCCATTTGCATGAAAAGTGGATTGTAAAGTTGCTATCTTTTTTGACTTCATTTTGCAAATTGATTCTCCTTTTGGTAGAATTTTTTTGTGATACATGTTATGAGTATAATATACTCATTATTCACTTTTCAAGAATAAACATGTGGTTTAACTTGTCTCAGTTGATATCTATGCTCTCTAATTTTGGGTGTGCACATGCATACGTAGATTCAATTTAAAGTGTCTATTAGTACACACTTAAAGTTGGAGGGCATAAGTCGAGGCCAAATTTTGAGAACCTTTATGTATTGTACCAAAAATTAATCCTGTAAGACACAAGTGGGAAAAAAAGTTAAAGGTGAATTCAGAAGAATTGTAAGTGGTGAAACACCAATGTAATGATTACTCTCTGTAAATTCCATATGTTTGAAAACTGCATCCATCCCTGAAAAAGGCTGAAAGTGAAGTAAAATGCCAATATAAATAAAAGTAACTAAATAGTAGTTCATGTACCAAAACACATACTCCTATTCATTTTCCCTCTTTACTATGCTAAACAACATTTTTTTCAGTCACCAACTAAGACCTATGTTGCTCGAACTCTTCAAAAATGTCGATGGATGCCTACTTGATCGAGGATCCGGCGCAGGTGCAACATCCTTTTTGGAGAGTCCGAACAACTTAAGACCCTGCCCTAGAACATATACGTTGAATTGCATCTTCTGGTCGTGTGGCCTAATGATCAACAAAATGAGTTAGAATCATGGGATCTTTAAGTTCAAATTCCAAGGCCAAAATACTACGTAATTTCTTCCCACCCATCCAAGACTTGGTGAATGAGTACGCGTGCTGATGGGCAGGGGCGGAGCCAAGTGGAGAGAATCGAGAAGAGGGTTCATCTTAACCCCTACGGCAAAAACCTCTCTACCCTCACCGATGGATAGAGGTAAGGTATGCGTACACGCTAGCCTCCCCGGACCCCATTTTGTAGAACTACAATGGGTACGTTATTGTTGTTTATAACAGATGTCGAACCATCTTAGCTTCTTTATGTGCTTACCTTTTAATATTTTGAACTCCTTACCGAACCACTAAGAATAGTAGGATAGTGAATTTAGCACTAATAATCTAGAAATTGCTTCAAGAATTGGTTAATTTTAATGATTAGGGAGTAATATGCTAGTGTTGAGAGTAATTAGTACTAACTACTATTTGTAATGATCTAAACTAGATAGCCATTTTCACAATTTGCATAACCTGAAAATAATCATTTAGCAGTAACAGTGAATTAGGCCACTCATCCATGGGCTTAAGTGCTCGTTTGATTTCCCACCTTATAATCTTGCGTTACTAATTCATACATTATAACGCTCTGCGAATAACTTGTCTCGAAACCAAACGACCTTTTAAGAGAAGCCCAAGATACATTGTGAAATTTTTGGGCTTATAGGATGGAGGCCCATAATCAAACTTATTGGACCCCCCCCATGTACAATTTCATATATATTAATCTCTTAGTTCAACCGTTTTTGCTATTTAAAGGCAAATACATCGACAGATCCCTCAATTTGGCATAATGTTGTTAATTTTAAGCCCCTCAACTAGTGTTCCGGTGCGTCATTTTGGCACCTTTTGCATAGTTGGCATGACACACGTATTTCACTAACCTGAAGGCGTGTGGAAGCCCTTTTCGACTAAATATGATATATTAGTCTGTTTCATATTCTCTTTATAATAAGGTAGGGGTTAGGATATTTGGTTATGGATTGAAAGTTTGTAAATTAAATTGTAAGTTTGATAGTATAAATATATATCGAACTCTATCTAATGTATAACTCATGCATATAATATTATATATTATGATTTATGAGTACGTATAAGAGTTAGGAAAGAACATGAATCAAACCTATTATATACATATTAATAAAAAAAAATTGTGTTCTTAAAAATATTATGTACACTGAACTAATTTGATGTGACTTTTTATGAGATAATTACTAGTAAGACATTACATTAGACTATATATTAGGTAAATGTGTAGGCTGTATTGTATGAAAGTCTAAAGAATATTCAGTCAACCAATTTGAATAATTGATTATATAAACATTATATACCTACCAACATCCATGATCAAATTGACAGAAGGGTGTGGCGTACGCGTATTAGGGTAGACGGTCAATATGGTACGAGAGTTGTTGTGCTTTTCGAGGGGTTAGGCTTATAGGCGTTTGTCATTGTACTAATCATAGTATTGTAGTTCTTGTACTATCTTCCATTGTCGATTGTGCGTCGTTTTCTTTGTCAGTCTCTATATTTTTGTCATTGTTTCCTTCTCCGTGGTACTTGGAATTGCTACACTTGAGCCAAGGGTCCTTCGGCAATAGCCTCATCACTACCTCGTAGGTCTGTTATCCTTTTCAAATGTTACTTGTGGGATGTCGCTAGGTATGTTATCATTGTAGTTGTTGTTTCACTTTCATTTTAGGTTTTAAATAATGGAAATATATAATTGTAATTTTATCTCTGATTGTGTAATGCTTTGGGAATGGGAATATATATTGCTGGCATTAGTATAAATTTGAAATTAGATCTGGGGCAGCTCACTCCAATATATCATAATCCTAAATACAAATATTTATATCGTCTGTACGAGCTTAATCACATTATTAACTTATTAAATCTGAATAAAAGAAGAGAATTGCGATATACTAAATATTATTTATGACTTTGTGTAAGATCAGACTCACATATCGTAATATTCATTAAGTCGTAGTTCTTCTAGAAACCTCACAAAAAGAACATATGAATATTATTACTTCGTCTAAAGTTTTCATTTTTGTTTTAGTGTTCATATCAAGGTTCTAACTAATCCAAATTCACACCGTACATAAAATTTGTTGAAGAAAAAATACTCTCGACGCATCAGTTGGAATCTTTCAACTACACCTAGATAGTTGTTTCGTTCTTAATTCAACCCTCCGTTTTATATCGGTTGATTAATAGATATCTGATGGTCTTCACGATATATCATAATATTTTCACACTCGACATTCAAATTCGAGATCTTCATGAACCGATCCCGTCATTTCTATTTCGTAGGAACTACGAAATCACCCCGAGTACGTGATAGTGGTTGATATATTTGACGTTTTCAATTATTTGTGCTGAGAAAAGTATGGCTCTAGTCCCCACATCCCATGATAGAGACATATAACAGAAAAAAAAAAAAAAAAAGGAAAGCATATATTAGTTAGATATTTATATAAAATATAATAAAGAGTTAATATATAAAAATATCCTAAACTTGACACTAAATTATAACTTTGACCTTAAACTTTGATAATGCACAAATAAGACCTTTAACTATTCAAAATCTGAACAAGTATGACCTCCGATTTTGCAATCCCATGCGTGAGTCTCACTCGCGCCTACGTGGAAAGGTAATCCAATCACACGGTGTCACGTCGTTAAAAGGGTTGACTTGGAGATAAGTCATATTTGTGCAATTTTGAATAGTTAAAGTTTATATGTGTGCATTGTCAAAATTTTGCTTTTTGTGTTAAAACGACATCGTTTTATTATTATTATTATTATTATTATTATAATAATAATTTTATTATTTATTTTTACAGTAGCAACGCCTAACTTTTTATTAATTTGAAAAAATTATCATTATTATTATAGTAGGCTGAAGGAAGCGCCCAAGAAAAGCAAATAATACCACTGGACTATCTAAGTGTCTTGTTTTATGTGGTTCAACATCAACATACGTATATAAATATACATTTTCTATCTTATATATATACAACGTAATTTTTTACCGAGGGGGTTCAGGTGAACCCCATGGCAACCACGTTGGTCCGCCCCTCGTTAATTTAATAACGTTTTAATAACGTTAATTTAATAACATCTTTTAATTACATTAATTTGATAACGTTAATTTAATATACTACTACTACAATCTTTAATAACATTAATTTAATAACATTTTATTAAAACTATAATTTTTCTTATTATTAGTATAGTTTCATCTTTAATTTAATATTTAAATAAATAATATTTAGATATATTATATAACATAAATTCGTCTTTTGCTTTATAATATATATACATACCTGCTCGATTTTTCCGTATGAGGATGACCCGCCTAATTAATAAATCTTCAATATTGCTCTTTTTCCGCAATGACAAAAGAAATTAGATGTCATTTTCATCTTTGGGCCGAATGAAAAAATAATAGTGAAGAGTCATTTAAAGATCATATTTGTGCAGTTTTAAATAGTTAAAGGTCATATTTGTGCACTGTCAAAGTTATAATTTGGTGTCAAGTTTAGGGTAATTTTTACGTGAGAGAACAACAGTTGCACAAAGTTTGGCTATTCTTATTAATTGTAATTATCACAAATCACAATCTTGATGATCATTTTAATTATCTAAATACTTCAAATATAACTAAATTTGTTTGTATATATATAGCTTATTTTTGACTTCACATAAAATCATTTGCCAATACAAGTACATATACATTGCACGGTCACCTCATTTCTCTCTTTTTTTTTCATTTTCTACTCGATGTTCGATATTTATATTGAAACTCGACTAATTCGATTCATGCATTGCAAGACTCGTTTGAGAATATTTTCAGCAGAGTTTTTTCATACCTAAAATTCGAACCCGAGATGTCGGATACCTCATTGATTTCCTATCATTTTCATGTGGGAGATAAGATATTTTTCCAAACGCTGAAATGTACTTTGATTATCTTCAAATGTTTCTGACAAACCAATCACAAATTTACACCAATGTTCCATCACATATATACAAAATTTTATCAAAAAAAAAAAATGAATGATGGATGAACAAGAAAGGGACTTTTTAGTTAATTAATTTGCATCCAATATAAATGTGGACAAGGACTTTATGATCCTTATTCATATTTAGGCAATAACTTTAGAAAATACGTATCAATTTGATTTTTGTAATATAATATATGATTTGGTATATTTAATATTTAATAAATTTAAATATGCATTTTGACCTTTTTCTTTCATGTAGAAAATATGTCATACATATGACTATTGATAAAATTATATTACCATAAAATATGAAGAAGTAATTCAAGTTTTGATAGTATCATATAATTAATTAAATGGTGAAATGATTAATAATGTTCACAATGCAATTAATAAAAAGTTGAATATATTTAGTCAAAAGGAGTACTAATTCTAGAAAATATATTTGGTTTACTTCACCAAACTCAGTTGAAAATTGCAGAAGAGACAAATGAACTTGCAACCTTTCTTAAACTTTGATGTTTAAAAAAAATAATAATGATTTATTACTTGTTCAACTTTATACTAATTTACGAGATAGAAATTTTCTGACTAACGAGACCACGGGTGAAGCCACCTTAGGCGTAGAGTAGTACGACGCACATCTTTATTGAAAAATTATGTGGTGTACACTCTTAAAACAGTTGAAAAAAATTATACACTGTTTATCAAATTTCTAACTCTGCGACTATTACGAGCCTTCTACCTACATTGATTAATGAATCATACTTAGTATCCTTAGTCAAATATCTCATGTTTAACTCACGAGAATGAAAAAAAATTTCAATTAATCAGTTTTATCTCTCTAATGAATCCTACGCGATACATATGAATGTCGAATAGATTAAAATGATTGCGACAACAACCATAACAACAGTAATAATATATCCAGTGTATTCCACAAAGTCGGGTCTGAAGAGGCTAGATTGTACACAGTCTATATATCTCTATCTCAGATGTGAAGTAGAGAAAATATTTTCAATACACCCCGACTCAAGACAAAATCAGTCTAGAAAAAGACGTAATATAAGATCAAAGTGACTACGACGACAACAACAACAACAACATATTCAATGTATTCCACAAAGTGGAGTCTCGAAAGAGTAGAATGTACACAATTCATACCTCTATCTCAGATGTAACATAGAGAGGTCACTTTCAATACGCCTCGACTCAAGACAAGATCAGTCTAGAAAAAGAAAAAGACGTAATATAAGATCAAAGTGATTACGACGGCAACAATAACAACAATATATTCAGTGTATTCCACATAGTTAGATCTATATAGGATAGAGCATACACAGTCCATACCTCTATCTTAGATGTAAATAAAGAGGTTATTTTCAATGCACCTTCGACTCAAGACAAGATTCATCTAAAAAAAAAAGACGTAAATATAAGAACAAGAATCAATAGGTCAGAATGATTTTTTTTTTTTTCTTTTTGAACAAGAATCAATTCATTGGAAAAGAATATTCAAAAAAACAAAAAGAATAAAAATATAAAAATAGAGGCGTCCTTAGCTAAACCAACTGTGAATACTATTAATTACTGTATAAATATTAAAGCATAGTAATAGACTTCACCTCTTCCATTTTCCTTTGTACCAACTTTTCTCTCTTCTTCCTCCCACTTCTCATCTAAAAATGGCGTTCCAGAAAATCAACGTTCAAAATCCCATCGTTGAGATGGACGGTTAGATCTCTCTCTCTTTACATTTATTCATTTTTAGATCTATTTTTCGTATAAAAATATCTGTTTTTTTTTTTGGTTAGATCCGACTGATTATCTTGATTTGAGCTCTATGGTATTTTTGATTTATTTATTTATTGTATATATGTTGTGGGGTTTGTTAGATCAGAGCTGTTAACTGTTCTATATAACTATTGACTATAAATTCAAGAATTCATATATATGTGTGTGTGTGTGTTTTGAGCTCCTTCATGTAAAAAGATCCAAACTTTTAACATGGGTAAAATATATTGGAAAAGATCCATATATGTGTTTGTGTGTGTGTGTGTGTGTATATATATATATATATATTGTGGGTCCTAGCAATGGTCAAGTCAGAAATTTCTTTAAGGGTGCTCAAGATTTAATTTTTGATCAATATACTTTGTATAATATTTCACCATCCATTCAAGAATTTATATATATTGAGCTCTTTCATGAAAAAAGATCCAAACTTTTTACATATGGGGAAAGTATATGCTGGTCTTTTTCCGAGCTATTGCTTGCATATATATGTATCTTGTGGGTCCTATGGTTAATGAAGTGGGTATAAACTGAGGGAGTAAAAAATACTAGGTAATTCTTGTCATTTGTCTTGGCCTTGGTGATAGAGTTACCAGTTATGTGTTGTTGGTGGGAGGTGATAGGTAATGTCGAGTTGCATGCAAGCGGGCCAGGATACTGTAGTTATGAAAAAAAGAGAGAAAAATCTTGTTGGTTTTTGTTTGTACTTGTTTTGATGCTTAAGAGGAGAATCTAGTAGCCCCTTCTTATTTTTACGTTTTGTTCAAAATTACTTGAGGCCTATTTGGTTTGAGATTTTCCGAAATCGATGTTAGTTATCGTGTGTAGAGGAATCACAGTTTCTCAATTAACGGATATATAGTTCTCCGATTTAGTAATCGTTAATTTGAATATTTAAAGTTGTTTTCTCAATCCAACCAAACAAATGTTAGTTTTCTAATCATTCTATTGACATGTGGAAATGCATAAAGACTGG
Organism: Capsicum baccatum var. pendulum; assembly: GCA_030864225.1. Classification (NCBI taxonomy): domain Eukaryota; kingdom Viridiplantae; phylum Streptophyta; class Magnoliopsida; order Solanales; family Solanaceae; genus Capsicum; species Capsicum baccatum. The sequence goes on from CM061550.1 coordinate 282,232,758, forward strand.
AAAACAGTCTAATTTTCTTAATTTGAAGTATTCCCACCATTCTTGAATTAGTTCAAGAACTGACCATATGAAGGATTTCTTTCAAATTTTGTCTTACTTGATACTAAGTCGTACTCTGTGATCTAATTTAGCTTGCTATAGTTTCACTGTAATATTGACTGGTCACATCATTTCAGCAGTGAATTTTAACTTTGGTTATGTCGATCAGTGAGGGATTTTTTAAAAAGTAATACCTCAGTTTCAATTTGTTCGTCTTAGACTGACTAAACATGGAGTTTAAGAAAGTAAAAAAGAATTCTGAATCTTGTGATCTAAAACGAAAGGTATGTGTAATGTACTAAAATGTCCTATAATCTTGTGGCCTTAAATATGGTATGTAGCATGTTAGAATTAAAGAGTTGCCTAATTAGGAAATGACATTCTTTTAGAGTTTGCCTAGAAGAAGGAAAGGTTGATTAGATTTTATATTCTTGCGGTATCATGTAGTACCTTACTTTGTGGGGATATGCTGGGTATGTTGTTGTTATGGTATCATGTATTATTATCTTGCTTTTTTCTAAATCATTCATGTGACGACTGTAACAACAACAACAAACCCAGTGTATTCACAGTGGGGTCTGGGGAGGGTAAGATGTATGCAGTCCATACCACTACCTCCGGAGAAGTAGCAAGGCTGTTTCCGATAGACCCCCGGCTCAAGACAAAGAAATTCATGTGACGACTGTAAAAGACTATAATTTCTCCTTATTATCTTCTTCTTGATTATGTGATTCAGGAGATGAAATGACGCGAGTTATTTGGAAATCAATCAAGGATAAGGTAACAAGTTTTCTTTGCTTGTTTCTGAATCAGCACGGATTTCTTTTTTATCTTTTAATAATATGAAGATTCTTTGCTTGCTTTTAGCTCATCCTTCCCTTTCTGGAGTTGGACATCAAATACTTTGACCTTGGACTTCCCCACCGTGATTCGACAGACGATAAGGTTACAGTTGAAAGTGCGGAAGCCACTCTAAAGTACGTTTTTGTTCATCTTTACTTCCTAGTTTACAACTTACTGGGAAGAAAAATATCCTTTTGTTGGAGCAAATCCATTTGCTGTCCTTTGCTGTATTCATATGTCCTCGTTAGTTTCTTAGGTTGCTGGATCTCTCTCCATTTGTGTGCTACACATTAACTTCAACTGGCATCATTACTTGTAACTTTTCAGCCTTCTTATGGTGTCTTAATGTCTACTGTATGGTCTAACTGCAGGTACAACGTAGCTATTAAGTGTGCGACCATTACTCCAGGTGCGTATTTCAGTGTCCAACTGGATTTCACTCCCTTTTTGTAGCTAATATTTTCAAAAAGGATGAGTCCTTTTATGTTGAGCTATCATTGATAGAAAGTTCTATTTGCAGATGAGGCCCGTGTAAAGGAGTTTAACTTGAAATCCATGTGGAGGAGCCCAAATGGGACAATCAGAAACATCCTTAATGGTACGCCTGCATTTCTTCTTGTTTCTGGATCATGTTGTTTCTTAGTTGTGGCTTCCTTGATTATAGCTTATTGCACTCGTTGGCATTGACTACAGGAACGGTCTTTAGAGAACCAATTATGTGCAAAAATATTCCTCGACTTGTCCCAGGTATCCAAGATTTCTTTGTGCTTTTGTGTTTTCCCTCAAGTTAATTACTAGTGTCATTGAGCAAACTTTGCTACTTAAACCAGGATGGACCAAACCAATATGCATAGGTAGACATGCTTTTGGAGATCAATACCGAGCAACTGATGCAGTTATTCAAGGAGCTGGAAAACTCAAATTGGTGTTTGGTAAACTTTTGTTCTCTGCTTTACTTGATATGAACCTATTAAATAGCAGTGCTACTCATCTTTTAGGTGTCTAACCAGTTTTTTTATTAGCGTAGGGTTCTGCTTACTTGCTTAGAATATGTTTACTGAAGTGGTCTTTTATATTTATCAGTGCCAGAAGGATCAGACGAGAAGACTGAATACGAAGTTTACAATTTTACTGGTGCTGGTGGAGTAGCTTTATCCATGTACAACACAGACGAGGTTTGCTTACTAATGTTTGGTTTCCTTTCCAAGTTTGGAATAATATAAATTGATACAGACTTATATATTCATATCGTTTCACTTTCACTTTCTTGATGTGATGTAGTCTATTCGCGCATTTGCTGATGCTTCAATGAACATGGCATACCAAAAGAAATGGCCACTCTATCTTAGTACAAAGAATACCATTCTTAAGAAATATGATGGGAGGTGAGCAGCCTAACTATTGATCTTTCTGTTTCCCATTTGGCCTTCACTTATTCATTATATATTAGGTTGACGCCTCGAGCCATTTTGTTTTTCCTCACATATCTAGTGGTTTTTGTATACATTCTGCTCCTCTGAACTACCATTAATACTCTTATAAAGGTTCAAGGACATCTTCCAAGAAGTTTATGAAGCAAGTTGGAAGTCCAAGTACGAGGAGGCTGGAATCTGGTCAGTTCCACAGTTCACTTGGTAAGGATGGTTCTACTATCACAAATACAAAAGCATTGACTCTTTAGTTATGTTTTGTAGGTATGAACACCGTCTTATCGATGATATGGTTGCTTATGCTTTGAAGAGTGAAGGTGGTTATGTATGGGCCTGCAAGAACTATGATGGGGATGTACAGAGTGATTTCTTAGCACAAGGTATCCGACATGCCTTTGAATCTTTAGGCTGTCATTTCAACAGATCCTCATAGAATATGTTATGACGTATTGACGCGCTTATAGACTAAATTGCTGAATCGAGTATTCCAGTCCCTCTCCCTATAATTTCTGCTCCCAGAGGTTTATAATTTTATCCCTTTTCCCCTGGAACAGGTTTTGGATCCCTTGGGTTGATGACATCTGTCCTGGTATGTTTATATTCTAGCATCTTTCTGCTTCAACCAACTCCTTAATTGTTTTGATTCCGACAAGTTGTGGATATATGGTTCAGGTCTGTCCTGATGGCAAGACCATTGAGGCTGAAGCTGCCCATGGAACTGTTACCCGCCACTACAGGGTTCACCAGAAAGGAGGTGAGACCAGCACAAACAGCATTGCCTCGATCTTTGCCTGGACTCGTGGACTTGCACACAGGTAGGTGACTATAGTTCTCGATCTGCACAAACAGCATTGCCTCTTATCTCTAGCCCGGTACACAAGCGCAATTTTCTGTTTTGGTGGAATATGTATACTTAATAAAATGCATGCTTGTGAACAGGGCAACATTGGACAAGAATGAAAGGCTCTTGGATTTCACTGAGAAACTAGAGGCGGCATGCATTGGTGCAGTGGAATCTGGAAAGATGACCAAAGATCTTGCACTCATCATCCATGGATCCAAGTGAGCCTCATTCCTTTTCCATCTGTCTTTGTTAATGGAGCCTCATATCCTTTTAACTATATAATTTTTCTTTGAATAGGCTGTCAAGAGAGCATTATCTGAACACAGAAGAGTTCATTGACGCTGTGGCCGATGAGCTCAAAGCAAAACTTCTGAAAGCAAAGGCCTAAATGTGTGTAACTTTTCCGGCTTCCACCATTTTACTATAGTAACTATATTTATTGGACTTAATATCATTGAGCAATCATCATCGGTGTTTCTTTCTTTCATGTTGTTTGGTTATAGGTCTCGGTAGACAAGAGGACAGTCTTTTTCTGTGGCAGTTTGAGGGGATATTTTGAAGAGAAATAAAAGGAGTTAGGGACTTTGATGGTATACTTAAATTTCAAGAGAGGTTTTCTCTTGTAGGTTGGGGATTACTTTGCAGGCACTGTAATATTTGAACTATTTAAATTTGAATTTCCATTTGGTGCAACTTGTTTGCTCATTTGCAAATGTACACTTAGCTTATTGTTTTTCATCAACTTGCTTAAAGAAGTTCAGTAATTGCTGTTTTTTCTATTTGGTACGCAACGTTTGAAGTAGAGTTTCAACATCACACGTGAGTCACATAAGATGTATGCGTTCCCAGGACTCTTCAAAAAAGGCCATGGGTGTAAGATCTTTGAAGGATCTAACACAAGTGCGGTAACTTAGCTTATAGCTATCATGCAATATTAAAGTTGTACGTGGAATAAATATATGCATGTGTTCTCTTCGTGTCGATATCACACAAATTCGAATTAAGTTGGGCCTCAAATTCAAATCCTAACATTAATGTTATATTAAGAGATGACATTTATAAATATCATGAAAGGAAGGTAGATTACATTTATGTAACAAATTTAAGATGATCCTTTTAAAGCATGTCCATTAATTCCACCTTACAATCTTTTTCACACATTTCTCACTCACGGAATAAATATTCTTTTCTTGGAAAATAGACCTACATAAACACAAGTTTTGGCATATACACCAAAATCTCTCTTTGCTTGGCTATCTCTGGATCTGTCCTTTGTTTCCTCATTCTCTCTTTGTATTCATCCATCACAACATGTCATTCTGAGTCACTTTCCATGCTTCCCATTGCTTTCAATCCTCTTGGTTTCTGCACCAGTAATATGTCATCACTCATTAAAATAACGACGGATGGATGTGTGTCGGATTCTCCAAAAGTAGTAGTAGTGGACATTTAGAGGATCTGACACGGGTGCGTGCAATAAAAGAGACCAAAGTGCAGTACCTTCTTAGAGGTCTTCTTCTCTCTTACTTCATACCTTTCTTGGCACAAATCTTGCAACCATGTACCTGGTTGCACCAACTACACACAACGATATAGGTAAGCTTAGACTAGGAACGAATCAAGAAATATTTAAAATGAAACGCGTCCAATACGTCTGAATTATAGGACTTACAAGAATGGTTCTTTGTATCAACTTGGCCCTTTTCTTAGGTCTTTGAGGAAGCTTGCAACCTTTCATAGCCAAAAAATCTTCTTCTTTTTCTTTACTTGACAATGTGATGAGCAATTTCGGCCAAACCATCTTTTTCTTTTCCTCCCTTGCATCCACGAGCAACTTGCTGCTATCGTCCACGCCTACTGACCCTCTCGTTGTATAATACTGATCCTCCTTCTCAGGGGATGACACTGATATCTTACGATGCTCATTGGCATTAGATCTATTCATACCCAAATCCCTGCAGAAACAGGAACCACCAAATCGTAGTACCATTACAATCTTTTACTTTTCGGGTAAACAAATCCATGTACTTTTCCATTTTAAGACTTGGAATCTTCAACAGCAATATTGTGCTCAAAGGTAAAACACCACAACAAGAAGTACCTCTAATCCCCTTACGAAAACTAAGAAAATCAGCAAATCAAATCAATTTGAAGTGATAGCTTCAACACAAACAATATAACCGATACTTCTATAACTTCAGATCTAATGAGCTTACAAACCAACCCCAGACATACCTAAAACCTAGAACTTTCAACTTCCTATCCTTCTAATATACACGCAATTAGACATCAAATCGCGCTACCCTCGCGTGATACAGGACATATACTGCTCAAATCTGATGTATGTCCTTTGATATACAAAATAACAGATACTTCTATAACTTCAGATCTAACGAGTTCACAAACCAAACCCCAAACAAATCTAAAAACTAGTATTTTCAACTTCCTTTCTCATCAAATCGCAATTACCCTCGCATAATAAAGGACAGTTACTGCTCAAATTTGATGTATTTCCTTTGATATACAAGAACCCCACTAAGTATTTCTCATACAATCAACTTAATTAAACCCCTATGCAATCAAAGAATGATTCTTTTGCATCAAAATCTTGACATACACAAGGCATCATCCATGAAATCTCTACCAACACCATCCAAACAAACCAAAACTACTTATAATCTGAAACAAAAATCAAATCTTTAACACAAATGAAGCAATTTTTTCTCAATCTTTACTTCAGTATCAACACAACACATACTAAAACTACTCCTAATTTCAAATAAAAATCAAATCTTTAACACAAATGAATCATTTTTTTCTCAATCTTCACATCAAGTTTACTTGCCAATCAAGACAACACATACATCAATAGCCAAAAGAAGATATTATTACCTGTTAAAACGATGTGGAGAAGACATAGGAGGAAGAATATTAGATTCCTTATTGTTATTATTATCAACGACTCTAGATGTGATTTTCTTCTTTACAATTAGATTTGTTCCATCAGATTTGCCATTTGAACTTGAACCTTTCACCTTAAAACACCTTAGTCTTTTTTTGTTTCCCCACTGTAACTTATCCATATCTGCAACAACACACACAAAATTAAACAACAAATCCATTACAAAAAAAGAACTCAAAAACTGAACTTTTTTTTTAGAGATTTTATAACAGTACAAAACAGAAAACAAATACTGACCTCAAGATCTATGGTTAGATAGATAGATACTCCACCAGATTTTATCAAAAGACTCTGCAACAACACCATTAAAAATTAAACAAAAGACAAATCAAACAAAAGATAGTATAATTACAAAGAGATTATATCTTCTTCTTCTTCTTCTTGTTTAGCCTCAGTAACTCACAAAAAACTGTAAAAAGATGGGATTTTTATTGAAAAAAATTCAAGATAATTAGCAAAGATAGAGTCTTTTTGCAATCATATGAAATGGGGTTGTTGAATTTTCTTGAGAAAAGGTGTAGTTTTTCTTCTTTAGAGTGATGATCTTTTTCTTTTATGCTACTTTCTTTTTCCCTTTCCCATAGTTTTATGGTTTTTTTTTTGTAATTTTTTTTTTTTTTTTTTGGCTTTTTTGAGTGAGGCAAATCTTGGCCGTTGAATGTTGAATGGAGGGTTAGATGAGTTTCCCTCCATTCAAGTGATGTTTGGAGACTTTTGGGAGTCTGTGGAAGGGGAAAAAGAAGTGCAAAAATGTTGAAGGAAGATGGATGAGAAGAGCCCAAATGAATCTTGAAAATGGGCTGGGCTTAAAATGTTTTGTTGATATTGGGCTTGGGCTAAGGTTAAGAGAAGAAGAAAATTTGGGCTTAGGGTCCTAAGCTAAGGCTGGCTATACAACAACGTCCAACCAATGTAATCCCACAAGTGAAGTTTGAAGAGGGTCGAGTAGAGAGATTGTTTTCGATAGACCCCCAGCTAAGTTAAGGATGGCTATACAACAACGTCCAACCAGTGTAATACCTCAAATAGGGTTTGAGTAGAGTGTATGCAGATCATACATCTACCTCGTGGAGATAGCGAAATTGTTTCCGATAGACCCTCTGTCTTAGTTAAGGATGGCTATATTGTTGTCATTTTAATCCCACAAGTAGGGTTTGAGGAGGGTAGAGTATATACAAATCATACTTGTTTCCGATAAACTCTCAAGCTACGTTAAGGATGACTATATTGTTGTCATTTATAAATATCATGCAAGGAAGGTAGATTACATTTATGTCACAAATTTAAGATGATCCTTTTAAAGCATGTCCATTAATTCCACCTTATAATTTTTTTCACACATTTCTCACATATGGAATAAATTTCACTACCAAATTATAATAATTTTATTCAAAGACAAATCTATTTTCATATCTCTTATTATATAAATAAACTTTTCTTGGAAAATAGACCTACATAAAACACAAGTTTTGGCATATACACCAAAATCTTTGATAAAATTGAAGTGTTCACAGTAAGATTTTAAAATCTAAAAAAAGAAGAGATAAAGGAAGAAGGCAAAAAAGGAAAAGCTAAATAAAGAAGGAAAAGATGATTGAACATGATACATGGTATTTTTATTTTACCAAAAAATAAAAATCCAAATGTTTGTTTCTATATTGTGCCCATCATCCCAAAAGAATTCACAAAAATCCTCATTCTCTCTTTGTCATTCTGAGTCACTTTCCATGCTTCCCATTGCTTTCAATCCTCTTGGTTTCTGCACCAATAATATGTGTCATTCGTTAAAATAAAATACACCCTTGTCAACAAGGACGTGTGTGTCGGATTCTCCAAAAAAATAGTAGTAGCACCAGACTTTTAGAGGACCTGACACGGGTGAGTGCAATGAAAGAGAGCAAAGTGCAATACCTTCTTAGAGGTCTTCTTCTCTCTTACTTCATACCTTTCTGGGCACAAATCTTGCAACCACGTACCTGGTTGCACCAACTACACACAACGATAAAGGACGTAGCTTAGACTAGGAAAGAATCAAGAAATATTTAAAATGAAACGCGACCAATACGTCTGAATTATAGGACTTACAAGAATGGTTCTTTGTATCAACTTGGCCCTTTTCTTAGGTCTTTGAGGAAGCTTGCAACCTTTCATAGCCAAAAAATCTTCTTCTTTTTCTTTACTTGACAATGTGATGTGCAATTTCGGCCAAACCATCTTTTTCTTTTCCTCCCTTGCATCCACGAGCAACTTGCTGCTATCGTCCACGACTACTGACCCTCTCGTTGTATAATACCGGTCCTCCTTCTCGGGGGATGACACTGATATCTTACGATGCTCATTGGCGTTAGATCTATTCACACCCAAATCCCTGCCAAAACAGGAACCACCAAATCTTGGTACCATTACAATCTTTTACTTTTCGGGCAAACAAATCCATGTATTTTTCCGTTTTAAGACTTGGAATCTTCAAAATAACAGGTAAAACACCACAACAAGTAAACCACTAATCCCTTGCAAAAACTAAAAAAATCAGCAAATCAAATCAATTTGAAGTAATAGCTTCACCACAAACAATCTAATTCATTCTCAAGTATCATTACCAGCTCCAAAATTACCGATACTTCTATAACTTCAGATCTAATGATTTTACAAACCTAAAACCTAGAACTTTCAACTTCCTTTCCTTCTAATATACACGTAATTAGACATCAAATCGCATTACCCTCGCGTAATACAGGACATATACTGCTCAAATTTGATCTATTTCCTTTGATATACAAAATAACCAATACTTCTATAACTTCAGATCTAACCAGTTCACAAACCAAACCCCAAACAAATCTAAAAACTAGTATTTTCAACTTCCTTTCTCATCAAATCGCAATTACCCTCGCGTAATACAGAACAGATACTGCTCAAATTTGATGTATTTCTTTTGATATACAAGACCCCCACTAGTTATTTCTCATACAATGAACTTAATTAAACCCCTATGCAATCAAAGAATGATTCTTTTGCATCAAAATCTTGACATACACAAGGCATCATCCGTGAAATCTCTACCAACACCATCCAAACAAACCAAAACTACTCATAATCTGAAACAAAAATCAAATCTTTAACACAAAATGAAACAATTTTTTCTTCACAATCAAACAAAACACAGACAGTATCAACACAACATATACTAAAACTACTCATAATTTCAAACAAAAAATCAAATCTTTAACACAAAATGAAGCATTTTTTTTTTCTCAATCAACACAACACATACATCAATAGCCAAAAGAAGATATCATTACCTGTTAATACGATGTGGAGAAGACATAGGAGGAAGAATATTAGATTCCTTATTGTTATTATTATCAACAACTCTAGATGTGATTTTCTTCTTTACAATTAGATTTGTTCCATCAGATTTGCCATTTGAACTTGAACCTTTCACCTTAAAACACCTTAGTCTTTTTCTATTTCCCCACTGTAACTTATCCATACCTGCAACAACAACCACAAAATTAAACAACAAATCCATTACAAAACAGAACTAAAAAACTAAAAACTCAACTTTTTTTAAAGATTTTATAACAGTACAAAGTAGAAAACAAATACTGACCTCAAGATCTATGGTTAGATAGATAGATACTCCACAAGATTTAATCAAAAGACTCTGCAACAACAGCATTAAAAATTAAACAAAAGACAAAAATTGAAACAAATAAACAAACAGAAGATAGTATAATTACAAAGAGATCATATTTTCTTCTTCTTCTTCTTCTTCTTCTTCTTCTTGTTTAGCCTCAGTAACTCCTAAAAAACTGTAAAAAGATGAGATTTCTATTGAAGAAGATTCAAGATAATAAGCAAAGATGGAGTCTTTTTGCAATATTATGAAATGGGGTTGTTGAATTTTCTTGAGAAAAGGTGCAGTTTTTCTTCTTTAGAGTGATGATTTTTTTTCTTTTATGCTACTTTCTTTTTTCCCTTCCCATAGTTTTGTGGTTTTTAGTAATTTTATATTTATTTTATTTTTTTATTTTTGGCTTTTTTGAGTGAGGCAAATCTTGGCCGTTGAATGTTGAATGGAGGGCTAGATGAGTTTCCCTCCATTCAAGTGATATTAGGAGACTTTTGGGAGTCTGTGGAAGGGGAAAAAAGAAGTGCACGTGACTCTCACGTGACGAACATGTTGAAGGAAGATGAGAAGAGCCCAAATGAATCTCGAAGATGGACTGGGCCTAAATGTTTTGTTGACATTGGGCTTGGGCTAAGGTTAAGAGAAAGGGAAAATGATAATTTGGGCTTCAGATGGGGTTAAGTTAAGAGAAGAAGAAAATTTGGGCTTAGGTCCTAAGTTAAGGCTTGCTATTCAACGACAACTTACAACCAGTGTAATCCCACAAATAGAGTTTGAGGAGGGGTGGAGTAGAGTATATGCAGATCATACTTCTACCTCGTGGAGGTAGAGAGACTGTTTTCGATAGACCCTCTGGCTAATTAAGTTAAGGATGGGTATACAACAATAACGTCCAACGTAACCAATGTAATCTCACAAGTTAGGTTTGGAGAGGGTAAAGTAGATTTTATGCAAATTACACTTCTACCTCATGGAGTCAGAGGGATTACTTCCGATAAACCCTCAAGCTAGGTTAAGGATGGTTATATTGTTGTCATTTTAATCCCATAAGTAGGGTTTGAGGAGGGTGGAGTAGAGTGTAAGCAGATCATACTTCTACCTCGTGGAGGTAGAGAGGATGTTTCCGCTAGACTCTCCAGTTAAGTTAATGCTGACTATACAACAACAACAACAACAATAACGTCTGGCCAGTGTAACACCACGAGGAGAGTTTGGAGAGGATAGAGTAGAGTGTATGCAGTTCATACTTCTACCTTGTGGACATAGAAAGACTGATTTCAAGAGAACCTCAAGCTAAGTTAAGGATGGCTATATTGTTGTCATTTTAATTCCACAAGTAGGATCTGAAGAGGGTAGAGTAGAGTGTATGCAGATCATACTTGAGTCAGTTTCTGATATACCCTATCTAGCTAAGTTAAGGATGGCTATACTACAACAACAACAACAACAACGTCCAATCAGTGTAATCTCACAAGTGAGGTTTGAAGAGGGTAAAACAAAGTGTATGCAGATCATACTTCTACCTAGGGAGACTGTTTCCGATAGATTCCCGACTAAATTTCTTAAATTTAGCATATATTCTTAAATTTCTCTATCGATATTGAGTACTCATCCCACACAAAAAGGAGAAACAAAGACGAAAAAAAAAAATAGTATAAGACATGTAATTAATAATAGTAGTAGTACAAATAGGTGGACCATATATTATAATGAATACACATGCATGTCTTTGTTGTATTCATTATTTCAGTTGGTTGTTTCTCAATTTTTTTTTTCTAATGTTCATATTATTCTGCTAGTCAAATATGTAATAAATCAAATATATAGACTATAATTCTGCATATCTCCTCAACACTATATACATTTATATCTAAAAATAGTAACAGACAAAAATATTGACTAAACTTCCCATCCAATGAATAAATAAAAGCTTTCTAGATTATAACGTGCACCTATAATAACTCTTCACTTGATAATCATTGAGTTTAGATATAACTATTAAGTTTGAAAAATAATACAACTAAGATTTAATTAGCTAGAGGGTCATTATCCTAATTATTACTATAACAAAATTTTTTTTTTTTGACCAGCCAGTTGATATATAAATTTGGAGTGTTTGGTACAAATTAAATTACTTGACTTGCAATTAAAAACAACTTGGTCCCTCGTTAGGTAAACTAATCATAAATACATGGAACAAAATTAAAATGAAAATTTTCCCTATACAAACATGAAAGTAATTTCAAATGTTAAAAATTTCGAGGATCGATCATTGTGACGTAGCAAAAATAGTTTTTGACGAGTACATTTTCAACGATTCCGTTGGGAAAACACCTTTTTAGTGTATAATAATTTGATAATATATGATGAAAATTTCTCTAATTTTAATTAAATTTTTTAAGTAGAGATTGCATTATATTTCTCAACGGTTAATATATAGTTAGTCTTGGAATTACAACAGAACGTTATAATATTTGAGCTAACTTTAATTTGTAAATTGACCGAAAAAGTGAAGCTTTAAAAAAGGAGAAAGCAAAAGACTAATTTCTAAAAAGGGAGAAAACATAAGATTAATCTTTAAAGAAAGTAAAATAAATAAATAAAGAATTATTTATGGATGACTTTTAATTAATTTGATATTATTCATAATTTGACATGATTGTAATTATTATGTTTAAAAACTTTAAAAGAACATTGTCATATGCAATTATCTTACCTTTGCTCAACATTATTATACATGGATCGGGTAAATTTATAGGTAAAATTGCCATCGGAAAAAGTTCATTAGACTCAATTCTTATTCACTTTGCATCAGGAATAATAAGTTTCACCGAACACAATTTCGTTATCAGGACTGAAATCTAAAACATCTAATTAAGGATAAAGGAAATACGTATCATCCCATCGCAACCTGTGGGACTCATAAGAGCCTTCTTTTTTGAAAAAATTGGAGAAGAAATTCCAACTTTCATGTCATTTCCTAATTCCCCTTTTGTTTGAAAAAGCAATCAATTTTTTTTTCTTTTTCTTTTCAAAGTTTGCCTTATGAGTGAATTGCACAAAGGGTTTTAATTTGCTTTTTAATAAAAAAAGAAAAAAAAAAAGAAGAGGGAATTTGGGTTATGGGTTATTAAATTGCTAATACTAAATTTCTATATTTACTGCTGCTACGTCAATTAAAAATGCATAATGTGTTATATGATGTTACCGTCTAACGAATATTATTACCGTCAACAGTTATGATATGATAATAAATATTCTTTCATTCTTAATTAAATATTTCAAACTCGAGCTTTATACCCATTAACATGAAACTTTGTAGCGTGATTTATAATTTAAAAGATCCCAATAGATATCGGATACTAAATAGAAGAGAAAAAAGAATTTTTCTGTTGGTATACCTTTCCTAATAATAATAATATTTTTGGTTGATATTCAAAGCATTCAACATCTAGAAAATGACCAAGTAGCAATAAATCAATCTTTATTTAGTCTTCACCAATAATTATTTGACAAATCATAAACAAAATTGCAATCACTAGACTCATTAAAATTTAAATGATAAATTTTTAAAAAATCCTTTTAAACTTTTTACATTTAATTACTATATTGGGAAAAGACATCGTTTCCACCCTAAACTATACCCGAAAAGTCTAAGCCACACTTAAACTATACTAGTGACCTATTACACACCTTAACTATAAAAAAGTGATATTATTACCTCCCCGCAACCCCCATTCTAAGGCGCGTGTGTTACACTTATTTTAGGCGCGTCCAGCCTATTAAATAACAAAAATAAACGGCTAAAAACATTAAGGGAAAAGTCATCGTTTCCACCCCAAACTATAGTCGAAAAGCCGAATCCACACCTGACGTGGCAGCGCGTGTAAAATACTACACCACATGCAAGTGGTGGTAGCCTGACAGGGTGTAAATAGTTTCACTTTTTTATAGTTTAGGTGTGTAATAAGTCACTGGTATAGTTTAGGTGCGACTTTGACTTTTCGGATATAATTTGGGGTGAAAATAATGCCCTCTCCCTTTCTATATTTGAACTTATTGCTCACATTCCTATTATTTTAAGTTCAACTTTTTACTTTTTTCCAATAATAAAATAATGTGGCATACGCATGAACAGTTCACACAAACTTTGCCAGAGATATATACTCTAAAGTATATATACATAGAATATAATAAAACATCAAAAAATACCAACTCGCACCTACTTTTATTTGTCTATTTACACTACCTAGCCAGTGACGGATCCGAAATTTTTACTAAGGGATTCAAAATAAAAAAAAGTAGGCATACGAACTAGTCAAAGAGGATTCGACATCAATTATGTATACATAAAAAATAATTTTAATCATGTATAAATAGTATAATTTTTTCATCGAAGAAGGTTCGAATAAACCTCTTATGATAAGGTGGCTCCGTCACTGTACCTAGTTGACGACTACATAACCTAAAAGACTATGACTACAAGACATTACGAAAGTGACTCACTTCTATTCTCACTGTAGATCGTAGTAAAGTATTCATCCATTTTTAATTAAAATATAAATTCAAAAGTCTTGAATATAAAATCGCATTTTTGGGGCTTCAAAACAAAATGACTTAATAATAGTAGTAATAATTAATAGAAATAAACAAATGGTGGGAAAAAAAACAAAAGTGTAGTTAAGAAGACAGCTTTGTGGTGGTGACCCATTAGTATTTTATTTTATTTTATTTTATTTATATTTTAAAATAAGAGCTGTACTTTATATATCACTGTTTGTACACTCTGTCAAATTTTGGGCAGCAGGCAGCCCATCCTTTTTTTTGGCTGTCAACAATTTATTAACTACTTATTTAATCAAATAAACTTTTATATTACTAATCAATATTTTGTAAAAAGATTTCTAAATAAAGATGTCATAATTTACATGCTCTAAAATTTTGTAGCAAAGCTTAAAGATATGCTTCATCCTATTTAAAACTTTCACTAGCAATAATTCCTTCAAATTTTTTTTTTTTCCAGATTGTATGTTCAAATTATAACAACAATATATTCGATGTTATTTTATAAGTGAAATTTGAGAAAAGTACAATCTTTGCAAGCTTATCCTTACTTCATGAAAATAAAAGAAATTATTTTCGAAAAATCTTCGACTTAGAGTATGCAATTAAATACCCTTAAATAAATTGGGACTTAGTAAGTACTTCCTATGTTCATCTTTTACCCGTCCACTATACTAAAAACAGACGACCAATAATACTTGTCCAGTTTGAAAAATCAATACATAATATACTCATTTGTATCCATTTTACCCTTGATATTGAATACTACTATTCATATATCACCCATTATATTTTCCAAAGCAACAACAACAACAACATATTATCTAGTGTATTTCCACAAAGAGGGATCTGAGGTAAAGTGTATACAGTCCATACCACTTCCTCGTGAAATAGAGAGGTTGTTTCCGATAGAATCTCGGTTAGCTAGCTCAAGAATATAAAGGGCAGTCCGATGCACTAAAGCTCTCGGTATGCACAAGGTTCGGAGGAGGGCCCAACATACATAAGAGTGTATTGTATACAACTTTACCTTGCATTTCTGCCAGAGCCAGTTTTCAAGACTTGAATACATGACCTCCTGATTACACGATAACAACTTTACCGGTTACGCTTCTTATTAGTGGAAAAGTATTTATGTAGGAAAGAGTAGAATACTTTTACATATATTCACACACCACACACACACACATGCATCTTTCATCTCTCTATATACACATATATATAAACCCCATATTACCCTCATTTCTCCTTAACACAACATCTCTCTCTCTCTGCAATTCCTCTCTTTCAAGCATTTTGCTCTCAAAGAAGGAATTTCAGCATCTCACCTAGCAACATTCATAATACAAATGGAAGCCATTAACATGAACATGAAGATCATCGTTGTTGCACTTGTCATAACGATGGTGGCTATCTCCGCCATGAACGGCGTCTCCGCCGCTGATGCTCCGGCACCGGCACCGGCTTCTGATGCTACTACCGTCTTTGTCCCTGCTGCTGTATTCTCTTCATTTGTTGCTCTTGCTTTTGCTCTTCTCTTCTGAGATAGCTCCTTCTATCTTCTCTATATTTATTCATGAGGGTATTTTCGTCATTTCACTTTTTTTTTTTTTTTTTTTTTTGGGTTGTGTTTTGGGGTGAGTTTATGATTGTATTTTGTTAGTTTTATGTATTTTTCTGTAATATATATTTTGGAATATTTAGTGAATTTTTAGGTTATTATTATTAATAAGAGATTTTGACTCTTAATGTTTTTGCTTTCATAATTCTCATTTCCTTAATTATTTGAATTATTACACTACATTACGTTGAAAAAATAATCCTTAATTAAAGAGATTAAGTTATAAACCTCGGTATAAATATACGATCAAGTAATCTTTATTTATCGTAATAAGTTACCATTTTACGCAAGGAAGTTGCTTATAGATGACTTAATAGCGTAAATTATTGATACTAATGATGCTATTTTAATTTTAGTCTTGTATAATGATTTTCCTCACATTTAATTCATGACTCTAATCAATTCAAAATAAACATTGAGATAAAAATAAATTGAAGAAAAAGAGACTTTGTGAGCATAATATTTGGACCAATTTCACTTTTTGAACTTCTTTTGTTATTCTTTCTAGAAAATAATTCAAAACCTACATACTAACTTTTTTATTTTTAAATTCCACTTTAAACTTTAAAAGGCCAAACTAGTTGAACTACCTTTGGAACCTTTTCTAAGGTTTTAACTTGTTTAATAATAAAAGTAACATGTTGAGAATGATTCCACTAGCAACTTGCAATAAGCATTATTCTATCAAATGTGAATTTCAAGTCTCCAAAATATAAATTTCTTGAAAAATATTTGATCGCAGTGCGTATTACGAATTCAAATCTGGACAAACGATGGAATAATGTGCTTTCAGCACCAGCCTTTTTGTGATATATTTGAAGTGTTCTCCGTCTCTTTTTGAGAAAGTTAGTTGAATAGATGCCACAAATTTAGATTTTCTTTGTTGTATATGTAGTAGCCATTTATTCTCTTGACATCAATTGATGGTGACGCTTGAATTATACATGTGAACTACAAGTTGTATTCTTATTATTTGAAGTTCAATGAAAGGCTATCAAATTGTGAAAACTATACACAAATCATTTCACTAATTCAGACCACCACATGGCTAACAATAGAGAAAGATACTCTTCTTAATCAATATGCTAACATCTTGTTTAAAAAAAATTGATTAATGTTAAGTAAAGACAAGTTTTAGTTTCTCACAAAGGGACGGACACCTAGAAATACACTAGCAACAAAGCATGATGTTGTCTGGTCGAAAATGATGAGGTCTTAAATTTAAAATCAACATAAAAAAAAAAAATTAAGTCTTTCGGTCGTATTTGTCTAAGCTTTAGTACATAAAATGATCCAAAATACTGACCCAAACACCGCAATTATAAAAGAAAACATGATGTGCATATGCTATTTCATTTGGGGTGCACATGGTAGTAGATAATGAAAAGAGAGAAGGTCTGAACATATGGCTTTTTCACCTTAAATATATGATTGATCCATCCTTCAATAATTACACTTGGTCTGTTGGTTTAGACCTTAACATCTAAATTATACTTAATTAATACATATTTATCAATCAATGCCTCCACTAACACTCCCCAACCCTCCCACATCAAATGAACCTGCCCTAGAGAGGGAAACAACAATTGGAAACGACTGCTAATACCTCGCAGGCAGAGGAGCAAAAGGAGGAATCCGCCCGAGGAGGGACTCGCATCTGATGAGCTAGTTTTGTGAAGTAATAGCTTACCAATTCGATGATTAGTAGCTGATCTGAGAGGATGATCAGCCACACTGGGACTGAGACACGGGCCAGACTACTACGAGAGGCAGCAGTGAGGAATTTTTCGCAATGGGCGAAAGCCTGACGGAGCAATGCCGCGTGGAGGTAGAAGGCCCACGGGTCATGAACTTCTTTTTCCGGAGAAGAAGCAATGACTATATCTGGAGAATAAGAGCAATTGCGATAATACATAGGATGCAAGCGTTATCTAAAATGATTGAACGTAAAGTATTTGTAGGTGGCTTTGTAAGTCCGACGTCAAATCTCAGGGATAAGTCAAGAGTTTGCAAATGCAGTCCTTTTGTATAGGGTGTTATCGATGAAGTAATCGGAATGACAAGTGATTACAGATACAGAACAGAAAGTAGAGAACCATTGATTACCTTTCGAATCAAGGTGACAACAGTTACCATCTAAATCAAAGTAGCAACAAGCCGAGTATTACATAGTACGAGGTAAAGTTGGAGGATGATGTTCCAAATATTGAACTACTTATAGTTAACAGACAACATATGTTGCTGATGAAGAGCATCATCAACTCAACAAACCATCACAGACAAACCACATGCAAGTCTCCCTCTTGTCATCATGTAATATACATAACCCTCTTGTTCTAAAAATTTACAAGAACACTGTTCATGTTTCCACCTAAACTCTAAAAGCACAACATCCTCTGGTCTCTGCGTATATTCTGAAAAAGATACGATACAATACGGCGCCAGAACATCTAAACCGAGGGGGAAGAAATAACGGGGAATGAAGAAGTACGATCACTCTACTTGCTGTAGACGCCAGATTCTGAGTTCTAACTAGTTCGCTTTAGTGATAATCCGATGCAAAGAGACGACGAGTAGTAGCTTACAAGTCTCCTGATGGGGATACTCTTGCTGCTGAAGTCTCTCCCAGCGAAACTGATGTCAACGATGAAGCCCAAACTCGAGCATTCCTAGCACCTTTATGGAAGTTTCTCGTTTTGCATAGCTTTAGCTTGTTCCAAGCCCTCTTGGGGTCCATTACGTGGAAGACACGCCCAAGGAGCTGCCTTGAATCTCCAAAGATACCCATGTTCAGATGAGGAATATATGCAGCCCATAATGCCACTGCACGAGCTACCAAACCGGGCAAGAAATATACGGAAGCTCTAAACAATAGGAACGCAACCGATAAAACAAGGTAAGGTTCACTCGAGAGTAGTTCTTTTAGCGAGGACCCTTTCCATCTCTGAAAAGCTATGCGACCGTCTGCCTTATACGCAATTTGACTTTCAGTCACATCGATCACAGGATCAAGCCCTGAAACAAGCATATAAGTGTGAAATCCATCAGGTTGATAATGAGAAAGAGTAAAGCACTAATTTGTTGCATACTGTACAAATTTCTAAACAAATATTCTACTACTTATATCGCATATGACTGCATGGTTAAACCCACTAAATTGCCGATTATAACTTTAAGTTTTAGACTCATAAAGAAGACGGTCATTTTTCCAAGGAAGAGGGCCCTGATAGTTGTTCACTCCACGCGCTACGGCAAATTTGCTTTGCATTTCAGCAGTCATAAAATAATCTGTGGACATTGTCTGAAAGAGGCAAGGTGAGAACTTTGAAAGAGAGGAGATGAAAGCCCAATCACCTAATTTTAGGTTCGTCTTATAATTAGTAAAAGATGAAAAATGATCACTCCTAAACATTATGACGTTATGGATGAACTCTTACTACTACGCCACTCAAAAGCAAGTAAAAGGAGAATATAGGAAAGCACTTGAAAAGATCACCTGTAGTCCTCTCGTAGAAGTTCACAAGAGAGTGAAGATCTTTCCTGCCGTGATATCGCACTCTCGCTGTCCGAGTCACAATCAATACTGATGGAAAGCTGTGAACTCCATATCTGGAGAAGACACTGCAGATGAGAGGCAAGACACATGACTCAAATTGTGACGAGCAGCTGAAACAAGAGCGGAGAAGCTTGGGAAAGAGGAAAAAGTTATTTCTTTATCAATTTTCCTTTTCTTGGGGAAATATTACGATGTCATCACGGCATACATGAAGCAGCTGAAACAAGAGCGGAGAAGCTTGGGAAAGAGGAAAAAGTTATTTCTTTATCAATTTTCCTTTTCTTGGGGGAAATACTATGATGTCATCACGGCATACATGCTTAATATTGAAGCACACAACAGTGCTTATTTAATTGAATATGCAGGTCAAAACTCAAACGGCTGCTGTCACAAGGTTGCTTGGCAAAATATTCATCTAATAGTTTCAATCTCATACTTTCCCTAACAAAAATTTCCATGCAGTACATCCACGTTCTGAAAACAAAAAGGTTTGGGACATCTATTTAATTGTTTAATGTCCGGCACTAATTAAGTATTTTTAACAAGGGCATAAAGGTTAGTCAGGGATAAGATGTTTACATAAAATTTCTTGGCACTTTGTAAGCAGTTACTGAAAAAGCTCCATCGGTGAAGCAAATGCTAATAGAGATGACACAGCTTTACCAAACACAGAAAAGATAATAGTAACAAAAATACCTAGGCAGGGCTTTTGATTGCTCAACCATCACATGTCTGATTTGTGGGAACATGGAACTTAGAGTACCAAACTTTGATTTAACATCTGCCGAGAAAGGACACCACGAGGCGTAGAACAAAATAGCAGTAACCTCATCTTTCTGACTGGACCTCAGAGCCTTTTCAAGTGATTCTCCATTCGCCTTTTGTGGGAAATTGCAAAAGGCAAACAATCAGGATAAGAGAAAAATAAATACACTAGGATGCATGCCTTTTTTTTTCTAAAAAGAACGCAATGCACATGAAGAATTATAAAGTTAATCTATGAGAAATTAGGTCGTCAATTCCCTCTGCTACACCCAAAAACACAACCCATCTGTCTTACACCAAGGAACAGAAATAGAAAAGAAAATGATCATGTAACGTAAACTTTGGGAAACTATGGAAGGATATTGATGAGACCCATCCATTAAGAACAGCGTATATATCAAGGTTGCATAGAGTTCGGGCTGGAGATGAATTTTATGTAACAAAAGAGTAAGCATTCCTCACAAGTATTCAGGAATTTCAAATAACATAAAAGAGGGTTAAATGCTAAAAAACGATTCTAATTCTATATTTCTTTCAGATTTTAAGCCTTCATCTCAGCGAGGAGATCAAATGCTCAATCCATTTATTTTCTGGTATTCAACAAGGTTGGGATATTATTATCATAACAACGGCAGAAATGGAATCATTTTTGTTTTGATATTCTTTACAAAATCCTATAACTTACTACGGTAGAAATGGAGAATGTCTGTCATGTTTAATCCATAATAGGCAAAAAAGGAGCAATCCTAGAACCAAAGTACGTATATATTACTGAGACACAACAGCCACATACTGATGAACACGTATTAAATACACCTACCTTGCCAACCTACATTACAACAACAACAAACCCAGTGTATTCCCACATAGTGAGGTCTGGGGAGGGTAAGATGTACGCAGTCCATACCTCTACCTCTAAAGAAGTAGAAAGGCTGTTTCCGATAGACCCCCGGCTCGAGACACGTAATACTAAACAAATTCATAGTAAAGCATGGAACAAGATGGCATAACATAAATACGACACCCACAAATAATAGTAAACAGAGAAAAGTAAATAGATTCGTAATAAAGCATGAAACAAGGTATCATAACAAAAATAATACCCCCACCAAGTAATTCCTTACACTAGCGACCCAAACTGACCCTAGCCTTCTGCCCTAATTCGCGTCTTCCAGATCTTCCTATCTAGGGTCATGTCCTTAATGAGCTAAGATGAGGAAAAACAGAAAAGAAAATCACAAAATCTCCGGGATGAAGGAAACTTGAAAGGCACTAATAAGAAAAAAGGGCAGCCCCGTCCCCCGTGTCCTCCCGCTATGAATCCATGAAAAAAACAAGCCATACGGGTCTATTGTACGCAGTCTTACCCCACATTTTTACAAGAGACTATTTTCACGACTTGAACCCATGACCTCCTAATTAGAACTTAGAACTTGAATAATCTATTTTTCAAAGTTGATCTGAACATTTCAAATCCATCTGAAGCCACAAGAAGTTAGATAAGCACATACATTCAAACTTAACATAGCTTGACCATCAACTAGTCTGTTAACCAACCATTTAATGACCACTTTATCATTCACCTATTTGGAAAACAGTTATTTCTAGTCTTATTTCAGCTTCTTATACATGCTACTATCACCTTTTAACCCAAGATCTTGGTGCATTCTTTAGCTTGTAGGAGGTTGTAACATAAATCACTTCCTTGAACTTGCATACCAAGGATTTACTAGGATAAAAGAAGTGTGGAGCCTGAGGAGGTCAAATAGCCTTCCTTATAATGTTCAACTAAACTAGCAATAATGCCACATTCCGACTGAAGCTAAGTTAAAATGACATGATGGTGTGTCATGATCAGTCAACTCATTACCAGTAGACATTCATATGAACACATCCTAAGGGAGAATACATAGCACTAACAATTAAAAAGTAAATACCCAAACCAAAAAAAATCAGCAGATATAAGCTGCAGTATTTTCCCCTATGACTTAAAAACCTTATCTTGTGAATCATAAGATAAATCACAAACCCAAAAATAACCTAAAAATCCAATCTTTTAAAGCAAAAATAATGAAAACCCCTCAATAAACAATCAACAAATCGCAACAAAATCATGCTTAGCTATTGAAAGTAAACCAAATCAATAAAGAACCAAAAAACAAAAACCCAAATCACAAAAATAACTTGAAACCCCAACTAATCACCAAACTTAGCACAACCACACCAAGAAAATGAAATCTTTACCAAACCAATCAACAAAAGAATTTTAAAACTACAACCAAATTATGCTTAGCTATTGAAAAGTAAACAAAATTAATCAAGAACAAAGAAAAACAACTTGAAACACCAACTAATCACCAAAATTAGCACAATCACATCAAAAAAATCAAATCTTTACAACACCAATCATCAAAATAATAATAATACAAAATTACAACCAAATTCAACTAAATTAATACACAAAAAAAACCAACAACAAGAAAATACCCCCCCCCCCCCCCCCACAAAAAAAAAAAAAAATTCAAAAAAAATTCAATTACCTGAAGAAGCAAAGGAGATGGAAAGGAGATCCCAATAGGAGATTGAGACCTCAGATCATAAAGAAAATTATATGGCTGAATTCCACAAACAGATTGGGAATTTGTATATCCAAAAGCTGCAAATAAATAAGCTAATAATAATAACAATAACAATATATATCTCATAGACAACATAATCAACAATAACAATACTTTCTTGATTTTCACCAAATAATAATACCCAAATTAAAACTTAACTAAAATTATCAAGAAAAAAAATAACAAAAAGAATTCCCCTTTGAGACTTTCTTTATAGAAAATTTTGAAATTTTGGATTTTTATTTTTAGGCAGAACCAGCTTTTTCTCAGCAACTTTATCGTCTTCCTACCATTTTTATTTAAATAATTTATTTTTCTTTTTTATATTTTAGTAATAAGGCCTGTTTGGTTTCTTTCTTCTAGTTATTATCAAAACTGGTCCCTCCTCTTTTAATATTTATAATAAATTATTATCTGCCTACTTTGACAACAATTAAAATTATACGCGTCTGAACATAAAAAAATATAAAATTTGAAAAAAAAAAAAAGTTTAAAATAGTAAAAATTATGAAAATAACTATTTTAAATTATAATAATAAAGGGTCTTTATATCAGCTCCAAAATAAAAGATTATTTTATTTTTCCACTAGTTGCTCCACTCTACCGACAGCTTCAGGTAATTTTAATTGCTTTAGCTTTAATTTCCATTTGTCCTTTTTCAAGAATTCCAAGCCATAAAGAAAAAGGTCTGCTAGCTGATATTGTCCATTCATCTTATTATCTTTATGGGGTTGCAGATTCTTGATTGTTGCTAAATTTGTACTTAACATCATTGAGTTATTTTGGGGTATTAAGATTGTGTTCATTGCATGAGATTTAGCTGAATATGATGGATTTTATGTTTTATTAGTCTGTTGCATGAAATCCAGCTTTGTTTGGCGTTTTTACCTGTCGTCTTAAGTGTTGTGAATGTGTCTTGTAGTTTCTTATTCGCTGTGTTTTGAGGATGTTTGTGATTTTAGATAGGTAGTTCATAGTATTACTCTGTGGTTGTCTTTGTGTTCCCATATTTTTGTTGTTTGTTTTTATTTTCTCTGCTTGGTACACTGATTTTTGGCATGAGCCGAGGTCTATCAGAAACAGCCTCTCTACTTCATTTGAGGTAGTGGTATTGACTGCGTATGCTTTATACACTGGGTATGTTGTTGTAGTCTGTTATGATCGCGATCTATTATTCTTTTTGTTTGTTTGTTTGTTTGTTGATAAAGATTAAAACATTGAAGGGAAACTTGAAGCAACTGTATAGTTTCTTAGTTTCTGTAGGTCACGGGTTCGAGTTATGAATCGGCCACTAATGCTTGCATTAGGTAGGCTGCCTACAGGACACCCTTTGGGATGTCCTTTCTTGGACCCTGCGTGAACGTGGATGCTTTGTGCAAGCTGCTCCATAAAGGTTAAAACTTCCATCCTGAATCAATTCAGATACCTGGTGAAAGATGCAAATCTGAAGTTCATAGCTAAGCTTGACCTCAAAGTTGATTGCTTTTCCTTATGGATCGATTTAGCGAGCTGCCTGAATCGATACTGCTTCACATCCTCTCATTCCTGAACATGAGAGATGTTGTCAGAACAGCTATTCTCTCCAAACGCTGGTCGCACCTGTGGACTATTATCCAACAGGTTGATTTTGATCTTAAGGATTTCTTTCCATATCAGAATTTTGTGGACTTTGTGAACCGGACCTTGCTTTGTCGTGGCAATTGTAAGATCACAAGACTCAGAATTGGTCTCTTTTTAAATGCTAGTTCTCGTAAAGATTATGTTGGATGGATAATGTATGCTACAAAGAACAACGTGGAAGAGCTTTTTCTAGATTTTGATTCAGATTGTTGTGAATGGTTGCCACCTCCGTGTGTTTATAGCAATTCATCGCTCAAGACATTGAGGTTGTGGAGCTGCAGGCTCGTACCTGCTATGCAGATAAGATGGAACTTGTTGACAAAGTTAACCCTCCGATTCTCGGTGTTGTGGGATGACATCATTCGTAAGATTATGGTGGGTGCTCCAAAGCTGGAAGTCTTCGAATTGGATACATGCTGGGGCTATAATGATCTGACTTTTGATTCTCCTTCTTTAAGAGTGCTGATTATCTGTGACGATGAATCAGGTGTGTACGAACATGGTCCCGTCATGAGAATTTCAGCCCCAAATGTTCAGTTTCTGCGACTGTCGGGATCTCTTTATAGGAAGTGTGTTTTGATGAACATGCCCTCCGTTGTTCAGGCCACTCTCGATTTTCATCCATATACTCATTCCGATAAACAAAAGGAGGACTTAAAATGGAAGCAGGACAACCTAATGGAGTTGGTTGGGTGTCTTCAACATGTTGAGAGCTTAACCTTGGGCAGTTGGTGCATCGAGGTTTGTTTTCTAAACAAGTAGTCCGTATCTGATATTTTCTCATTGCATTTCCTGTAACGTTCTTTCGTTGTCCGTCTTTGTGAAGTGTATATTAGGTGTCTTAATCTTCGGAGTAAAGTAAAGTGATCACCGCTAGAAACTTGTTTAGTGTGTCTTTATATTTCAACATCCCCATGTCTACAGATATCCATTTCATTTTCGTGAAATTCAGATCAGACTTGCTTTTCCTAGTGTGTACTGAAATATCTACTTTTTTTCCCTTCCGGATTCTGTGATTTTGATGGTACAAGGTTCTAGCGCTAAGGGAGAAGAGACGCATGCCTTGTCAGATTTCAACCTACAAATGTGTCACATTAAGTGCATACATGACGGAAGATGATCTTTTGGGGACAGTTAACCTGCTAAAAGGTTCACCAGCACTGCAGACGCTAATAATAGACATGCAATCAGTACTCTATGACTGGGTACACATTTCCTAAACTCTTTCGCCTTCTGTATTTCTTTGCCAAGAGGATTTCTGGAAATTTGAGGGAGGAAAAACATAAACGCCACCTTTATCCCAAGTATATATGAACAAAAACATACGTGTTACATTAATCTTTTAATTCATGAACTAAGATTCATGTTTATTTATCAAACACCCCCTTTAAACTTGATTCACCACTCCAAGAACCGGTTATTGATTTAAAACTAGGATGGTTACCACAGTTATACATGTAAGAAAAGAACAACACAATTCAAAGGATAAAATTCCACAAGACGCGTAGAGGAAAGAAGAGGGAGATAAGTTCAAAATACAAAGAACCAAGACATTTGTTCATAGTTCATACTACAAGTTTACTATTTCCTACAGTATCTTTGTGAAGAACAGATTGGTGATTGCGCATTGACCACATTTTCTTGGCCAATTTTTTGTTTTCCCCTGAATAAATTTGTTTTTCTTTTGTTGTCCTAGAAGTAGTCAATGCTTTCATTAACCATAAAATGAAAATGACCTCTACTTGTTTCTGGAGATGATTTGTACTATTAGTTCCGTTTTCATCAAAATGTAAGTAAACTTCATGTTGGAAATTTTCATCTAGCGGCGACGAGCCATGGAGTACTCGTGCAATTCTAATGTCGAAGACTACTTAGCATCACAAGCAAAGCACATCAGGTGTCTGCGTCATTTGAAGACGGTCAAGCTGACCAAATTTGTGGAACAACACTCCGTATTTCCATTTGTGGAGTTCATTTTGAAGAACGGGAGTGTACTGGAGAATCTTGTAATCATAGCTAGAAGGGGCTCAGAGGAAAATTCACCAGAGTCCTTGCTGAAAGTAGCTCAGAGATTACTTAGCATGCCTAGGGCTTCTTTCCGAGCAGTCATTACTCTCCTCAACTGATAACATTAAGTGATCATATCATACTCCGATGGAACTATATTCATCGGCTTCAGAAGCTGTATGGGCAGCCCGGTGCACTAAGCTCCCGCTATGCGCAAGGTCCGGGATAGGGCCCGACCACAGGCTCGCCTTATATTTCTGCAAGGGGTTGCTTCCAAGGCTCGGCTTTACCAGTTACTCCGAGGCAATTGGTTGTATTTTATTTCTTTAAGATCAGATATCATGCATGAATAACTATATGAGACATGTTTTTGTAAGATGAACTTTTGCTATTATGTGAAGATAAAACTAAAGTCTACCTCTATTATAATATTGCTGTAAGATTACAAGTTCTCCCTTGGCTAGTAAAGAATCAAATTTGTATACAATTCTTTTTCTTGTGATATTTACTGTGTATAACTATTTGTTTAAAAAGTTGACATGTTCATAGTAACAATATGACACATTTGATGTTCAGCATAAAAATAGAGAACATGCAATTTTTTGAGTTAATACCTAAATGACCTCCTAAACTATTCACCTTTTGTGAATTTAATATACTTAAATTCTGAGATATTGTTGTTCTCTCTAAAATATACTATATTACTTCAATCTATCACTAAAGGACGTGGTGTCCCTTAATTAGAGGTCTCGTGTTTGAGCTTTGATATAAAAAAATTCTTGATAGGGAGTGCTACCTTCGAATGAGCCCTACCGAATCCGGATTAACCAAATTTTAATACGGGTATCGAACACCGGATAAAAAATCAAAACAATGACAAGACATGAATATTTTAATAGGAATTGTAACTACTAGCTATTTTGGTATAAATAGCATATTTAAGAATTGCAAGAAAAAATAATAATAATATAAATCACAATGCAGGAAAGTATTATAAGTCAATGATTACTAATCTCTCTAATCTCTATGTCCTATGTTTATTCATGTGATGCACTTTTAAAAAAAAAAAATTAATTCGACTACATTTTTTAATTTGATAAATATTTAGTGATAGCATTAATATTTTATTCATATTTGACTCCATTTATTTAGTAAAAAAGCCACATATCACAAAAGTGACTCTTCTATCTTTTTTTTTTAAAATTATTTATCTCAAAGATAATTTGAAACATTACAAATTTGTTTCTCATATTTTTAAAAATTTATGCATAATTAAATAGCGTCATATGAATTGAGACGGAGTGAGTTAGAAAATTAAATTACGTCATGGTACCGAGATAAGTGGAAGGAAAAAAAAGTGATTAGTAGGTTGTGTTTCCACGTGTAGCTCTACTCTACTGACAGCTTCAGGTAAGTGATTGTACTTCTGATCTTTATTTTTTTTTACATTAATTAGTGAGTTTTCTAGAATACCTTCCAACATTAATTTGTAGCATATATTCACTTTTGGTTTGATTTTTATGTGTCTTTTTTCAAGAATCTCAAGCCACAAGAAAAAGGTCTGCTTGCTACATATTGATTCTTGAATGTTGCTAATTTTTACTGTAGTTGATATCATTGAGCTTTTTTGGTGTACTAAGATTGTGTTCATTGCATAGAATTTGCTATAATTCTAACTAAATATGATGGAATTTAGTGTTTTCCTTTTTGTTTGTTGATAAAGATTAAAACTTTTCGTATAGATTCTTGAATGTTGCTAACTTGTACTGTAGTTGATATTATTGTGTTTTGGTGTTTTAGGAATGTGTTCATAGCTTGAAATTTGTTTGGTTTTAGCTGAGTATGATGTGATTTATCTCTTATTAGTCTGTTGCAATCACCATTTTTTTGATTTTTTTGTTTGTTGATAAAGCCTATTGTTTCTGGTTCCCTTTACTATTTTTTTCTAGACTGTTTTTGTCTTGAGTCGGGGTCTATTGGAAACAACCTCTTTATCTCACCTCTAGATAGCGGTATGGACCGCGTACCCTTCCCTTCCCCGGACCCCACGTTGTGGGAATATACTGGTTATGCTGTTGTTGTTGTTGGCTAGGGTTGTATTTAGGTGGGATAGAGGTTGACTGAAGAAATATTGGAGGGAGGCAGCTTCAGCTTACCGAGGGCATGACCCTAGACCGGAAGGTGCGGAGGAGGAGGAGGTGGATTAGGGTAGAAGGATAGTAGGAACGAGTGCGTCAGTGCTAGTAGGTAGGAGGACTTTGTTATCCGTATTAGTAGCTATGGTACTAGTATCATTTTAGAATGTTGTATCGTTTGTTGTATTACTTGGTGAATCTTGTCTATGGTACTACTGGGTGTGGTAATTTCTATTGTATCTTGTTCTTTTGCTATTCCTTGTCTAGATTCTCTTATCTTGAGCTGCGAGTCTCTCACCTCTGAGGTCTGAGGTGGTATGGACTGCAAACACTTAACCCTTAAAACCCCTACCCCCACCCCCGCCCTCTCCTCCCCGCACACAGAGACCCCACTTGGTGGGAATATATTGGGTGTGTTGTTGTTTGTTTGTTTGTTGATAAAGATAAAAGCTTTCTCCTTTTATCATTTCTTGAAAATCTAATCCTTCAGTGGAAAACTCACCTTTTGATCATGTTCCTGTAGCAATCAAGAAAATTACAGTAGTGAACTTGTGCTCAAAGTTCATCACTTTCACGTATGGATCGTCTTAGCGAGCTGCCTGAACCGATACAGCTTCACATCCTCTCGTTCCTACCGATGAGATATGTAGTCAGAACAGTCATTCTCTGCAAACACTGGCAGCGCCTGTGGACTAATGTTCAAGAGCTTTATTTTAGTACTGAAGGTTTCTTTCCCTATGAGAAGTATTTGGCCTTTGTGAATCGGGCCTTAATCTGTCGTGGCACTTGTAAGATCAGGAGACTTAGAATTGAACTATATTTAAATGCTCTTTCTCCTAAAGATTATGAGGGATGGATTTCATATGCGGCAACGAATAATGTGGAAGATCTCTTTCTAGAATTCGACACATACTATTACGAATGGTTGCCACCTCAGTGTTTGTATTGCAATTCGTCGCTCAAGACATTGAAGTTGTGGGGCTGCAGGTTTGTACCTGATATGCAGATAAGATGGAACTCGTTGACAAAGTTATCCCTCTGGTTCTCAGTGTTGCGGAATGAAAGCTTTGGTGAGATTATGGTGGGTGCTCCAAAACTGGAATTCTTTGAGTTGTTTTCGTGCTGGGGCTATAACAATCTGACTTTTGATTCACCTTGTTTAAGAACTGTGAATGTATGCGAGTATGAAACAATTGACTATGAAAACGATGAGCATGACCATGGCCCCATCTTGAGAATTTCAGCCCCCAACGTTTGCTCTTTGCAACTGACGGGAGCTTTGTATAGGAAGTGTGTTTTGATGAATGTGTCATCTGTTGTTCATGCCACTCGTCCATATATTAAACCCTTTAGAGAAGAGAAATTAAAATGGCAGAAGGAGAACCTAATGGAGTTTGGTAGGAGCCTTAAACATGTCGAGAGCTTAACGTTGGGCATTTGGTGCATTGAGGTTAGTTTTCTAAACAAGTAATATTCCTGTACTCGGTACGAGTCCAGTTTATTTATCAAATACCCGCGTTGAACATGATTAATGAGACTCATACCATCACGACCACTGTGTTGTTATGAATGGAAGAGGAGAATAACACAATTCTAACGATAAAATTTTGTAAGGCATACAGAGGATGAAAGAGGAAGATAAGCACAAGGGGCACTTAATAACATTTTCTCGTTATATATGTATACTGAACTATCGGTAACAACGTAAAAGATACATTTCACGACACATGCATTCAACTCGACACACTGGACAACTTAAAAATACAAATGAACGAACTTAGACGCTAATTCATACGCCTAACTTATCCTGTTTCCTCTTCTTGTCAGAGAAACACAAAATGAAATTAATTGTCCATTAACCCGATCCTCTACCGACTTCCGGAGATCATTTGTATTATCTATTTCTTGTCGTATCTAAATGAAGTTAACTTTTCCTGGAAATGTTTTGCTAGCCAAGAGTCCCAGATTTAACAGATTCAGAGAACTTGTGCATTGATAATGTTGCAAACTACGTAGCATCACAAGCGGAGCAACGTCGAGTGTTTGCTGCATCATTTGAAGACTGTCAAGATTACCCAATTCGCTCCGTACTTCCATTTGTGGAGTTCATTTTGAAGAACGGGAGGGTACTAGAGAATCTCGTAATCATAGCAAAACGGGGTTTAGATGAAAATTCGGAGGAGTACTTGCGAATAGTTAAACGGTGGGGGTTTTATGAAGAAGAAAATTCGCCAAAGTCCTTGCTAAAAGTTGCTCAAAGATTACTAAGTATACCGAGGGCCTCCTCCCGAGCAGTCATTACACTCCGTAGTCGGTACACTCTTTAACTGACAACATATTTCAGCGGCTGTTCAGACGCTGTATGGTTTTGTGTTTATATCTGCTGACAACGTTAAGTTCATACTCTAGATGAGTATGGAACTATATTTCATCGGCTGTTCAGACGCTGTATGATTTTGTGTTTATATCTGCTAACAACGTTAAGTTCATACTCCAAAACATATGAAGTTACTACCAAATCACAGCTAACAAATGATTTTGTGTTTATACCTGCAGTGTCAAAAACATGTTTGAATAGTTCAGACAGGCTTTTGTAAGATGTAACTTTTGCTATTTTGTGAAGGTAATAGGTATCTTTTTGGTGATATATTTGCTTAGATGCTTCTTTTCTACTAGTGATCATATAAATATTTTGCTCAAACCCTTCTAAAAAAAATGTTGCTGCATTCATGTCAGATATGAAAAGAAATACAGAAAAGGTCTTGGCTAGTAACTTGGCCATCGTGCCATAGAATTACGCGTTACAACGCATGAAAGATCAGATTTTTGCATCTATAATGCATACACAAGGGGTATAACAACCTAATGGAAGCATTTTCACACCAATACTCAATAGCACAAAACAAGATGGATGCTAACAAATGAGATGGCAAGCCAAAACTGGTGTAGAATTCCAGAACACCTACTTCAAGATAGTTTTTGAAGTACATAGATTATTCAGCTAAAAGAATCTTTCCATCAAATTTTCCAAAACTAAATTGGTAGGAATATTGAATAGACCAAATGCCTAACCTAAATTTCCTTCCGCAGAGTCAATGTATCAATCACAAAGTAAAGAAAGAGAGCGTAAACAGTACTAATACAACAAGGCGAAGATGTTATTTCTAATATAGCTCAACTCCGAGAGGATGATGTTATCTCTTTTGCAACAATCACAATCCGATTTTCTCCTCCACCTTCTTAATTTGGTTAAGGAAAATCCAAGTCATCTGTACAGACAAAAGAAAGAAGGAAACATATGTTAAAAGCTATAACACAAAACCGAGCGAATACAAGTTAGGAGAAGTAGAAAGAACATACCATAACATGAGGGGCAATCCTAACACAGTATACTGGAAATCCAGTGTAGAATTTGAAGGGTCCTCCCGCCTTCAAAGTCTTCATGGCGCAATCAAAGGAACCTGAGTAGGGCAATTTTCCTTCAGCGTCTGGCTGCATTTTCTGAATCTGAGTCTTCACGTAATCAAATGGTAAACTGCAAGCAGAGGCGAAGAATCCAGAGACACTGCTCGCGCCTGTATTTTAGGCAAGGGAAAGGTACTCTCGTAAGAAGGTGAAGTTTGCAGCATTTCATCATTCAATGATAACACTAACATTCAAAACAGTCAAATGTGAAGAGCAAGGGAAAAAGTTATTTCAACACACAAATACCCCAGACAACCTTTTCTCCTTTTTTTTTTCCCATGTTATTGAATGCCACGGCAGAAATGAGTCAAACGACTACCTGCTAGATAACATTCTAGAGCCAGAGCGGAAGAATCTACTCACTGGCAACACATCAAAGGCATAGCTTACACCATCTAACAGTCTCTGCACCGTTAACCAGCTTTGCCAGAGTCCCAAATTCCCTCAAATGGTTTTTTTTCCCCATAAAGCACTTAATTGCACGATAGAGAGGCATCAGGTGCTGCATTCTCTAGCAGCAAGTAAATTTAATGATTAACCAGACTATGCAAAAGATGGATGGATTTCTCTAAAGAGAAGTTTGCATCCTTTTTTTTTTCAAGACAAGTAGCATGCATTTGATGCCCTCTTGAAATTACAATCTGAACTTAAACCATTCTGAGGGAAGGCACTAAGCACTGAAGGAACTTGACTCGTGGAAGATTTGTATATAAATTATCTTACCTACTACTGTAGCAGCTTCGCCCATGCCAAAGTTGTCCCTGAAGAACTCCACACTCTGATCATAAGAGGCAAGCATCCCCATGTTCAACGCCATTGCCCTTACTACTGTGGGGCCAGCACCTTTCCAGAGGGCTAGAATTCCTTCATCAGCCGCAATACGGGAGAGTGCATGGAATGCATTTGTGTAATTGCGTCTCTGTGCTGCAGGCAAGGTAGCATCAGCTTGCATCCGAATGAGGGCCAAATCTGCTGGACTGCCAACTGTTGCACCAATTGCTCCAGCAGTCAGACCACACAAAGCCTTTTGGTACAGAGGTAAGGGCTTCCCTTCATTAGCCTCAACGGCCTTTTTTGTCAAAATACTATTTTAAGAAAAGCAGAAGAAACGTATAAAAGTTAGTCCTACCTTTTTTTCCCTTTAAATGGATGACTAAAGAAAGAATCTTATCAAGCAAAAGGCACACCAGCACCAAGTTGCACTATTGTAAAAACTCATCCCCAAAATCACCAACAATGAGGTGTAGGTTAATTTTCAATCACAAAAAAAATTCAAGGTCATTACACTGTTTGCTGAAGGGTACAGACAACAGACGAAAACAGGTACTACATATAATTCAGTGTAGTCAATTACATGCAAAATGCAGCTTCCTGTTGCATAAACCAGCACACCTTCCTCCCAAGGAAGAAGACAAGGGAATCTCATTGATTCGTCTTTATCCACAGGGAGACTAACATCTCATGATTAATGAACCAAAGTATCAATCAAAGGATTTGAAGTGGTTTTAGAGGATTCCAGAAAGTAGTTTGCAATTACACTAGTAACTACGCATGACACTCCAATCAGGCATGGAATAAGTGAAGTAGGTTTTAAACTTTTGTATTTTTTCTAAAATTCATCACATCACTTTTCTTCAACCTGCTGATATGTTTTCCACATCAATTCTTTTTCAAAAGGCGTGTCAGCTGAATATTTCCATGAACACATAAAATTTTAGCAAAACTCCGAATCCCTATGGAGGTCCAAAAATGACATCGCACCCTTGAAAATAGAATAAGCAGAAAAGAACAGTGTAAACCCAATAAGCACAGACTCTATCTTTGATTCAAACAATCCTAAAGAAAAATTAGACCTTACAAGGAAGGTGACTACTGACTATGCAGAATAACAGTGGTAACGAGATCCCAGAGTAAATCGTTAGACAACCTCCCAGTTATGCCAGTCACATATATAATGTACAAGACATAGCTGTAGGAGGGTATGACACCACAGCTATGAACCAAGATGCATCAAAGAACAATAGAGGAAGACAATCCTAAGGGCTGTGCGAAATTTTATGAACCTTGACATATGTCAATAGTATTTGAAAACCATAGTATGCCTGGTTCATTCTGAATGGCGAAAAGATAAAATTTAGGACAAAAAGTCACCTGAATGACCCAAGTCGGGCTGTTGTGTAGGTTGCCTGCCTAAGAAGCCCAGCTGAAAGACCCTGCATAAGATAATAAAAAATTGAAGGCATGGAATCACATAAAACCCATACAACACAAAAGATAGAGAGGAAGTGCATCAAACCATCCAATAATCGGTGATATTGATTTAGACAATCTTGATATGAGATATCAGCCTTAAATTGAAAGGACATTGATAACATTGCATCCATCTTTATAGTCAAGATTATTCAAGCACTGTAAAATCCATCTGATCATTTGAAGCTACAGATCACTAAAGTTTATAATATTGAGGATACTATAATGTATGATCTACAAACGCATTCTCTCCAAGTTTAACAGAACAGGATGTGCTCATTATTTGGTGGGAAATCAAAATACCTATATGTTTCTTGTGATCCGACATAAATAAAGATCCATTCAGTCAGAGAGTAACAAGTAAATGACAATACATTATCAATCATCAATCAAAGTTTTTTTTTTTTTTTTTTTTGACGAGGTAATCAACAACCAAGTGAACCAAACATAGACATAATGCCACGGGAAAAAACCTTGTAAAAGGCACCAAAGCCTTCATTTTTAAGCATGTTCTTGGTAACCTCAGCAGCTGATCCCTGACCCAATTGTATCCTCACCTGCCATCACAAAAAACACACACACACGAGATCTCAGCAAACTTGACAAAAAATAGCATCACAAACTGCAAGACTCAAACGTTACATCATATTGCATAAGAAACACCCCCAAAGATTCAATCTTCTCAAGGCTAAATCTTGTTCACACAACAAAACAACTCTACACTGGAAGAACTAAAACTACCACATTTCAACAAAATCCCATTTGATCCAAGATCTGAAAGTCACCAAATCCACCAAAAGATCATAACCAAACATCCCATATAAAACAAAATGACAACAAAATCAATACAAAGCACCCATTTTCTTCAAGATCTGAACCTGACCCACTAACCAAACACGTCTCTAAACCTCAGAAACATCAAAAAAGACACTATCCTTACAATCAAGAACCTCAAAAAAGACACTATCTTTACACTCCAGAAGATCAAAAACATCAAAAAAGACAAGATCTTTACAATCAAGAACCTCAAAAACATCAAAGAATACAGGATCTCTATAATCAGGAACACTAACAATCAATAAAAGAAACACCCATCATAGAAAAAAGTAAGTGAAGTGCTAAAGAAGTCACCTTAATCATATCAATGGGCTGAATAACACAGGTAGCAAGCATACCAGAAGACCCTCCATTAACAAAGGGCTTAACAGTAGGCCAAACACCTCCAGATTTTGGCTTCTCACCCATTCTTTCTTTCCCCTTTCAGATTTCAAACAAAGAAACTTAAAAAGAGAATGGGAGGCTTAGGGGACAGAAGCTCTGTTGAGGGTTTAGGGAGAAAAATAAGGGGAAGAGAAGCGGTATTTATATTTATACACAGTTGGAACTTGGAAACATTAACAAACACTATTAACAGTCTAACACCTCACCAATAAACAAGAAAAAATAAAACCCTTTTTGTGATTGAAGCTATTTTTGTGTGTGACTAAATATTACCCCTTCATTTTCATAATATTATACTTTTAGAAATTATGTAGAATTGATTTTGATTAAAGCAAATTAAACTTTGTTTTGGATAAAGAAACCTCATGACACATCCAAAATATGTGGCAAAAAATTGTAGAGGATCAGAATCCAAAGTAGTGGATGGTATAAAAATGAAATATTTTAAAACATTTACTTTTGAATTAAGTGTTTATGATAATGTAGGTACAAATTACATTGAAAAGTTTTTTTAAAAAAAGGTGAAAGCGACAAAGATGAGAGGAAAGCATCAATATTTATATTAACGGCATATAAAAACAGATTTCGATTTAGGTATAAATTATTAGTTTATGAGAAATAATATGCATGAACATAATTAGGAGGAGCAAGGAGAGTTAGAAAGCTACATTGTGTGTGATGAATTTTCTTCATTACAAAAGTTATATCGTATATATAAATACAAGGTTAAAATTAAGTTTATTTATATATATTAGTAGATGGGCGAATTTTCTTGTTGACAAAAATATATTATATATACAAGGACATAAATATATATGTGTGTATTTACAGTTTTATATTTATTTAGTGTATAAATAAATATACAAGTTGACAATAAAAGCAAAGTATCGTAACTGTCTTCTTGAAAAGATTCTTTCAAGAAAATCAAATGTATTTTAATTGGTGATGGGCATTTCATTAAAATTGGAATTTCACACCAAAATATGGGCAAAACATTATTAAAAGTAATAATGATGAATTTTCCAATTGAAGAAGCTTAAATAAATTGTGAACTTGCTTTGCTAAAATAAGGCACTTTTGCCTTTGCTTCATACACACTACTACCACAAACAATTTACTCATTTATTTCTAATCATATTTAAAGTGAGATTTTTTAATGCGTAATTATCGAATAATGCATGGTTAATAAAAAAGACTCTTAGTAAGGATATTGAATTAATTGACCTTTCAAGGCTAAATATGTTATTTAATTGGCAACATTCTATTTTTATCTTATTTTTTGAATTTTCCCACAGATTCAATGTTGGCGTGATCAGATCTTTTTATTTATTTATTTATTTAGTTAGTACTATATTGTTTCCCCCACTTGTTTAGGGGGCGTTATTTTCAATAAATTAATCGCATTAAAAGTAAATTTAGAATTTTAATGAGGGTATTAATGAAATTGTAGACCCTTTAAACATTGTCGTACGAGGTCTGCATGTAAGTTAAATCAATTCTGCGATTGCTTCAAAGCATATAATACCAAAAATACCCCTAGACTGTAACATCAATAACAATTAAAAAAACAAATTATGTTTAAAACCAAAAGTTTCTCTTCAAATAAAAGTATACAAATCCATAAATGAAAACAAACCTTTAAATGTCATAAACTCAAACTTTTAAACGTTAGTTCTTTTTTCGCTCACGATTATAAGATGCCTCGAATTTGAACACAAAAAATATTTTTCCTTGGAAAAAATCTTCGGTGAAGCCGTTTAGGATAATAGGGAAGACCTCGAGAATTTCACCCTTCGAGCGTAGTGCGCATGGTGCAAATGACTACCTCTTTTCATGATATATCAATCACAATGGGTCTAATGTGAGGTACCGGATAGCGAGTGAATGAATGAAAAAAGAAAATTATTGTCGACAGATAAATATAGGACCATGCAAATGTCACAAATGTAACAAGAAGAATGGCTAGGAAGTTGAGGTCAACGCCATTTCTTTTGTCATTTTCATTACTTCTTTTTCAATAGATAAAACCAAAGAAGCTTTTTGGATTTTGCTATTAAATGATCAAAGGTTAGTATGTAATTTGGGACTAAAAATTGGATTATATCACATGTTATACGAGTAATTAAACTTCAAAAGGCAGGGCTGTCAATAATTGATTTTAATTAGTCATATCACATTTTATTTTTGCTTGCACTTTATGTCAAAGTCAAGAAAAGTACAATGCATGCACATAAATATATGAAGTCAAGAAAGTATGGTGGAGGCTGTAATTAAACACATTATACATTAGTAGAAAAAATAGGTGAACTTTTTTATTGGGATGATAATAAATTAGTCTATTTTAGCTTGCTGAAGAATTATGATTTGTTCATTAGATAAAATTATATAAGAGTTGGAGAAGTTTTGACAAGATTTTAGTGTTTTTTTTTTTTTTTTTTTAATAACTAGGATACTTATGTTATATTAGCATCATAACAAAACACTACAGAGAGCGATTTGGTAGCACCGTCACCATATATCTGCCCATTATGCAATATTTACAGGCCATCCAATAGTTCCTAACAAAGCAAAACTAGGAGTATGTACAGAAGTACTAGTCGGTAAAACTCCCATAGTCTTAACGCGTCTAGTAGCGAAATCTCCTCTTTTATCTGTATTCAAAACATCCATCGTGTCTGGAGAAGGCGATCAAAAAGTAACAGCATCCTATAGGCCGCAAAACTAGTAGATATTGTCACACCCCTTTTTTAACTTACTCCAAAAAATGTATATTTTAAGTCCGAAAGGGCTTTACTATTTAAGTGACAAGAAATGAAAATTTGATTCGGAAAATGATTTTTTACATTTTTTATTCAGAGTCGTCACTTGGCATAATCCGGTGTGCCAAGTCACCTTTGAAAAATCCTTTTCGAAACCATTTGACTCTTAAACTGGTTTGCGAACAGAGATTCCGGCTAAGGAATTCTGTTGACCGAGGGAAAGGTGTTAGGCACCCCTTAATCCCGTGGTTCAACCACGGTCGCTTAGTAGAGCGTATCGGCTAAATTGACGTTACAAATGCATAAACCACACAAAAAAACACGCAAAATAATCAAACAATAACAAAGACAAAACAAAAATGTAAAGTCCAGTCCAATTATTACAACCCAAAATAAAAATACTGAAATAACCTACACTAGTCCTAGCTATGCTTTACCCGATGCCACGGGCCTTGATCACGATCATTTTTCGCCAACATGATACGTCGGGGCATTCCCCGGTGAATAAATACAAGTGATCTCGGGGCATTCCCCGGCTAAATAAATACATCTAAATTAAACACGATAATCTAGAAAAAGACATTCACACGCACATTCCAACCCTGGTGATATCCGGCATAGCAATCCACAAAAAAGGCAACCCTGTGTTTAGCACAGTTGTCTAATAAAATGTGAATGTTGGGCAGTGGAAAATCATCTTTCGGACTGGCTCTGTTCAAATCACGGTAATTAACACACACTCGAATTTTTTCATCTTTCTTTGGTACGGGAACAACATTGGATAACCACATGGGATAGCGAGCTACTCGAATTACTTTGGCTTCAAGTTGCTTCATGATTTCCTCTTTAATTTTAATACTTACATCTGTTTTAAACTTCCTCAACTTCTGTTTGACAGGAGGGAATGTGGGATCAGTTGGCAATTTGTGAGCCACTAATTCAGTGCTTAAACCAGGCATATCATCATAAGACCATGCAAAAACATCCCTATAATCAATTAATGCTTGAATCATTCCCTCTTTTAGCTGTGGCAAATCATGTACACTGATTTTAGTTTCCCTAACATCTTCTTGATCCCCTAGATTTATTGGCTCAGTCTCATTCAAATTAGGATTCGGTTTGTCTTCAAAATGTTCCAACTCTTTGCTTATTTCTTCTAGTGCTTTTTTTTCATCATATTCCCCGTCCTGCTTTATTACATCTTGATTAGTTTGGATTTTAAGATCAGACTAAAAATTCCGCATGCATGTCATGTCATTAGAATCAGCATAAAGAGAACTGTGTAAGAAAAGAAAAACAAAACAAAATATATTAGACACGAAACAAAAGGGACATTGCATTTCATTAAATAAAATATAGAAGGGTTTAAACATAGAGCCAACATAACACAAACAAACTAAAATCCGACTTACAACCCTGAAATAACTCGGATAAACAGAAAGAAAAACAAAATAAACTACCAAAACTCCCTCCTGACGGGGAGAAGAATGACTTCCCAATTATTGAGCCGAACAGCTGGACCTATGAATTACACGTCTGCCATACTGGTACCTTCTCCTGCTTCAACCATATCAACTTCAATACAAAGGTTCTGGAAGTCATCAACCAATTCAACCTCAAATTCCACATGCTTCGTGACACCGCTTTAACAAATGATTCACTTAGTAGTGGCATTGGATGAGGGAGTGACCATATTTCCTTTTTCCTTCCCTTGGCTTTCTTCAGATCTTCAGTTGTAGGCTCAAATCCCAGACCAAACGGGCCCATGTTCTCACTCAGACATATGGGATGAACTATACCGTGCAAAGACGCTCCCAAACCCTTTCCTGGCTCAAATCCATATTTCCAAAGTTCACTCACCATCATGATAGAAGCAGAAGAGAATTGCGGTCCTGACATAGCCTGCCATTCAAGGATATGATTCACTGGCACTGTATCAAAAATTTGATAGACGAATGTATCCTCTATGTTATTTGCTTCAATAAAAGACAAGGGAGAATCTTCGTAGGCTGACAAATCTCCTTCACCATGAATAACTACTTCTTGCCTGTCATGCTCAAACTTAATCATTTGGTGCAGTGTAGATGCAACCGCCTTGGCCTTGTGGATCCATGGCCTTCCCAACAACAGATTGTAAGAGGATTCTACATTCAATACGTGAAACTCTATGGCGAACTCAACAGGCCCTATGGTCAACATTAGTTCTATTTCGCCAATAGAATTTGATTTTGCACCATCGAAAGCCCTAACACATACATTGTTGGGCCTGACCCTGTCAACACCAATATTCAGCTTTTGCAAAGTAGAAATAGGGCAAATATTTGCACCTGAACCTCCATCAATCATAGCATGCGTGACGTAGAAATCTTCACACTTCACTGTAATATAAAGGCCTCGATTATGCCCTGTACCTTCAACAGGCAATTCATCGTCAGAAAAGCTGATCTGATTGACCTCAAAGATTTTTCCAACCATTTTCTCAAGTTGGTTGATTGTACTCTCCCTTGGAACATATGCTTTATTTAATACCTTCAGTAAAACATCACGATGCTCCTTGGAGTGCAACAACAAAGATAAAAGGGAAATTTGAGCAGGGGTTTTCTTCAACTGGTCTAATATTGAATACTCTGGCAATTTCATCTTTTTCAAAAATTCTTTGGCTTCTTCTTCAGTAATAGGCTTTTTGATAGATGACGGTCCACTCACCTTTGGCTGGGACTTTGTTAAGCTTTTAGGCACGAAGCATCTTCCTGACCTAGTCAAACCCCTTACTTCATCTACATCTTCCACAACTTCTTTCTCGTGATAGGTCATCACAGTCCACCCATAATTCCAGGGAACCCTCCTTCGTATTAACTATCGGAGGTTGGGTCACCGGTTTGAAGACAATAGGCGCTGCCAGTGCTCCTTTCACCGTCAAGATAGGCTGACTCAGAGCTCCCACCACTGTCAACTTATGTTTATCCTGACTTAAATCAACATATCTTATGGCGCCCTGTACTGTGATCAGGGGTTTCTTTGCGCTTTCTTGGGCTTTATCTTCTCTCATTCTTTCCTGGTCAATGATATTGCTTTCAAAGACTCCGCTACATTCATCGATTTCTCCTCAGTGGTCTGTATCTTGACAATAGGCTTATAACCCCTCTAAGACTCTTTCCCGTCATATATCAATTCTAACATATTAGCTTCAGCATGGGTTGACAGCGGATTGTGGTTAATGTTTGGACCCTCCGGGACCTGGACCAACATCTGATTTGTGTCAATTAAATCTTAGACCGCTCTCTTTAAATACCAGCATTTCTCGATATCATGGCCTGGCATATCAGAACAGTACGCACACCTTAAAGAATAATCGAGATTCCTTGGCGGTGGATTTGAGAGCCTTCCTTGAATTAGGCTTAAAACCTTCAATTTTCTCAACCTATCAAACAGGCTAGCATATGACTCTCCAAAAGGTGTAAATTGATTTTTGACCGCCTTCTCCTTCTTATAGTCGGGCCTAGGCTGAAAACTAGGTCTGGAGGGGTTTTGGTAATTTGGTGGAGCGAATGGGCGATTTTGTGGAGCTTGCGCGCGCCTTTGCGGGTAAGAAGGGGTTTGGGCATATGGCTGCGCGCTATATACTGGGTACGGTGGTGGTGGAATGGAATATAAAGGGTTTTGTGGAGGGTAGTAATGGTGGGGAGGAATATATGGAGCTTGGGCGTAGCCTTGGGCTTGGGATTGGGGATAGGGGCGAGGTGGTCTTTTGGGATAGGAATGGG
Organism: Capsicum baccatum var. pendulum; assembly: GCA_030864225.1. Taxonomy (NCBI): domain Eukaryota; kingdom Viridiplantae; phylum Streptophyta; class Magnoliopsida; order Solanales; family Solanaceae; genus Capsicum; species Capsicum baccatum. The sequence goes on from CM061550.1 coordinate 282,274,854, forward strand.
TTCCAGCTACGACAGTCGCTACATCCTCTTTCTTCTTTTTACCTCCAAATGCGCCAGATCCACCTTGAATCGCTTGTGTGGTGGCTTTTAATGCGGCAAAACTCACTATTCGGCCGGTCTTAATTCCGTCCTCTATCATCTCCCCTATTTTGAGGACTTCCATAAAAGACTTTCCCATTGCCGGAAGTAAATGTTGAAAATAGGTCTCATCCTGCTCCTGAATGAAAACTTCTACCAACTTACTTTCTTTCATTGGAGGCTTTACCCTTGTGGCCTGTTCACGCCACCTTATCGCGTATTCCCTAAAACCTTCAGTGCTCTTTTTCTTCATGTTGACCAAGGATTTTTCGTCCGGAATCAGGTCGATGTTATACTGAAAATGTTGAACAAATTCAGAAGCCAAATCATCTCAACTGTTCCATTTATCGATATCTCGATTGATAAACCATTCTGAGGCGAGATCAGAAAGACTCTCGCCAAAGAAGGTCATGAGCAGTTCTTCCTTTCCTCCTGCAGCCCTCGACTGGTTGCAATAACGTCTCAAGTGTGCAACAGGATCACCGTGTCCTGTATACTTTTTGAACTTAGGCATCTTGAAACTGGGAGGAAGATTGAGCAAAGATCTTTATAGGAAACACTCCTATAGTCTCCGATTCCTTGCAAATTCCTTATAGCTTGTTCTAAACTTTTCAATTTCCGGGCTATGATATCATGTTCCTCTGCTGCGACAGGTTTCTCCGTATCAAATGGAAATGCAGGCGGCTGAGTGTACCCATACGGTTCATTCATTTGCATTCATATAAAAATGAAAGAAAAATCTTTTGTAGTTTTCTTTTAAAGATGTATATGAAACACCTACTTTAATAAAGAGTGAAGAAATTTTTTTGGATTTTTGAAATAAGATCAACCAAAAATAAAACCTACGACTATTGAGGAAAATCTTTTTTTTTTTTTAAATGAGATCAACCAAAAATGCAACCTACGACTTTTGAGAATTTTTTTTTTTTTGAATTTTTTTAAATAAGATCGCCGAACCAACAATAGGCTGCCTACGTATCTCACTCCCGAATGAGGAGAATCAGGGGTGCGTAGTTCGTCCAGATTGGACAATTAACGATTAACTAATAAATTGACCCTAGCATAAGAGACACAACCCAAAAAAAACGAATAAAAACTTTTGGATTTCAACTAGACACTTCAACTAAGACTGAGACCACTAATTATGAAGAAAAATCTTTTTTGGTATTTTTATTTTTGATAAATAAGTAGAAAAGGCAAACAAAACTCTTTTTTTTTTTTTGAATTTACGGTGTTTTGAGAAGACAAATGCAAAACGTAAAAAAAATCTTTTTGAGTTTTTGGATCGTGAAGAACAAAAGCCATAACGAATTCTAAAATAAACTACGACGTTCCTCTTTTTATTCATTCCTTTCGACTCACTTTTTCTTTTTTTCTTTTTTTCTTTTTTATTTTTGCCTACGCACCTTACTCCTAACATTTTTTTTCAAAAATCAGTCCGTCAAATGACCACGTTACCCTAAAAAATGCAACAGTTAGCACGTAGGGATGCTTTAAAGGTGAGTGTCCTACAAAGGACCAAGTGGGCCCCACTAAGTCTCAATATGATGCACATAAGCATGACCTAAAGGCTGACCTACATTGTGGTTCACTAACAAGGCTGTTCGTGAGAGCATATGGTCGATAGTGGCTGCTTTGCTTTCCACCTACTCCATAACACCGACGGCTCCCCCCTAAAATAAGGGTGACTCAACTAGAGGTTGTGTACAACACGTGTACTACGGACTTGTTGCATAAAGAAGGCCGGGGGGTGGACTCATGATGACAGATATAAAAGCAGTAACATATAGGATAAATACTATAAACAAAGAGCACGAAAAACACACAAAAGTGAAAACAGTAACACAAAACAAAATCACAAGACAAGCTTATACACTCGTAATGCCAAACAAAGCCGATACGACTCAAAAATATAGCTCGAATTCTGAAAACTTATCAAATTCCCCAGCAGAGTCGCCAGAAGCTGTCACACCCCTTTTTTAACGTACTCCAAAAAATGTATATTTTAAGTCCGAAAGGGCTTTACTATTTAAGTGACAAGAAATAAAAATTTGTTTCGGAAAAAGATTTTTTACATTTTTTATTCAGAGTCGCCACTTGGCATAATTCGGTGTGCCAAGTCACCTTTGGAAAATCCTTTTCGAAACCATTTGACTCTTAAACTGGTTTGCGAACAGAGATTCCGGCTAAGGAATTCTGTTGACCGAGGGAAAGGTGTTAGGCACCCCTCGATCCCGTGGTTCAACCACGGTCGCTTAGTAGAGCGTATCGGCTAAATTGACGTTACAAATGCATAAACCACACAAAAAAGCACGCAAAATAATCAAACAATAACAAAGACAAAACAAAAATGTAAATTCCAGTCCAATTATTACAACCCAAAATAAAAATACTGAAATAACCTACACTAGTCCTAGCTATGCTTTACCCGATGTCACGGGCCTTGATCACGATCATTTTTCGCCAACATGATACGTCGGGGCATTCCCCGGTGAATAAATACAAGTGATCTCGGGGCATTCCCCGGCTAAATAAATACATCTAAATTAAACACGATAATCTAGAAAAAGACATTCACACGCACATTCCAACATCCCATGAAACACTTATTCCTAAATTTTGCCTACCCGGCCTACGTTTGCCTACCCGCTCGACGACATATCGCATTCAACATCAACAATGTATCAAAAATATCATAATATTCATTTTTTATCAATTTTTGATTTCCGTTCCCAAATTTTTTTCAACCAACATGATTAAATAAGTCTCAATAAAATCAACCACGGTAATCGCGATTCCTCCAACATAATATCAAAACATATCACCACATCACATTCATCAAACAAACACTAACAACGAAGATTCAAACCAAACACACAACAAATAAATCATCCATAACCACAATATCACAAAAAATCAAGATAAATTAAAGGTTCGGTTAAAAGAAATGGACCTCGATGAAATTGATCCTTGACGATAATAAAGAAATCCGAAGACCAAAATACTCGACCGGAGAACCTCGATCGCGATGAATCCAACTCAGTATAGGGAAAAACTAATAGGACAACTTCAAAACCAGTGAGACAAACTTTGTTATTCGAAACCCAAACAAGAACGACGACGCGATTTGATAACGATAACTCGAAATCCAATATCGACGATGAACCAGGAAACAGACGAAACCAAAACCCCCAGTCAAACAACAGGAACCCAAAACCCAGACGCAGATCGAGCTCCGGTGAGCTCCGGTGATGGAGAGAACGGCGGCGGGCCTGTTCTCCGGTAGTGATTGGAGCTATTTTCGCCGACTGGGTAAGCTGCGGCTAGAGCCAGTTGTCGACGCGCCGCAGCCGGAGCAGCGACTGCTGGCGGTGGAGCAACAACTGGTTTTGCTTTCTTCTCCGGCGGCGATGGGGGGATTTGTTGGTGACGGTGGTGGCAGATCTAGGCGGTGACGGAGGAATGGTGTGGTTTGACGGCGTTATCACTGGAGAGGGAGAGAGGAGGAAGCTACGCCTGGAGTAACGTTATCGCCGCAGTCGTTGGTCGGACGGTGGTGTCGCCAGTGGGATGAGCTGCGGATGGAGCTGGTGGTGATTTGACGGCGTTATCGTCGGAGAGAGAGAGAGGAGGAGATCGAGAGAGAAGACAGCACCGGCGCCAGCGCCGTTGTCTGTTGAGAGAGAGAGAGTGAGAGTCTAGAGAGAGAAGGAGAGGTCCGATCTTTTTTTTTTCTTCTTCCTGATGATGCCAAAAAGTCCTCCCCTTTGTAAGTGTGTATCTGTGCATATATATTGTATTTTTCTTTTTGGGTCCTTTCTTTTTGGACAAGAAAAAAAAATGGGGGGGTGACGTGGGGTAGGGTTAGGCAGGGGTAGGGAGGTAGGGTATGGGGTGGTGAGGTGGTGATTTGTCATTTTATTATTGGAGAGGGTTGTTAGGGTGTTAAAAGAATAAAATTTTGTTAGGAATTTGGTGAGAGATATTTTTTGTATTTTTGTGGGATGTAATCACGTGGGTGAGGGCACATGATATGATAAGGTAGAAATGAATAAAATCGAACTTTTGGAGGGGGACAAAATTACCTGTCTAAAGATATATTGGATGGATGTGCAATAGAGATGACTCATCTTTCTAGGTTGTCAGCTAGTCTATTCTGCGTGCGCTCTGTAGATATGAACGAGTTTCGGACTACCCAGCTGATGAAGAAGGGACCCGCAATCACGTAAGAGCGAGGAAAGGTTAGCATCTATTTCGTCTGTGCTATTTAGCATAGTTGCTAGCCAAGTTAGTGTTATTATATATAGTATTGATGTAGGTTTACTATTATGCACATTCGTCAAAAGCTTTCTCGTGAATTACATAGTTTTCAAATATATAAATCGTATCTTTGATTCTTTTATGGAGGTGTGCCCTGAGGTAAGCCTCCAACCTAGGTCTATTAATTTGTATATGTTTTTATTAAAACGTGTAACTTGATATTTACTTCATGTAAAACTTTGGTACTAGGACGTAAATCTTCTTTTAATTTTGGTTTTGGATGCTAGCAACGATGACGCCGCAGACACGTTTGTACATTCGTAGATGCATAATATGTGATAATGTTGCTTCTGCACTTGGTAAGATAAGATGCAATCATGCTGAAAGTATTGATTCAACCAAGCTAGGTATGCTGTTTTGTTTATTTATGAAATCTTATACCTTCAACTCAAGGTACTGAACTGCTTTGCTCTAGTTTTCATTCTCATTTGCTCTTACCTTATTGTTTCATGTCTTCACTTTATTTTTTTCACATTAGCAACTTATACACAACAAAACTTCCAAAGCGAGCCTCTATTTCGACCACCCGAAGACCCAATTTACACATTTTTTTCCCTGTCTTACCACGTGCCCTCACCCGTATGATTATATCCCAAAAAAAAACCCACTAACAAACCTAATCCCCAATTATTCTTTTATAACAAAATTAACCACTCCTCCTATCAATTTTGGACAACACATCACTACCCCATGCCCCCATACCCTACCCCCACCTCACGCATATATACACATGCCATATTCAGAAGAGAAAGAATCATCTTCCTCATTCTACACACATACATACAAAAATTCACAATAGAATTTTCTCCTTTCTCCATCAACCAAGAGTCATTTTCTCCATTATCACCCACATTCCATCAATTTTTTTCCTTATTTTAATCAATTGACACAACAAACAACACTATTTTGCCCCCTTAAACACACACCTATTTTTATAATTTTAAATCATCAATAAAAATACCCATTTATACCAACACCCATTAATTATCACATTCTCCAGATCTGGATATTGATGGCTAGTTTTTGTCATTTCTAGCAGTGACGATAAAGTTGTTGGTTATTTCCGTTTGAGCTTCGTCAAAGTTTGTTTGTACAGTTTCATCGTCGTTGAGCTTTGGTGGTATTGTAAGATGGCTGTTGCAGTGTTTTAGTGGTGGAGTTCATTGGATTTGAAATCACGATAGTGATGATGTGAGTTGTAGTTTGGGTGGTTGATAGTCGGAGTTTGCCATTAAGAACGATGTTTAAAATTCAAACTTGAATTTGATCATCTGAGGGACAGACTTGAAGATTGGAGTGAGAAAAATTAGAGAGATTTGAGGAAGATTTGCACGAGAGAGGAAAGAAAGAGGCGGGGAACTACTGTTCCAGCAAAAATCTCACCGGAAAACACCTTCTTCGGCCAGAAAACACTCAAAATTGATCTTTCCGGTGAAGCTGACAGCCCCATCCCATCCCAAAAACATGAAACAACAACAAAAATAGCTAATTAATCGAGCCCCCCCTGTTTCTTCTATTTTCAGACCAAAATCGCATCTCTTCTTCTTGATCTTCGCCGATTGAATTGTGGCTTATCGACGTACAGAGTTGCAAGATTTGGGGTCGAGTTTTGTGTTGTTGAGGTTTTGCTCGTTGGTCGAGGTTTAATTCACGAATTCGGAATGCAAATCTATTCTTTTCATCCAAATAATATTTGAATCAAAAAAGTTGTTGAGTTTCGATCGGGAATATTGGAATTTTTGTTTTTATCTACTTTTGTATCTCGTCACCGGGATTGGGCTTTGGTACTTCATCGAGTGTCGTTCCTGTTTTGGGGATTGGTTTTTCGTTGGTCTTAATCACTTTTGTGGTGCGAATTCTTTAATATCGGCATTGGGATTCGTCACTATTGAGGTTCTGTTCCAAGTTCTGAAGCCCGAGCCTTCTTAAATGTTATTATCAACGAAATCGACTATTGAAAGGTCCAATTCTACTCTTTTCCTCTTCTATTTTATTGTTTACTCTGCTTTGGTGTTTGGATTAAACTTCGGGTGTTGTTTGATACTTGTTGGTGAGGAATGCATGTTGTCTGGATTGGTGATAGGTTGTTATTTTGATATTGACTTGTTTGTTTAATTTCGTTGAAAAGTGATTGTGGGTCATTGAAATAGAAATGGTGAATTGTGAAAATTTAGTATTACAATGAAAATTGGGGAGGAATTGAGAATTTGATAAAATGGTGAATTTGGATTGATTAAAGACTTTTGGTTTGAATATAAATATGGTTGAAATGCAGTAGTATCATGATAAGACCGGCAAAAGCGTAGGCAAACGTAGGCTGAGTAGGCAAATTTAGGAATAACAATTTGTTGGAGTGTTTGAATATGTGCATGAATGCTACTTTCTACTTTATTGCACGAAAAGTTTAAATTATACTCATTTGGCCGGGGAATGCCCCGAAGGATCTGTATATATTTATTCACCGGGGAATGCCTCGAAGTACCTTGTACTTGGAAGATGTTCGTGGTGAAGGCCCGAGGCGTCGGGTGAAGCAGTAGAGCGTAGTATAGGATTAGTCTAGGGTAGAATAGATTTATATTTCCGCATTATTTATTTTTGGACTGTATAATTGGACTGGACTTTACATTTTTGGCTTGTTTTGTTTTGTTTATTGTTTGATTATTTTGCGTGCTTTTTGTGTGGTTTGTCATTTCGTAATGCCAAAATAGTTGATACACTCTACCAAACGACCGTGGTTGAACCACGGGATCGAGGGGTGCCTAACACCTTCCCCTCGGTCAATAAAATTCCTTAGTCGGAGTCTCTGTTCGCAAACCAGTTTAAAGAGTCAAATGGTTTTTGAAAAGGATTTTTCCATTGGTGACTTGGCACTCCAGATTATGCCAAGTGGCGACTCTGCGTAAAAAATGTAAATAATCTTTTTCCGAAACAAATTTTCATTTCTTGTCACTTAAATAATAAAAACCATTCGAACTAAAAAATATAAATCTTTTGGAGTACGTAAAAAGGGGGTGTGACAGCTCTGGCGACTCTGCTGGGGATGACTGTATGAGAATTCGAGCTTATTTTTGAGTCGTATCGGCTTTGTTTGGCATTATGAGTGTATAAGCATTGTTTGTGGTTATTGTTTGTGTTATTTTCACTTTTGTACTTTTTCGTGCTCTTTGTTTATAGTATTTATCTTATGTGTTACTGCTTTATATCTGGCATCATGATTCCACCCCTTGGCCTTCTTTCTGCAACAAGTCCATAGTACACGTGTTGTACACAACCTCTAGTTGAGTCACCCTTATTTTAGGGGGGGCCGTCGGTGTTATGGAGTAGGTGGAAAGCAAAACAACCACTATCGACCATACGCTCCCCCGAACAGCCTTGTTAGTAAACCACAATGTAGGTCAGCCTTTAGGTCATGTTTATGTGCATCATACGGACACCTAGCGGGACCCACATGGCCCTTTGTAGGAGACTCCCCTCTAAAGCATCCCTACGTGCTAACTGTTGCATTTTTAAGGATAACGTGGTTATTTGACGGACTGATTTATGAAAAAAAAATTGTTAGGAGTAAGGTGCGTAGGCAAAAACGAAAAAAAAAATAGAAAAAAAAGTGAGTCGAAAAGAATAAAAAAAAAAAAGAGAAATGTCGTAGTTTATTTTAGAATTCTTTATGGCTTTGGTTCTTCACAATCCAAAAACTCATAAAGATTTTTTTACGTTTTGCATTTGTCTTCTCAAAGTACCGTAAATTCAAAAAAAAAAAGTTTTGTTTGCCTCTTCTACTTATTTGTCAAAGACAAAAATACCAAAAAGATTTTTTCTTCATAATTGATGGTGTCAGTGTCTAGCTGAAAATCCAAAAGTTTTTTTTCGTTTGGTAGTGTCTCTTAAGTTAGGGTTAATTTATTAGTTAATCGTTAAATCTGGATGAACTACGCATACCTGATTCCCTTCCCTCGGGTTGGGATACGTAGGCAACCCTCGGTGGGTCCGATAATTCTGTGTTGGCCTTTGTCTTAGTATTATCCTAGGTCTCTCGTCTCGTAATCTAGAGTTGTTTGCCAAGTAGACTGATTTCGCTCAGTACTTCTGTTCGGCAAATTAGAGTTCTGAATGTGGTCTGTCCCATCGACATATGTTTGCGTCAAAAATCCCAAGGGTTGGGAATCTTCTACTCCTGTCGAATTTTTGAGATAACGTCTTGTGTGTTATTACATGATGGATTTGTCCTCCAAGTCTAGAGTTCTGATGGTTGTCAAGGTGCCTAAAAAGTTAATCAAATGGTGGGAAATGTTTAACTATGTTGATCAACAGAAACTGATTAAAACATTAGGTGATCTGACGAAACATCTGCATGTTACCCCTCGTCCAGATTTAATAGAGGCTTTGTTGACTTTTTGGGATCCGAGTAGTCTGGTATTCAGGTTTGGGGAATGTGGAATGACTCCTACTTTGGCAAAAATATCCGGTTTGTTGCATTTGCCCTATATCGAGAAGGATATGATCCGAGCACGAAATCATACTGGCGTGAGATTTTTGAAGTCTTGCGGTTTAAAAAGTAAAGGTATCCGTTTGGGTTGTTTAAGTGATTCGTGGTTTCCCTAGATTTTTTGTTCGCTAGATTCGGGCCCTCGAAAGGTTTCGATTGCTTTTGGGATGAATTTCATGTGACTAAGGAGAAGTGGGAGAGAAAGCGTCTTGAAGTCTTCACCCTCGCTTTGTTAGGTACTTTAGTGTTTCCACTAAAAGAAACACGTATTAATACCCGTTTGCAATCTGTGGTGATGGCCCTATTTCATAAGGATCAAAACGACAAGGGCATTAATCAAAAGGGCAGGTTCACTCTCATACCCATGATCTTAACAGAAATATATAAGGCTTTAATCGAAGTGAAGGGGGGATGAGATTTTTTGAGGGCAGTAACCTGATATTGCAGTTATGGATGATGGAGCATTTGCATGGGCCTTCTTTAGTTAGATCAGACGTGGTAGATCGTTGTATTCCCAATCGAGTGAAAGCCATGGATTCCAGGTTACGTTTGGATAAATTCTCGTTACCCGTGGGAGTCGACGCTTGGATTGAATTTCTTGAGTCAAGAACCAGGGATAACATTCTGTGGACTTATCTGTGGCTTCGTCCAAAGATAATACTGTTGGGTTGTCAGACGCAACTCCCTTTATTTATGTTAGGGCTCAATTGCACTAGACCATACAGTCCTTCTAGGGTAATGCGCCAGTTGGGTAGGCTGCAGGACGTGCCACCAGCAGTGGATCTTCTGAAGGATGTTGAGTACTTCAAGGACCAAGCCTTAGGGGAGAGAAAGTATGAGCAGTTTTGGAAGCATGTAACAAAGCTAGGTGTGGACACACTCAAAAAAAGTTTGGATAATCCGGGCTACACTCAGGGATATGGGGTCTGGCTTCAATCTATCCCATGGGGTATCAGTCAACCCTTACCACCGCAGCTTAGAGGGAGAATACAGGAAGAATGCATAGAAGACGACCATCAGGATGAAAGTGTAGGGTCCAAAGTGGAAACACTGAGAGTTCAGTTAGCAGATTTGTTCAAGACGGTAGAAAGGTGTCAGAATAATCTTTCTAAGTGCACTCCTCATGAAGCAGGAATACGAGCCCGAAGCTTCTTCCCCGGTATCAGGGTGTCTTTACAGGATATGCTACAAAGTTTAAATGGGAGAAAGAGAACTTCAAAGGCAGGTCCATATCATCCAGGGTCATCACGCAGAGCACTAGTCTGAAAGAGCACTTCTTATCTTTATTCAGTTTGAGTCTTTTATGTGTCTGTCATTATAGGGTGCTGTCTGCTTTAAGTTGAAGTCAAGTTGTTTTTGGTATTAGAGTCTTTATTAGTAATTTCACCTATGTCGTCTTAGGGGTCTATAATGTTGTTTCGTATTTGTTGTTTAGTTTTAAAGTGGTCCCGAACTTTTGTACGTTTTTGTTGTTTTCTTTCTTCAAAATGTTATGATGTTACGTCTTTCCTTCGTTTGTTTATTTTCGTTTTTGCAAAAAAAAAAGTGGGTAGTGTTTATGCACATGCTGTCCAAACTACGCAAGATCTGATTCATGTACAACATGATACGTAGGCAACCTACTTTTGGGTTCGATCTAATTATTTTATTTCGTTGTTTTTCATTATTTTTCCTCTTTTAAGGAAAAACAAAAGCCATAAAGAATGATAAAATTAGGGTAGATAACGAGAGAAAGGAAAAGAACAAAGATGGATACGAAAAAATAATAATAATAATAATAATAAGTATAGAAAAAAAATGTAGACAAAAATCAGGATGATGTTAAAATGACCTCACTACCCTCAAAAGCTGGTAGAAATGAACATGGATTTAGGACAATTTACCAATGTGATTCCCATGCTTGTTGTGTGCCCTAATCCTAACGAATGTCGTCTTTGATGAGCATGTTCTTTCATATAACAGTGGTAGGTTTGCAGCACTCTGGCTAGTCACCCATACTTCACTAGATCCAAAGCAAAGATCGCCATGGCTAGTAGGGAGATTGAAAATTCGCTCATTGACCCGGATCAGGATCACAGGGAAGAAAGTTCTGAACACAATGATGAGGTAGTAAGGCTCAGGCAACAATTGATAGATTTACACCGGGCATGGGCCAGCGGAATGCCTCTTCCTCCGCTCCCTGAAGGTCTTGGAAATATCTCTAACTGCCCACCTCTCTCTCAGGCACAATTCTCTGTTACTACTGAGTCACCTGAGCACGCGCCAGGATTCACTCCGCGATATTATTATCCTGGCAATTCTAGTGTGCCCTTGGCAGCTCTCCAATCAAGACCAGCTGCTCAGCCAGCGCCACCGATCACACCGGTATTCGTGGCTCTGCCACCACATGAAACTCCCATATATGTTGTGCGTCCCACAATGAGGCTGCCTAGGTCTTCCAGTGAGCCAGTACTGAAGGTTCCAGATAGTCAGTATTATGCCCCTAAGCCTACTTTGCAAATGAATGAACCGTATGGGTACACTCAGCCGCCTGCATTTCCATTTGATATGGAGAAACCTGTCGCAGCAGAGGAACAGGATATCATAGCCCGAAAATTAAAAAGTTTAGAACAAGCTATGAGGAATTTGCAAGGAATCAGAGATTATAGGAGTGTTTCCTATAAAGATCTTTGCATGTTCCCAGACATCAACCTTCCCCCCGGTTTTAAGATGCCTAAGTTCGAGAAGTATGCAGGACACGGTGATCTCGTGGCACACTTAAGACGTTATTGCAACCAGTTGAGGGCTGTAGGAGGAAAGGAAGAACTGCTCATGGCCTTCTTTGGCGAGAGTCTTTCTGATCTCGCCTCAGAATAGTTTATCGATCGAGATATCGATAAATGGAACAGCTGGGATGATTTGTCTTCCGAATTTGTTCAATATTTTCAGTACAACATCGACCTAATTCTGGACAAAAAATCCTTGGTCAATATGAAGAAAAAGAGCACCGAAGGTTTTAGGGAATACGCGATAAGGTGGCGTGAACAGGCCGCCAGGGTAAAGCCTCCAATGAAAGAAAGTAAGTTGGTAGAAGTTTTCATTCAGGCGCAGGATGAGACCTATTTTCAACATTTACTTCCGGCAATGAAAAAGTCTTTTATGGAAGTCCTCAAAATGGGGGAGATGATAGAGGATGGAATTAAGACCGGCCGAATAGTGAATTTTGCCACATTAAAATCCACCACACAAGCGATTCAAGGTGGATCCAGCGCATTTGGAGGTAAAAATAAGAAAGAGGATGTGGCGACTGTCGTAGCTGGAACCCATTCCTATCCCAAAAGACCACCTCTCCCCTATCCCCGATCCCAAGCCCAAGTCTACGCCCAAGCTCCATATATTCCTCCCCACCATTACTACCCTCCACAAAACCCTTTTATATTCCATTCCACCACCACCGTACCCAGTATATAGCGCGCAGCCATATGCCCAAACCCCTTCTTACCCGCAGTGGCGCGCGCAAGCTCCACAAAATTGCCCATTTGCTCCACCAAATTACCAAAACCCCTCCAGACCCAGTTTTCAGCCTAGTCCAGAGTATAAGAAGTAGAAGGCGATCAAAATCAATTCACACCTCTTGGGGAGTCATATGCTAGCTTGTTTGATAGGTTGAGAAAATTGAAGGTTTTAAGCCCAATTCAAGGAAGGCTTTCAAATCCACCGCCAAGGAATCTCGATTATTCTTTAAGGTGTGCGTACTGTTTTGATATGCTAGAAAATGATATCGAGAAATACTGGCATTTAAAGAGAGCTATTCAAGATTTAATTGACACAAATCAGATGCTGGTCTAGGCCCCGGAGGGCCCAAACATTAACCAAAATCCGCTGCCTACCCATGCTGAATCCAATATGTTAGAATTGATATATGACGGGAAAGAGTCTTCGAGGGGTTATAAGCCTATTGTCAAGATACAGACCATTGAGGAGAAATCGGTGAATGTAGCGGAGTCTTTGAAAGCAATGTCATTGAACCGGGAAGGAATGAGAGAAGATAAAGCCCAAGAAAGCACAAAGAAACCCCTGATCACAGTATAAGGCACCAGAAGGTATGTTGATTTAAGTCAGGATAAACCTAAGTTGACAGTGGTGGGAGCTCTGAGTCAAACCGGTGACCCAACCTCCGATAGTTGATACGAAAAGGGTTCCCTGGAATTATGGGCGGACTGTGATGACCTATCACGGGAAAAAAATAGTGGAAGATGTAGATGAGGTAGGTGGTTTGACTAGGTCAGGAAGATGCTTCATGCCTGAAAGCTCAAGAAAGTCCAAGCCAACGGTGAGTGGACTGTCATCTATCAAAAAGCCTATCACCGAAGAAGAAGCCGAATTTTTTTTGAAAAAGATGAAATTGCCAGAGTATTCAATATTAAACCAGTTGAAGAAAACCCCTGCTCAAATTTCCCTTTTATCTTTGTTGTTGCACTCCAATGAGCATCGTGATGTTTTATTGAAGGTATTAAATGAATCATATGTTCCAAGGGAGATTGCAATCAACCAACTTGAGAAAATGGTTGGAAAAATCTTTGAGGTCAATCGGATTAGCTTTTTTGACAATGAATTGTCTGTTGAAGGTACAGGGCATAACCGGGGCCTTTACATTACAGTGAAGTGTGAAGATTTCTACGTCACTCATGTTATGATTGATGGAGGTTCAGGGGCAAATATTTGCCCTATTTCTACTTTACAAAAGTTGAATATTGGTGCTGACAGGATCAAGCCTAACAATGTATGTGTTAGGGCTTTCGATGGTGCAAAATCAAATTCCATTGGCGAAATAGAACTAATGTTGACCATAGGGCCTGTTGAGTTCACCATAGAGTTTCAAGTATTGAATGTAGACTCCTCTTACAATCTGTTGTTGGGAAGGCCGTGGATCCACAAGGCCAAGACGGTTGCATCTACACTGCACCAAATGATTAAGTTTGAGCATGACAGGCAAGAAGTAGTTATTCATGGTGAAGGAGATTTGTTAGCCTACGAAGATTTTCTCTTGTCTTTTATTGAAGCAAATAACGTAGAGGAGGCATTCATCTATCAAATTTTTGATACAGTGCCAGTGAATCGTATCCTTGAATGGCAGGCTATACCGGGACCGCAATTGTCTTCTTCTTCTATCATGATATTGAGTGAACTTTGGAAATACGGATTTGAGCCAGGAAAGGGTTTGGGAGCGTCTCTTCACGGTATAGTTTGTCCCATATGTTTGAGTGAGAACGTGGGCACGTTTGATCTGGGATTTGAGCCTACAACCGAAGATCTGAAGAAAGCCAAGGGAAGGAAAAAGGAAATATGGTCACTCTCTTGCCCAATGCCACTACTCAGTGAATCATTTGTTAAGAGCGATGTCACGAAGCATGTGGAATTTGAAGTTGAATTGGTTGATGACTTCCAGAACCTTTTTATTGAAGTTTATATGGTTGAAGCAGGAGAAGGTACCAGTATGGCAGACGTGCAATTCATAGGTCCAGCTGTCCGGCTTAATAATTAGGAAGTCACTCCTCTTCCCGTCAAGAGGGAGTTTTGGTAGTTTATTTTGTTTTTCTTTCTGTTTATCCGAGTTATTTCAGGGTTGTAATTCGGATTTTAGTTTGTTTATGTTATGTTGGCATCTCTCTTTAAACCCTTCTTTCTTTTTATTTAATGAAATGTAATGTCCCTTTTGTTTCGTGTCTAATATATTTTGTTTTTCTTTTTTACACATTTCTCTTTATGCTGATTTTAATGACATGACATGCATGCGGAATTTTTAGCCTGATCTTAAAATCCAAACTAACCAAGATGTAATGAAGCAGGATGGAGAATATGATTAAGAAAAAGCACTAGAAGAAATAAGCAAAGAGTTGGAACAGTTTGAAGACAAACCGAATCCTAATTTGAATGATACTGAGCCAATAAATCTAGGGGATCAAGAAGATGTTAGGGAAACTAAAATCAGTGTACATGCTTTGCCACAACTAAAATATGGAATGATTCAAGCATTAATTGATTATAAGGATGTTTTTGCATGGTCTTATGATGATATGCTTGGTTAAGCACTGAATTAGTAGCTGACAAATTGCCAACTGATCCCGCGTTTCCTCCTGTTAAAGAAGTTGAGGAAGTTTTAAACGGATGTAAGTATTAAAATCAAAGAGGAAATCATGCAACAACTTGAAGCCAAAGTAATTCGAGTAGCTCGCTATCCCATGTGGTTATCCAATGTTGTTCCCGTACCAAAGAGAGATGGCAAAATTCGAGTGTGTGTTGATTACCGTGATTTGAACAGAGCAAGTCCGAAAGATAATTTTCCACTGCCCAACATCCATATTTTGCTAGACAACTATGCTAAACACGAGGTTGCCTCTTTTGTGGATTGCTATGCCGGATATCACCAGATCAGTATGGATGATGGAGACGTGGAAAATACGTTCTTTATCACACCATGGGGAACCTATTGTTATCGAGTGATGCCGTTCGATTTGAAGAATGTTGGAGCAACATACATGAGAGCCATGACCACTATGTTTCATGATATGATGCATAAGGAGATTGAGGTCTACGTGGATGATATGATTATTAAGTCAAAAAGTCAGGCCGACCATGTTAAAGATTTAAGAAAGTTCTTTGAAAGGCTTCGCAGGTATAATCTCAAACTCAACCCGACAAAATGTGTATTTGGAGTTTCATTTAAAAAGCTGTTGGGGTTTGTAGTCAGCCGTCGGGGAATTGAATTGGATCCCTCAAAAATCAAAGTCATTCAGGATTTGCCCCCGCCCAAGAATAGAACAGAGGTGATGAGTTTGCTTGGAAGACTGAACTACATTAGCAGGTTTATTGCTCAACTCACAACCACTTATTAGCCCATATTCAAGTTGCTGAAAAAGAGTGCTGCGGTAAAATGGACTGAAGAATGTCAGGAAGCGTTCGATCGAATCAAAACATATTTGTCAAATCCGCTAGTGCTGGTGCCCCCGGATCCTGATAGGCCTTTGATCTTATATTTATCAATCATGGACAATTCTTTCGGTTGTGTCCTGGGTCAACATGATGTCACGGGCAAAAAGGAGCAGGCCATTTATTATCTTAGCAAGAAGTTCACCACTTATGAGGCCAGGTATACTCTTCTTGAAATGACATGTTGTGCCCTAACTTGGGTAGCACAAAATTTGAAACATTATCTCTCATTCTATACTACTTATCTCATCTCCCGCATGGATCCTTTGAAGTATATCTTTTAGAAGCCTATGCCAACGGGTCGATTGGCAAAGTGGAAAATATTGCTTACCGAGTTCGACATTGTATATGTGACTCGAACCGCCATGAAAGCCCAAGCCTTGGCAGATCATCTTGCTAAGAACCCCATCGATGAAGAGTACGAGCCATTAAAGACATATTTTCCTGACGAAGAAGTGTCTTGTGTCGATGAAGTCGTTATAGATGCTGATCCAGGTTGGAGGTTATTATTCGATGGAGCTGTCAATATGAAAGGAGTTGGAATAGGTGCGGTTCTTATCACTGAATCGGGACAACATTTCCCGGTAACAGAACAACTTCGATTCTACTGTACTAACAATATGGCAGAGTATGAAGCCTGCATTCTTGGTTTGAGGTCAGCTGTTGATATGGGAGTCCAAGAATTATTGGTGTTGGTAGATTCGGATTTGCTCGTCCATCAAATTCAAGGCGATTGGGAGACGCAAGATTTGAAGCTCATCCCGTATCGTCAATGCTTGCAGGAGCTATGTCAACGGTTTGTGTTAGTAAAATTTAGGCATATTCCAAGGATTCGTAATGAAATTGCTGATGCTTTAGCCACTCTGTCTTCAATGCTCCAACATCCTGACAAAGCCTACATCGATCCAGTGCATATAAAGAGTCGTGATCAGCATGCTTACTGTCATGTGGTTGAAGAAGAGATCGATGGAGAACCTTGGTTCTTGGATATCAAGCGGTACATTCAGTCAGGAGAATACCCAACATATGCCACCAACGATCAAAAGAGGACTATTAGGCGTTTGGCTAGTGGATTTTTCTTAAGTGGGGGAATCTTGTATAAGAGAACCCCAGATCTCGGACTTTTGAGGTATGTAGATGCAAGAGAAGCCTCAGCAATCATGGTTGAAATTCACTCTGGAGTATGCGGGTCGCATATGAACGGTCATGTCTTGTCAAAGAAGATTCTTCGAGCAGGTTATTACTGGCTTACTATGGAAAGGGATTCTATTCAATTTGTTCGAAAGTGTCATCAATGTCAGGTACACGGTGATCTGATACGTTCTCCTCCTGTTGAGTTGCATGCAATGGCCGCTCCATGGCCGTTCGTGGCATGGGGAATGGATGTGATTGTACCGATTGAGCGGAAGGCATCAAATGGGAATAGATTCATTTTGGTAGCCATTGACTACTTCAAAAAGTGGGTAGAAGCAGTAACTTTCAAGTCAGTGACAAAGAAGGCTGTGGTAGATTTTGTTCATGCCAATATCATTTGTAGATTTGGAATTCCTAAGATGATCATTACAGACAATGTTGCCAATCTCAATAGTCATTTAATGCAAGAAGTGTGTCAACAACTTAAGATCGCACATCGAAATTCTACTCTATATCGCCCAAAGGCCAATGGTGCTATAGAAGCCGCCAATAAGAACATAAAAAAGATACTGCGAAAAATGGTAAAAGGGTCTAGACAGTGGCATGAAAAGTTGCTGTTTGCATTGCTAGGTTATCGCACCACTGTTCGTACTTCAACAGGGGCAACTCCATATTTATTGGTGTGTGGGATAGAAGCAGTCATCCCTGCAGAAGTTGAAATTCCCTCTCTTCGAGTCATTGTAGAAGCAGAGATTGATGATGACGAATGGGTAAAAATCCGACTGGAACATTTGAGTTTGATTGAGGAAAAAAGGCTAACGTCCGTGTATCATGGCCAGTTGTATCAGAGGAGGATGGCTCGAGCGTATAACAAAAAGGTTTGTCCCAGGAATTTTGAAGTTGGTCAGTTGGTATTGAGACGTATCCTTCCTCACCAGGTTGAAGCGAAAGGCAAGTTCTCCCCTAACTGGCAAGGTCCCTTTGTTGTGAAGAAAGTGTTGCCCAATGGAGCCTTATATTTGACAGATACTGAAGGCAAAATGGCAGAAATGGCTATCAATGCTGATGCGGTCAAAAGATATTACGTATGATATTTGATCCTTTGTTGATTTTATTGCATGTTTAGTACTTGCATTTTTGAAGATTGATATGATGAAGGCATTTTATTCTTCTACACAAATATTGTGTCATCCTTTGTTTACCCGTTAGAGCTTCGTTTGAATTTTCTTTCATATCCCTCTTTTGGAATCAAAATAGAGTCAAAGATAAATGTCAAGAAAATAAGAATAAAAGAAAGAGTTCGAAAATAAAAGAAAAATCAAATCCAAACAAAGAACAAGTTGATGGAACTACGTCCGACCTGATTGTCCTCTCTCGGGAGTGAGATACGTAGGCTGCCCTAGTTCGGGCTCGGTCCAACCAAATAAAGATTTAAGATTCACCCAGTCAACAAAGCTGGGGCATGAGTTAATGTATTGTTTGAGTCGATTTCAAAAGTGGTAAGTCCCACCCCTACTTCAAGTATCGTTTGAGCCCCTTACCATCTTTTCTAACCTTAACCAAAAGCCAAGTTACAACCAAAGAAAGTCCTTCAGATCAATTTTTGATAATGTTAAGGCTAAGCATGCAATGGATATGATGATACATTGTGAAGTACCACTTGTCTCCCTCAGCATAAGAAATCAGGAAAGAAATACAAAAATGAGAGAGTCTTATTGGTGAAAACCCTCACGGACACCGTAAGGCGATGGAGAGTTCAAGAGAAAAGTGAAAAGTGAAAAGAAAGAGATTTGTTGGCGAAAGTCTTTTAAGATGTCGTCAATCGAATGTGATGTATGAGTCCAATGGATTTGAAGAAGCGGCTCAGTGGCAAAAGGTATGAACTCAACAACAAATGGGGAGTCTGGATAGGAAGATCAGACAGCTCAATCCAAAATGCATGTCATACTCATTGGAGTTGGTTGTCGTATTCAGATAAGTTTTCTTTTTAAATATGGGACATTGCCCTTTTCTTTCATTTACATATTCATGCTTTTTGTCTTTTTATGTCATTTATCAAAATAAAAGTCACAATCATTTCTTTACATTTTAAGTCAAGTCTGTGTCAAAACAAACGAGAAAGGATTTCAAAATTTACTACCAGTCTTTCCAATTATACGAGAAAAAGCCAAGGAACAGCACAAGAAAGAAATATGATCATAATTCAACACGAAACAAAGGAAATCTATCAACCGACAAGCTGTTGGATTCGTGGAAACATTCAGATTTGGGAAAAGGATGCACCTCAGAGGCATGGTAAAATGGAAGCCCATTGTTCGAGTCGGAACTCACTTCCCTCAATATGGATCCGGGTCAATGATACGGCAAGACAAGGCAGGTGTCAGCAATTTGGGGCAAAGATGAAAGGAACAAGTGCTGGGCAGATACCTGAGAAGCCAAGATCTGCAAGCCACCACTAAGTTTTTAACTGACAAATTTTCTTTGTTGATATAGGGGCAAATTCACTTCACTTAATTCAGCTATCATTAGAAATGCACATCAATGGGATTTTACTTTATATCCAGGACCCTCCTGAAAAATGGGATTTTACTTTCTGTTGAGGACCCTCCTGAAAAGTGGGATTTTACTTTATTTTCAGGACCCTCCTAAAAAATGGGATTTTACTTTCTGTTCAGGACCCTTCTGAAAAATGGGATTTTACTTTATGTTCAGGACCCTCCTGAAAAATGGGATTTCACTTTCTATTCAGGACCCTCCTGAAAAATGGAATTTTTACTTTATGTTCAGGACCCTCCTGAAAAATGGGATTTTTACTTTATGTTCAGGACCCTCCTGAAAAATGGGATTTCACTTTCTGTTCAGGATCCTCCTGAAAAATGGGATTTCACTTTCTGTTAAGGACCCTCCTGAAAAATGGGATCTTACTTTCTGTTTAAGACCCTCCTGAAAAATGGGATTTTACTTTCTGCTCAGGACCCTCCTGAAAAATGGAATTTTTACTTTCTGTTCAGGACCCTCCTGAAAAATGGGATTTTACTTTCTGTTCAGGACCCTCCTGAAAAAAGGAATTTCACCTTATATTCAGGACCCTCCTGGAAAATGGGACAACGCTTTCAAAAATGAAATACTACTTTATTATAATTCTTGTTTGGAATAATTTTCGTTCTAGTTTTAATTTTGGATTTCAGGAGCCCGCCTGAAGAATAGGGTGATGAAATAGCAAGTCAGAGGCCCGCCTGGAGAATAGAGCGAAGCAATTGAAAGCCAAGCAACAAGTTGAAAGAAATTGCAAGTCAGGAGCCCGCCTGAAGAATAGGGTGATGAAAGTCGAGTCAAGAACCAATAGAAGTTGTATAGATAGGATTTTTGTAATTTCATTTATGTTTTAACTTGTAATTTTTATTTTGATGTAATAACAGAGCCGCGGACCGAAACCTCGATGGAACCTCACTCGACTCTCCAACTCGGTATAGTTCATATCTTTCCAATCTTTTGAAATACCCGTGACTTGATTCTCTCATAACGTGGGTAGGTAGGATGTCCTAAGTCAAAACTCGATTGCTCTTCTTTCTTCTGTTTCTTTCCTTGAATAATGGTCGAGTCAAAATTTGATCTCGTTGTTTACTTCTTTGTCTGAAAATACTTCATGTTTACATTCAAAGGGGGCATGATGTAGACACTTAATTTTGTCCCTCCCGAAGACCCAAGTTACATATTTTTATCCCTGTCTTACCACGTGCCCTCACCCGTACGATTATATCCCCAAAAAAAAAAAAACCACTAACAAACCTAATCCCCAATTATTCTTTTGTAACAAAATTAACCACTCCTCCTATCAATTTTGGACAACACATCACTACCCCATGCCCCCATACCCTACCCCCACCTCACGCATATATACACATTCCATATTCAGAAGAGAAGGAATCATCTTCCTCATTCTACACACATATATATAAAAATTCACGATAGAATTTTCTCCTTTCTCCATCAACCAAGAGTCATTTCCTCCATTATCACCCACATTCCATCAATTTCTTTCCTTATTTTAATTAATTAACACAACAAACAACACTATTTTGCCCCCTTAAACACACACCTATTTTTATAATTTTAAATCATCAATAAAAACACCCATTTATTCCAACACCCATTAATTCTCACATTCTTCAGATCTGGATATTGATGGCTAGTTTTCGTCATTTCTAGCAGTGACGATAAAGTTGTTGGTTATTTTCGTTTGAGCTTCGTCGAAGTTTGTTAGTATAGTTTTATCGTCGTTGAGCTTCGGTGGTGTTGTGAGATGGTTGTTGCAGTGTTTTGGTGGTGGAGTTCATTGGATCTGAAATCACGGTGGTGATGATGTGGGTTGTAGTTTAGGTGGTTGATGGTCGGTGAAGCTGACAGTCCCATCCCATCCCAAAAACACTGAAACAACAACAAAAATAGCTAATTAATCGAGCCCCCCCTGTTTCTTCTATTTTTGGACCAAAATTCCATCTCTTCTTCTTGATCTTCGTCGATTGAATTGTGGCTTATCGACATACAGAGTTACAAGATTTGGGGTCGAGTTTGGTGTTGTTGAGGTTTTGCTCGTTGGTCGAGGTTTAATTCACGGATTCGGAATGCAAATCTATTCTTTTCATCCAAATAATATTTGAATCAAAAAAGTTTTTGAGTTTCGATCGGGAATATTGGAATTTCTGGTTTTATCTACTTTTGTATCTCGTCACCGGGATTGGGCTTTGGTACTTCATCGGGTGTCGTTCCTATTTTGGGGATTGGTTTTTCGTTGGTCTTAATCACTTTTGTGGTGCAAATTCTTTAATATCGGCGATGGGATTCGTCACTATTGAGGTTCTGTTCCAAGTTCTGAAGTTCGGGCCTTCTTAAATGTTATTATCAACGAAATCGACTATCGAAAGGTCCAATTCTACCCTTTTCCTCTTCTATTTTATTGTTTACTATGCTTTGGTGTTTGGATTAAGCTTCGGGTGTTGTTTGATACTTGTTGGTGAGGAATGCATGTTGTCTGGATTGGTGATAGGTTGTTATTTTGATATTGACTCGTTTGTTTAATTTCGTTGAGAAGTGATTGTGGGTCGTTGAAATAGAAATGGTGAATTGTGAAAATTTAGTATTAAAATGAAAATTGGGGCGGAATTGAGAATTTGATAAAATGGTGAATTTGGATTGATTAAAGACTTTTGGTTTAATTTGATTTAAATATAAATATGGTTGAAATGTAGTAGTATCATGATAAGACCGGCAAAAGCGTAGGCAAACGTAGGCCGAGTAGGCAAATTTAGGAATAACAATTTGTTGGAGTGTTTGAATATGTGCATGAATGGTACTTTCTACTTTATTGCACGAAAAGTTTAAATTATACTCATTTGACCGGAGAATGCCCCGAAGGATCTGTATATATTTATTCATCGGGGAATGCCCCAAAGTACCTTGTACTTGGAAGATGTTCGTGGTGAAGGCCCGAGGCGTCAGGTGAAGCAGTAGAGCGTAGTATAGGATTAGTCTAGGGTAGAATAGATTTATATTTCCGCATTATTTATTTTTGAACTGTATAATTAGACCGGATTTTACATTTTTGGCTTGTTTTGTTTTATTTATTGTTTGATTATTTTGTGTGGTTTATACATTTCGTAATGCCAAAATAGTTGATACACTCTACCAAACGACCGTGGTTGAACCACGGGATCGAGGGGTGCCTAACACCTTCCCCTCGGTCAACAGAATTTCTTAGCCGGAGTCTCTGTTCGCAAATCAGTTTAAAGAGTCAAATGATTTTTGAAAAGGATTTTTCCAATGGTGACTTGGCACACCAGATTATGCCAAGTGGCGACTCTGCGTAAAAAATGTAAATAATCCTTTTCTGAAACAAATTTTCATTTCTTGTCACTTAAATAATAAAAGCCTTTCGAACTAAAAAATATAAATCCTTGGAGTACGTAAAAAGGGAGTGTGACACACGGTATGCGAGATCCTCGAATCATAAACCAAGATATACTTGAAACTATCCCTCTTTCAAATAGCTTTAAAATCCAACTCCACTACCACATCAACCTCATCCTCAAACATTGAATCAGCTTGAGAATCCAGCTCCACTACCACATCAATCTTATGCGTCAAATCACTGAACTTACATTTCAAGTACTCCATATTGATCCTGCTCAACCTAATCCCTTCAGACTCTAGAGTCTGTCAGTTTATCATTAACTCCTTCTCAAGTCTCGTCGTTAGCACATACACCAAGACACCCCCCTTGAATAAGCCACATAAAAACATACATCACCAAGGCTAATAAACTCCTTCATCCTCACCCACGAGTATTCCACTTCGTCGTACATATCCTGAATCAACCTCGTGTATGTCATGAATACACCTTATTTGATGTTCTTGTTTCTACTTCAGTGTGTCTATTAGACAACTCTATAAGGCTAATTCTCATCTAGTCATTTTTTAGCCTTTGATCATTCTCTTAGTTTATTAGCTTGAACCAATACATCGTCTTTTTACATGTGATTATCAAAGTATCTGGAGCAAGTAATGAAAATAGTTTGCCTAAATGCTTTTGGTCGGATGGTGCCAATTAATTTGCATAAAAATATGTCAAAAACATGTAAACACCCCTTCAACTCCAACCACAATGACAAAAAAAACTGCATTGAAAAGAGTTACTGTAAAACATTAAAGAACATCATAACTCAATTTTAACATTTGATTTATTCAGATAATAATAATAATAATAATAATGTAGTGCCCCAACGTCCAAATACACCACAAAAATTAAGCGCAAAGGATAGCGAGGGGAACGTCTTTTTTAGCTTCACTTGTAACAGTAGTCACACACAACAAAAATTGTGACCCATAAAAATAATAGTAATTAGCAAAGCATACCACCAAAGAAATTCATCAACTTTAAAACACTATTTTGCTATCCTATTATTGTTGCTTTAGTTAAAAAAAAATAAAAAAATAGATTGAAGTAAGGTCTGCGTACAACTCAGTCCCTTAGATGTTCAATTTGTTGCGATCATCTTCGCAAATCATTACAGGTCTGTGTAACTGTAAAAGATTGGTCATCATAGTTGTTCCACACAACGTGTTGTTACATTTAAATTAAATACGAAAACATGTAGCTGTCCCAATGTTACTCCTAAATAATTTGAGTTATGAGGGAAAAACATGAAAAAGGAACAACACAATTAATATAGCTTCAAGGGAACGAGTTGGTCAAAAATAGATTACTTCTTGCCAACCAGATTAAAGAAGCAATTTAACTAAAACATATACACATAAAATATAAAGTTCTATAGAGAAAAATAAAATGATACCACCATTATATAGTTTGTGGATGCCTTCCATATGAGCTGCTGGAATAAATTGTTATGTAAGTATTTTATGCAGCTTGTTGGTTCTATTTATATAGTCAAGTGAGGCTGCTATGGGAAGGTAGGGTTTTGATGAGAGGCATACTTTTGGGCTTTTAAACATGTCCATCAAGTCATAACCCAAATGTGTGTGAAGCCCATTTATTTCAAAGCCCATTGGGTTGAGGTCTAGGCGTGTAGCGATAAGTGTTCTTTCGTTCTACATCATAGGTCTCTAATTCGAGCATTCGTTGTTGCTAGGAAGTGTTTTATCCCCATAATGTGGAACTTTTCGATGTGAATTTGGATTTAGTCGGGCTCTAATACAAACGTCGAACACAGGGCATGTATCAAGCCTTTTAAGTGCGCCATCTATCAAGCAAGACTCGTTAATTGATGTGACATTTCTTCATTTTAAGCTATATTTCAGCTCAAATAGATCACCAAGCAAGGGCGGAGCTACATGTGTGATAGGGGTTAGTTCATCTGAACCCTCTTCGACGAAAAATTATACTATATATACATGGTTAAAATTATTTTTTATGTATATATAGTCAATGTCGAGCCTCCTTCGATTAGTTCGTATGTTCACTTGTGAACCCCTTGGTGAAAAT
This sequence comes from Capsicum baccatum var. pendulum, assembly GCA_030864225.1. NCBI lineage: Eukaryota > Viridiplantae > Streptophyta > Magnoliopsida > Solanales > Solanaceae > Capsicum > Capsicum baccatum. The sequence goes on from CM061550.1 coordinate 282,299,837, forward strand.
TCTGGCTCCGCCACTGTCACCAAGTTAGTACTATTCCCAACCAGGGGCGGATCTACCCTTTGCCAAGGGGGTTCGTCCGAACCACCTTCGGCGAAAAATTATGCTATATATGCATGGTTAAAATTATTTTTTATGTATATATATTAGATGTTGAATCCCCTTCGATTAGTTCGTATGTTCACTTATGAACCCCCTTCGTGAATATCCTGGCTCCGCCACTTTTCCCAACCAACACAAAAACTCCCATCTTTTTCTACAATCGAAATATATACGAAGCTAAAATTTTGAGTTTATGTAAAAATAATCGAATTTTTTGGAACCTACTAAAAGACTTATAGCTCTGCTCCAAATTAGAAACATAGTAGGTTTGGTTGTTGCAAATTGTAGCGTGCAGCCAAAAGATTCTAAAATTGTACCTACAATAATAGTCTTCATTTAAAAAAAAAAAAAAACTTGTAACATTATATTTGTTGGATGATATATCTTATTTTTCGATTTTAATTAATTTTTAGTTAGAAGTGTGAGATGTATCCAAATGGCAAATTTTTGGAGGGTTAAGGTAGTAATTATAAATTATTTAACAAAATGATGACAATATAAGACATAAAAAGAAGGCTAAGTTCGTGATTGCAACTTAGTTTTATGAATTGACCAATTAAGTGCAAAGTTGTCTTAATCCACCAAATACTATGCTATTTTTTGTCAATAACTAGACCATCATTTGACTTTTGTTTCATTTAATTATATTATTATAGTAATAATAATTACACTATACATTTTGTACTTTGTGACATGGTATCTTGAATAATCATGTACTGCCTAGCATGTCTCAAATTATTTTGTATATTTTATGTTTCTCTCTATCTTCTCAAATCTTTTAAATGATATTATTACAAAAATTTGTCATTAATTTTTATTACCTTTGAAATTTTTGGTTCGTTACATGCAGAATCTTAATTCTTTTGTCAACGGCAACACTAGAGATAAAGAGAGGGACTTTATTCATTCTATAACTCGTGTATGAACAACAAGACTCACGCAGATTGACTCATATGATCCTCGGAGGGGAGGGAGGGACGTAATACAACTCGAGATACAAAAGAACTTCCTTCCAACAAACAGAATAAATAGAAAAAAAATTAAGATAAAGAGAGGCAACAAAATTAAACTTCCTTCAAGATTTCGTTACATGTAAAATCGTGGTTTTTTTTCCGAAGGCAACACTAGAGATAAAAAGAGGGACTTGATCTTCACTTTATGACTCATGTACGAACAACAAAACTCATGTGCAGATTGACTTGTATGATCCTTAGAGGGCAGGAATGAAGAGAGATAATAAAACAAAAGAAATTCCTTCGAACGAACATAATCCATAGAAAGAAGGTTAAAATTCCTCATGTCACAATAATATTTGAAGCAATTTATGTGCTTTTGCAAGAACAAATGACAAAATGTGCCTTTTAAGGATGATGAACAATGCCACCACACCTACACAACTTAAAAATACATGCAATGTCATCACCACTAGTAATTGAAATTAAAAAAAGGAAAAAAATTCCTATAAACCCTTTATTAATTAGACATATAGTAGTTGATATGTTAGGTATTTTTGATCAAATAATAAATAAAAAAAAGGAAATAAAGAATCTCTAGAAGAGATAAAATGCCAAAAATTAAGGCATCATTTTCCACCCCTTTTAACCAAAAAAGACAAAGAACGTGCGTAAGTGTGAGAGTTAATGCAGCAAACATAACTAACTAACAAACACACACACAACGAAACATTAAATAATTTTATTAAAAAAAAAATATAATTTGGTTTAATCATTCATGTTAAACAAGTCATTTTGCCTTCATGACATATTCCCACATCTTCTCTCTTCAACATTTTGTTTTTTGCGGTGTTCCACCTTATTAATCTGAATTTGTGTCGCATAAGTGTCGGGATTTTTTTCAGTATCTAAGGTCCGAACTTGAAGCTTCTGATTAAGCACAAAGGGATCGTATCTATCCCGCCATAACCGTTGATGGTTCACACACTTTGATATTTCAGTCAACTAAAGAAAGAACAAGTAAATGAAGACAAGGCTTACCATAAACTCCAAAGACTTATATATAAAGAACCTTAACATTGTCTCTTTTTGTTTAAACAACTCTCCTCTTAGTCCTTTTTTCTCTTGTACATCTCTCCCTTTAGCTCCCATGGAACAAGAACAAGTACATGGTTCCACCAAACAATGGAATCCTAAAGTTCAAAAACAAAGAAAATTTGTTGGTGTAAGACAAAGGCCTTCTGGAAAATGGGTTGCAGAGATCAAGAACACAACGCAGAAGATCAGGATGTGGCTCGGGACATTTGATTCAGCTGAGGAAGCTGCACGCGCTTATGATGAAGCTGCTTGTCTTCTCCGAGGATCAAATGCTCGAACGAATTTCCTTAACCATGCTCCTGTTAGTCCTGCTCTTTCTATGAAAATCAGAAACCTCCTCAACCAGAAGAAAAGCCTCAACAAAATGATCAATCCCAAAAGTACTCACAAAAATCCCACCACTAGAACAACTACTACTACAACTATTAGTACTGTTTCTACTTCAGCAAGTCGTCATCAAGAAAGTAAGATATTTGATGATGATGCATACAAGCCTGATATGAGCTGCTTTATGACTGGAATAGATCAAATGGGGTCTTCAAATTTTGATCATTCAACGACATTTTCAACTGATTTTGATAGCATTCTTTTGGGTGATGAACAAGTTGGCAACTTTGATCATGAGGTACCAAAAGGAAATAATCTTGAAGATCAGATGCCAGAATTTGAACAGATGAAGGTTGAGAGGCAAATATCAGCATCACTATATGCTGTGAATGGAGTGAATGAATATTGGGAGAGTTTTCAAGATTGTAATGATGCTACTTTTTGGGATCTCCCTATGCTCTACCAAATGTTTTGTCCAAGTTAGGAAATAGAAATACTAAAATCTTTCATAATGCATGTCAAGGGTAAAAAAAATCTATATCCTTGATGGCATTAATTTCTCATATTACTTGAGCATCCTCATGTTCGCCACCTTCATTTGCCAGAAAATCAGTACATTGATCGTCTTATTGGCTTCAAGCAAGTATTTGCAATCTTCAATAATAACTTTTACGAGGGGGTGATATTTATGCTATCGATTGAGTTGCTTAGTGAATTTCAAAGTTATTGAGCTTTTCTTAGTATATCATGTGAATTAGATCAATATTATGAAACAAAATATTAATAGTAATTTTTCTTAGTTGCAAATATTTTGAGGTAATAGCCATTGCAGTAGCTATTGATAATTTCATCCATAGACTATCATGGACAAAGTATGTGCAGTAATTTTTCAGCTTAAGACAAATTCATTTACATAAAAATTATTTTTGTTAAGAAAACTCATGGCAATTAGGAATTCCATTTAAAATGCACCACTATTTTGTGGACTGTTTTACTCTTTTTTCTCCTATTAACTTGGAAAAGATTTAGAAGCCAAATTAAAAAAAAAAAGTTAACAGAAATAGAAACCCAAGATTAAATTAATAATTATTGTGAAAAAAATATGACTTATCACTAAAGCTTAATAGAAGACCATATAAAAAGTAAGATGTATTTTCCATATTTAGCTCATCAAGAAATAAAAGCTATTCCTATACAGATTATCAAAAAAGCAGCTATGACACTCCCTCCCGTTCGTTTGCTTTTACCCGACACATTTTTAATATAACATGTTCATTACAAAATAATAATTGATATAATAATTTTATCACATTATTTTTATTAATTGATGTTCAGTAATATATATTAAAAAATAATTTAAAAAATACGTAACTAATGTCAAAAATATTATATACTAATTATTTTTTGATATACTAAAAATAATAAGTAAAAAAGATACCAAATAAAAGCGACTAACTAAAAGAAAAATAAAAAGAAATAGTTGTAATAAGAAAGTGGAATTACAGGAGGGAAAAGCAGAAAGAGAATTGAGTGTGGTGTGTATGTAATGGCGAAATAGCCACGTCATCAACAATTTGGGTTACCTTTCCCTTTCTTCAATAAAAAGACACCTCTTTTGAATCAAAAATTCTTCTCTCTTTAACAATTCACAAACTCCTTTCGCTTAATAAATACTAAGTAGCAAAGAAAATTTATGTACAGTAGGTGAGTACTTGTTCTGCCTTCAGTTATTTACTTATCTTTACCTTCATACTGTTGAATGATTCTTGATACTCTTGTGTTTGTTCAGTTGATTCCAGTTTGTTTTGTAAAGTTTACTGCTTTTTGCTTCGTGGGGTGTTGTTTTCTTGAAGTTATTTTGATGTATTTTATAGTTTGGTTTATTCTTGATACTGTGTTTGTTCAGTTGATTTCACTTTGTTTTGTAAAGTTTACTGCTTTTTGCTTCGTGGGGTGTTGTTTTCTTGAAGTTATTTTGATGTATTTTATAGTTTGGTTATTCTTGATACTGTGTTTGTTCAGTTGATTTCACTTTGTTTTGTCTAGTTCACTGTTGATTTCAGTTTGTTTTGTCTAGTTCACTGCTTTTTTCTTCGTGGGGTGTTGTTTTCTTGAAGTTAATTTGATGTGTTTTATAGTTTGGTTTGTTCTTGATACTGTGTTTGTTCAGTTGATTTCAGTTTGTTTTGTCTAGTTCACTGCTTTTTGCTTCGTGGGGTGTTGTTTTCTTGAAGTTATTTTGATGTATTTTATAGTTTGGTTATTCTTGATACTGTATTTGTTCAGTTGATTTCACTTTGTTTTGTCTAGTTCACTGTTGATTTCAGTTTGTTTTGTCTAGTTCACTGCTTTTTTCTTCGTGGGGTGTTGTTTTCTTGAAGTTATTTTGATGTGTTTTATAGTTTGGTTTGTTCTTGATACTGTGTTTGTTCAGTTGATTTCAGTTTGTTTTGTCTAGTTCACTGCTTTTTGCTTCGTGGGGTGTTGTTTTCTTGAAGTTATTATACTGTGTTTGTTCAGTTGATTTCGGTTTGCTTTGTAAAGTTTACTGCTTTTTGTTTCGTGGGGTTTTGTTTTCTTGAAGTAAGTTTGTTCTATTCTGATGTATCTGCAGTTTTGGTTATTCTTGATACTGTGTTTGTTCAGTTGATTTCTTTTTGTTATGTAAACTTCAATGTTTTTTTGCTTTCTGGGGTTCTGTTTTCTTCAAGTTATTTTGATGTATTTTCAGTTGGGATTAATGGTTGGTTTTGGTTGAGATTCATCTGGGTTTCCTAAAAAAACCTTGCTTGCAATGAGGACATTGGCTGAAGATCTTCTTATTCGCTCCATATTTTTAATTTGTTATTGTACTTGTTATCGTTTAAGCTCATCACTACTTATATCCTACATAGATCCTCATCCCCTTCTTAATGACCTGTTGCTCATCCGTTTGCCTACTTCCAATTGCATCTCTTTTTTGTCTTTCCATAAGTTGTAGCAAGAAATTTTTGAATATTTGCCCAAGTAGGTGAATTCTGCGTCGTTTATTTATGTATTCTCTATCTTGATTCATTTTCAGTTTGTTTCTTGATACTATGTTTGTTCCATTGATTTCAGTTAGTTTTTTGCAGTTTAATGCTTTCTGATTACTGGGTCTTTTGTTTTCTTGAAAGCTATTTGCTCTTTTTTGATGTATTTCAGTTTGGTTCATGATTGTATTTTGTTCAATTCATATCAGTTTGTTTGTCCAGTTTAGTGCTTTAACATTTATGGGTTACATGTTCTCTCTGAGTGTCTTTTTTTTATTTGTGATGATCACGACATGTTGTTCACATATGGCTTTGGTGTGGTTTTATATGTTTGTGATCTATGTGCAAAAACAAAGGAGAAACAAATCGTAATAACAGGTACTATCATTTCGAGTTTCTACCGACTAGTAAGATGTTAGTTGAGCTTCTTCTGGGTTCCCTGAAAACCTCGCACGGGATGAGGACATGGGCTGAAGATCCTCTCATATCACTCCAACTTTTTTTATTTGTTGTTGTTGTACTTGTTAACATTTAAGTTCATCACTTCTTATCCCTTACATAACCCCCCCTCCCTTCTTAATGACTTGTTGCTATAGGGCTCACCAATTTGGCTGCCTTGGTGAATCTTGTCTGCCCCTGCATCTTATTTAAATTTCTCATTTTGAGCCTTGATATGTGATTTACTAATCTGAGCTCAATTTTCAATGAAGCTGGATAATAGGTGTACGGGACTACTTTTTTGAACTATACTCATTGATGGTGCACGTAAGCTGGGGCGTACATTTCTACTGAAAAAATTGGAACAGAGCTTTATTGCGATAGTTCCAAATTGGGCCCTCAAAAATGTCGAGTGGAGATGGACGAAAAGTCTCCTGTGAAGATATACAAATGGTATGCTTTCGATCATTTTATAGATGAGTTCCGACCTTTTCCATGTTACTTTGTCCTTGCTTAGTCTATTGCTCATTTATTTATCATTCTTCAAGAAACAAAATTGTTGAAAAGGTGAGAAGAAATTGTGATGATTCTAGTTACTTGATCATCATTTCTCAAAAACACCAACAATTTATACTCGGTTCCTCTTCCCTATTACAACAACAACAACAACAAACCCAGTGTATTCCCACCTGGTGGGGTCTGGGGGGCAAGATGTACGCAGTCCATACCTCTACCTCTAAAGAAGTAGAAAGGCTGTTTCCGATAGACCCCCGGCTCAAGACACAAGATACCAGGCAAATACATATTAAAGCACCGAACAAAGTTACAAGACTACATAACATAAATAACATAAATACGGCAGCCATAAATAGAAAGAAACAGGGGAAAGCACCCAGCCTCTTACTAAAACAAGGAGCACGGAATCATAACAAGAATACTACCCCCAACAAGTAAAACCCTACACTAGCGACCCAAACTGGCCCTAGTCTTCTGCCCTAATTCGCGTCCTCCAGACCTTCCTATCTAGGGTCATGTCCTCGGTGAGCTGCAACTGCTCCATATCCCGCCTAATCACCTCACCCCAATACTTCTTCGGCCTACCCCTACCCCGCCTAAAACCATCCAACGCTAGTCTCTCACACCTACGAACTGGGGCATCCATGCCCCTCCTCTTCACGTGTCCGAACCAGCGCAATCGGACTTCCCGCATCTTGCACTCCACTGGAGCCACACCAACCTTCTCCCTGATAGTCTCATTCCTAACTCTATCCCCTCGAGTCATCCCACACATCCAGCGCAACATCCGCATTTCCGCCACCTTCATTTTTTGGATGTGGGAGTTCTTAACTGGCCAACACTCCGCTCCATACAACATGGCCGGGCGGACTACCATCCTGTAGAATTTGCCTTTAAGCTTGGGCGGCACCTTCTTATCACACAACACCCCCGACGCGAGCTTCCACTTCAACCATCCCGCCCCGATACGGTGCGAGACATCCTCGTCAATCTCACCGTTACCCTGTATCACGGACCCGAGATACTTGAAACTATCCCTCTTACATACCTCCTGCGAATCCAGCTTCACGACCACCTCGTCCTCCAACCTCACGTCATTAAACTTGCATTCCAAATACTCTGTCTTGCTTCTGCTCAACCTGAACCCTTTAGACTCAAGAGTTTGTCTCCACACCTCTAATTTGTCATTCACACCCTTTCGGGTCTCGTCAATCAGAACTACATCGTCTGCAAAAAGCATACACCAAGGCACCTCTCCTTGAATACGTCGCGTCAATACATCCATCACCAAGGCAAACAAACAAGGACTAAGAGTAGATCCCTGATGCAATCCTGTCAAGACAGTGAAATGCTCTGAGTCTCCTCCCGCCGTCCTTACCTGAGTTTTCGCTCCATCATACATATCTTTAACTGCTCTGATATAAGCCATCGGGACTCGACTCACCTCCAAGCATCTCCAAAGCACCTCCCTGGGAACTTTGTCGTAAGCCTTCTCTAGGTCGATAAACACCATGTGCAGGTCCTTCTTCCTTTCCCTGTACTGTTCCACCAGCCTCCGTACCAGGTGAATTGCCTCCGTCGTCGAGCGCCCAGGCATAAATCCAAACTGATTTTCCGAAATAGACACTATCCGTCTCAGCCTTCCTTCGACCACTCTCTCCCAAATCTTCATAGAGTGACTCAATAACTTAATCCCCCTATAGTTATTGCAACACTGGATGTCACCCTTATTCTTATAAAGAGGGATCACGGTACTCCACCTCCATGCCTCGGGCATCTTTGCCGTCTTGAAGATTTCATTAAACAGACCAGTCAACCACCTTACCCCAGCCTCTCCAACGTACTTCCAAAACTCCACCGGAATCTCATCCGGCCCCGTCGCCCTACCCCTCCGCATCCTGCGAACAGCCTCTCTAACCTCTTCTACCCTAAAACGTCTACAATAACTAAACTCCCGACACTCCTCTGAATGCTCCAGTTCCCCTAGCACAATAGCTCTATCCCCTTCGTCATTCAAGAGCCTATGAAAGTACGACTTCCATCTATTCTTAATAAGTCTGTCCTCCATCAACACTCTGCCATCCTCCCCCTTAATGCACCTCACCTGATCGAGGTCACGGCCCTTCCTCTCCCTAGCCTTAGCGAGTCTAAACAACTTTTTCTCCCCTCCTTTCCCCTGTAACCCCGCATACAGGCTCTCAAACGCGGCCGTCTTAGCTGTCGTGACTGCTGACTTAGCCTCCTTCCGTGCTAGCTTGTACTCTTTCCTGTTTACCCGCTTCTCTTCTTCGTCCCTGCTCTCCACCAACTTAGCATACGCCTCTTTCTTGGACCGTACTTTCTTCTCCACCTCTTCATTCCACCACCAATCCCCCTGATGGTGCCCGGCCCGACCCCTAGAAACACCCAACACCTCACTTGCCTTCTCCCTGATACACCTAGCCGCCCTATCCCACATACTATCCACGTCCCCCCTACACTCCCACACCCCCATTCCTGCCAACTTCTCCCCTATCTCCCACGCATTCCCTGGCGTCAAACCGCCCCACTTAATTCTAGGTCTACACTCCTTACTCCTCCTCTTACTATTCGTCTTTATACCCAAGTCCATGACCAAGAGCCTATGCTGGGTCGAAAGGTTCTCACTCGGGATGACCTTACAGTCCCTACACAACACCCTATCCCCTTTCCTGATCAACATAAAGTCAATCTGGGTCCTGGCCATCGCGCTTCGAAAGGTGATGAGGTGATCGTCCTTCTTCGGGAAGCCCGAGTTCACCACCACCAGCCCAAAGGACCTTGCGAACTCCAAAAGGTTAGCCCCCTCTTCATTTCTCACCCCAAAACCAAAACCACCATGCACATCACCAAAGCCTCCCGGTAACGCACCGATGTGCCCGTTGAAATCTCCTGCTACAACAATCTTCTCCGAGCTAGGCACGCCTCTCAGCACCTCTTCCCTATTAACATGGAAGAATGTTTTTCTGGTCATTAATGCTATCTCCTTAGCAACATTTTGACAACTAATAACATCTTTTTGGGCACAGAGATCAATTTGTTGAAGAGACATGGTTTTCTTTATGTTTATATTTCACTTGTACCTTTATAGAATGTTATCACTAATAACGTAGACTTCAACCAATACTGCATACTCTAGCATTGTGATCTCAATATACTTCTCTGCAGCTTAACCCCCAACTACTCCCCATAAAACATTACTGAAAGAAAGCTTGGATGTCCTACTTAGATGAGTTCTCATAATCACCAGCTGTTACAAATTGAGTAATCATGAGATCTGCACACAGTCGTGTGAGAAAGATGATGGTTGTCTTGAATTTCAGGTGCAAAATCGGATAGAGCAGTGTCTTCGGCAATACATGAGTCGGAAAGAAGTTGTGAACACTCTCTTAATCCAGGACAACATAGAACCTAGATTTGCTGAACTCGGTATGTTATATATTTTCAAGGCATACTTTCACTTCCTCCATGTAACATGGAATGAGGACTGAACTTAAGGGTCACAATGCTTCCTATGGCTAATAACAGTTACCAGTATTCCTTACACTTCCTGAAAATAACAGATACATTATCAAACAATGCAATATACATTGAAAGTTCCAATCATCAAATCAAAAAAAGAGTTTCTTTTGCCCTTGACTTTTAGCTCTTTATCACACATGCAGATGTTCTCTGTGAAAATTTTAAAAGAAATTACCTTTTCATTCTCGGAAAGTCGAGTTTACTAGTGCTTGTTATAAACTTTATATCTTACTAGTTCGACTGCCCTTCTCCCTTTGTGTGCTGCTCTTTTTGGTATGTCTCTGTTGTTGTCTATTTTCTATCTGTAGCTTCTACAGTAGAATGCTTCCTTTGCTGATCAATGTCCAAGGTAAACAAATGTATGAATGCATGTGCATGTAAATATTCTTGAACAGAGGGACCTACCCCCTAACGCTACTTTCATTGCTTCTTTATACCCTTGATTATGGATTCATTATTTAAAGGAAAAAATGTTAATTTTTCTCTGTATTATTTAAAATTGAGAAACTTTATCCTTCACTTGATTTGTGGTGTAATGTCATCCTTGCCGGTAGGAACATGTCTTCTTTCTTCATAAAAGAAAGCCTTTTTTGTTGAGATGGTAACAAGATCGTAGTAGATTCATAAAAAGGACGGGTAACAGGAAGCAACAACTGCAAAACTAGAAGAAAACGTCTTTTTGGAAACCGCTGAAAGAAACTATAGACTCATGAGACTTATAGAATAGCCTCAATTTCTTCTATGTAATCTTGTAAGATTACACTAAAATGAAAAAGCAAAATACAACTACGTTTCATCTTCTGGTCTAGGATGCTTAAATTTGGGTTTCTAGTCTAGGATGCTATTTTGAATCTGTTGAACTTTCCAGAACTGTGATAAGATTTCGAATGTTTCAGAACTGGATGTTTCACCTCAATTGGATTTTTCCTGCAGTTGAAGAATTTAGAAGAAACCTTGACACTTTATAAAGTTCTGTACAAGTTCAGAGCCTTTTGAATTCCTTAAACTTGACATTTCTGTAAATATGATTGCTTCTAATTTTCTGAACTCTTCGGTGGGAGTAGTGCTGCTATCTGTATCAGATACCTGTGTCATTCGAGAAGCAATTGAAGATATTTTTGTACTATCCATTTTGTTCCTCTGCTTGTGAATGTACTCACGAGCATTTGCAAATGTAGTTGGCATATTATGATGAAACTGATTTTAGAAAACATGACATTAATACTAATGTGAAGCTACTGATGCCTCTAATGAGCTGTGTTGTATAGCATGTAAATATACTGTCTTACTGTACGCGCTGTTTATGTTTGTCCTTGTTTCCAGTGTTGCCTACAGGCGTGTAGCAATTTACAGCTTCTACGTGATTCCGGTTTCCTAACTCTTTAGCATTGTGACGTTCTCCCTATTTTTCAGTTTGGCAAAAACTAGAAGAAGAAAATCAGGAATTTTTTCAAGCATATTACCTGAAGCTGACGGTGAAAGAGCAAATAATTGAATTCAACAGGTTGCTTGCGGAACAAGTGAAGATGACACAGCAATTTCCAAGTGCAATTGCTTCTCTACCAATGTCTAATGGGTGTAATATTTCACCAAGTAAGCTGGATACTTAGTGAACCTTTCTGCATTTTGTTCTTGTCACTGGGTAGCTACAAAAAGCACTTGTCTAACTGGGCAGTTCATGTTAAGTTTGTGCATATATTAAGTAACGTCCAAATTTTTAACTATATAACTTTACCTCAAAATGGTGCATGGACCAGAGCTGCTCTTAAATCTAGTCTGTTGGCAGACTCTTCCATTTTATCTGCAATCAAATGCCTGCTTTGTCTCAGTACGTTTGATTCTGTTGTGCTCATTTACACATGGTTTATGCCAAGTATGTGAGACACATACAGAAGCCTCTAGTTTCATCTTCTTTATATAGTTTTAAACTTCATTTGACTTGCTATGAGGGAGTTCCACCCTGCCCTCTGATCATTCTTTCAGATACCCTCTTTCTTTTGCCTCCACCATATTTTAAATTTTCCTTCCAGTACCTGATGCTTCACCTGCCACATTAAATGTTGTTTGCACATTTTTAAACTATGCACTGCGTTCAATTTCAAAAAACAAACAAAAAAAAACTATGCACTACATTGTAGAACATTTTGATAATTTTTTGGTATGTCATTATGTTCTTTGTGTTTATGCTTACGTCAAGCAGACACAGTTATTATGAAGGTGGAATTGGTTTCTGTACCATTTTCCTTTTGCGTGTAACTTCTGAAGTTATTTGGGATCCATTATTTATATGTCAATGAGAGTCTTTGATGTCTTTCCTGATAATGTTTATGCTTATATCAAGCAGTCATAGTTATTATGAAGCTGGAATTGGTTTCTGTACCATTTTCCTTTTGTGTGTAACTTCTGAAGTTATTTGGGATCCATCATTTATATGTCAATGAGAGTTTTTGATGTCTTTCCTGATATTGAACCTGTCATTTTTTCTTTAACATGTCTAATCTCCTTTATACCTGGCTTTCTGATCTTCAATGATGCAAACAATTTCCCTTCAAGAACTTGCACTTACCTAATTCCTAGTAAGACAGTCTTAGAATCTTCTATGCTGACAGATGCCTATTGGTGGTTAGTTTTTTCGCCAGGAGGTTGCATTGGAAGGTACAAGTATACATGATATTGGTAAAACCAGCAAGCACCATATTTTTTTGAAAATGATAGCATATATACTATGTGGGCAGTATTTTCTTTACAAAAATGAGCCTCTGTGTGCTTTACAAGGCCTCCAAAGTTGCAAAATGGATTCAGCACCCTCTACAAGAAACTCTTAACGTCAAAATAATAAGTTGTCTGATCTTATCTGCAACAAGAATGACAAGCACTGTGTTCAGTTTGGAGCCTGTCCCTAAGCTCGTCTAGACTTATCCTTATCTTCATTGCCTTCTATTTGCTTGTTATCTTTGTTCTTGCTAGAACTTGCATTTGAGAAGCTTGTGTTGTTGTTTCAAGTTAATGTTTAAGTTTTCTTTCCTTACTGCAGTGCATCAAAATTCAACTTGTGGTGCTGCTGAAAATGTTGGAACTGCTGCAAAACCTAATGGCATAATGCATGAACCTGTACGTGTTGATAGACCCAATGCATTCAGTAACAACAGCTCATCTGTTCTCTCTTGCATACAAACAGCAGTTGATATTCCTTCTCAAAGCAGAAAAATTGATGTTCCTCCTAATATGTTTTTGGGCCAGCCCTCTAACATGGGGTTGAGACAAACAATAGATGGGAGGATTATTAAGACAGAACCTGTCTATGGTGGGAATTCTCCATTTGCCTTTGGTCCTCATGGCAGTTACTTTGAGTCACGTTCTGCAATGGGTGATGCATCTGTTTCGTCATTTAGTAGTGTGGAGTCTAACACGCAACCTCTTAATGAACCTCTTCTGGATGCTGACACTACTTCATTTGGATTTCTTGGAGAGATGCCTCAAAATTTTGGTTTCTCAGACTTGACTGCTGATTTCACTAATAGTTCTGGTACGTGTCTTCCTCTTCCCAGTTTCTCTGTAATTTCATGGCATCTCTGGATTCTGTGCTTTTCTGCTTTTAAAGTTTTAGGTATTAAAATGAGCTGGTATGATGCTAATCAGGCGTAATTTATATCCGTTTTGACCATGTTCAGATATATTAGAGAGCTACTCCAGGACTCCCTTTTTAGCAACAGATACTGGTAGCTTGCTTGATTCCAATGGTAGGTGGATATTACCAAGATAAACACTTCTGTACTTTTTGTTTCTTCTCTTTGGATAACCAATATGACTTTCAGGAGGCATTGAGAGGTTAACCAATGCATCAGAGAACTTGAGATACACTAATTTCAGTGGAGATTGATTGTGTATAGGTAACTTTCTCCATCTTGTAAGATTCATTAGAGTTGTAGTACTTAATCGAGATTGGTTGTTTAGGTACTTTTTCCATTTTATGAAAAATGAAAAATTCATTAGACATGAAAGCTCCGGTGGCTCCATTTTGTATTACGATTTGGAGTATACATAATGTTTAAGATATTAATTTTGATTTTTGGTGCTAGTAGCACATGCGCTGGACCTGCAACATGATGATTGTAGGTGTACAAAGGTATGAGAGACCAATACTATATGGAATAAAGCAATCTCAAAAGGCCTAGAACTTTTTTATTGGAATCAACATAGACGAATCTAGTTAATAAAGTCAAATATTTTCCACATCCCAAAATGAAGAGAGTATAGCGTCAACTTGCTTGTATGCGAATGTTTTTTCTTGGAAATAGTACAACAGGAATTATGGTCTTCTGTCTTCATCGTTTCACCTGTCGTTGTAGGATGAAGTAGGTGTGGCTTTTCTACCATGGGGCTAATTGATGTTTATTTTAGAAATAATATATAAAATTTTCTGCCTTACTTAGGTTGATGATAGTTGAATGTAAATTGACTCATTGTTGATGTTGTCACTGCAGATTGGATCAAACACATTCAGGACAATAGCTTTTGTATATGCTGCTGGCTGCTCAAGTGGTTTAGGATATATTTGGATTCTCTGGTATTGTAGGTTGAGGTTTTCATCATGGGCAATAATTCAAACATGAAAGATTTCACTAGAGTTCTTGTACAAAAGAGTTTAAATGTGACTTACAACATTGTTATATAGTGATGAAGTTCAGTGCATATTGTACTGGGAAATTTCAGCTTCTTTTAGAATATTATTTTAGTGTGGCTTAAAACTCATTCGAACATTCATATCTCCTATTAATCCATAGGTCAACATAGATTGAAAAATTTAAATAATCATCAATCATATGTTTTTAAAGAAGCTTCATTCGCCTTTCTAAAACAACCTAATTCATTTAGTAGGTTGTCACGAGTGGGCTCAAGGAGTTTCACCTAAACCTCATTTGGACGCCCATAGCACCCATTAATTCATAGGTCAACATAGATGAAAAATTGAAAGAATTCTCAATTACTGTTATTTTTTGTTTAATTTTTTTTTGCAGAGCCTGCATCCACCCACCGATCCGTGGGTAGGTTAACACCCATCAAAATTCATAAAAAAGCATGCAATTCTTGTCGTTTTGGTTGTTTGATTTGGAAAATGCCTCCCCTAGCCCCTCCAGAGTAACCCGAACCATTTAATAGGCCGTCAGGGGACCGTCAGAGGTTTCACCCAAAAAATTTTCGGAGCCTACACCCACCCACCAATTCGTAGTCTAACACCCACTGAAAATCGTAAAAAAGGTCTGTTCGTTTCGTTTGACTTGCAAAATGACCCCAACGGCTCCGCCGAACTAACCAGATCCACTCTACAGGGCTACGAAGGGCTGCCAGATGATTTTTGCTCAAAATCGAACTCGGGCTGTTGGCCCATCTCTGAATCATGGGCTAACACCCACAAAAAGTCGCAAAAAATGGGTCGTTCGCGCTATTTTGCCCATTCGACTTGTAAAATGACCTCAACGACCCCGCTGAAGAAACTAGGTCTACTCAATAGATTTGGCTAAAAAATCGTGGGTTATAACACACCAATTTGGTCTGAAGACGACTCGTTCACGCTGTTTCGCTCGTTTGACCACCCAAACCGCCTTGAAAAACATAAAAGCCCACACTAGGTCGCTCCCCAGCTTGCATGGAGCAGCCCGATCGATTTTTGGCTAAAATCATGCTTGGACCCCTGGTCCACCTCGAAAGTCGTGGACTATAGCACACCGATATGACCCAATTTGGCCCGAAAATAGCCTGTTCACGCTGTTTCGCCCGTTTGACCACCTAAAATGCCTCAAAAACAACAAAGGCTGACACTAGGCCGCTCCCCAGCCTGCCTGGGGTAGCCCAGTCAATTTTTGACATAAATTACGCTCGGCCCCCAAGCCCACCCCAACAAATCTGTGGGTTATAGTACACAAATTTGGCTCGAAAATGGTCCGTTTGCACGTTTTGCTTGTTTGACCACCCAAACTACCTCGAAAATCATGAAAGCCCACATTAGGCTGCTCCCCACCCTGCCTGGGGAAGCCTGGTCAATTTTTGGCTAAAATCATGCCCGACCCCTGGCCCACCCAGAAAACCGTAGGCTATAGCACACCGATTTGACAAAAATGGCATGTTCAGGCCGTTTCACCTATTTGACCACCTAAACCACCCCGAAAACCATAAAGGCCCATACTAGTCTGCTCCCCAACTTGCCTGGTGCAGCCCTGTCGATTTTTAAACCAAAATCACACCCGACATATGGGCCCACCCTGAAAACCGTGGGCTATAACACACCGATTTATCCCAAAAATGATCCGTTCAAGCCGTTTCGCTCGTTTGACCATCCAAACCACACTGAAAACGTAAAATGGGCTACAGTAGACTACTCTCTAACCTCCCTATGGAAGCCCGGTCTAAATCAGCTAAAATCACGCCTGGACCCCTAGCCTACCCCAAAAACCGTGGGTTATAGTATATCGATTTTGCCAAAAAATAGCCCGTTCTCCCCATTTCGCCCGTTTGATCACCCAAACTGCACTAAGAACAAAAATGGCCCACACTAGGTCACTCCCCAGCCTCCCTGGTGCAGCTCGATCGATTTTTGACCAAAATCACGTTCGCACCCTGGGCCCACCCCAAAAACCATGTATATAGCACACTGATTTGGCCTAAAAATAGCCGTTCACGCTGTTTTGCCCGTTTAACCGCCCAAACTGAACTGAAAATGAAAATGGCCCACAGTAGGCCACTCTCCAACCTCCCTAGGGTAGCCTAGTTGATTTTAGGAAAAAATCACGCTCGAACCCCGGCCCACCCCAAAAACCGTGGGCTATAGCACATCGACTTGGCCTAAAAATGGCCCGTTCTCTGCGTTTTGCCTGTTTGACCACCCAAATCGCACTGAAAACCAAAATGGTCCATACTAGGCCGCTCCCCAGCCTTCCTTGGACAGCCCGATCGATTTTTTGCCAAAATCACGCACAAACCCTGGGCCCACTCCAAAAATCGTGGGCTATAGCACACCAATTTAGCTCAAAAATTGGCCATTCACATTGTTTCGCCCGTTTGACCACCCAAACTGCACTGAAAACAAAAAATGGCCCACACTAGACCGTTCCCTAGCCTCCCTAGGGAAGCCCGATTGATTTTTGACCAAAATTACGCCCGTACCTCGAGCCCATCCCAAAAACGGTGGGCTATAGCACACTAATTTAACCCAAAAATAGCCCGTTCGCACCGTTTCGCCTGTTTGACCACCTAAACCACACTGAAAACCAAAATGGGCTACACTAGACCGCTCCCCAACCTCCCTGGAGTAGCTCAGTCAATTTTTGGCCAAAATTACACCCGCATCCCAAGATTTCCCTGAAAATCATGGGCTATAGCACACCGATTTGGCTCGAAAATGGCCCGTTTGCACCGTTTCGCTTGTTTGACCACTCAAACTGCACTGAATACTAAAATGGCCCACACTAGGTCGCTCCCCAACTTCCCAGGGGCAGCCCGATCGATTTTCGGCCAAAATCACTCCCGGACCCCATGCCCACCCTAAAAACCGTAGGCTATAGCACACCAATTTTGCCCGAAAATGGCCCGTTCATGTCGTTTTGCCCGTTTGACTAACCAAACTGCACTGAATACTAAAATGGCCCACGCTAGGCCGCTCTTCAGCCTCTATGTGGGCAGCCGGTCGATTTTCGATCAAAATCACGCCCGTACCCTGGGCCCACCTAAAAAATTGTGGGCTATAGCACACCGATTTGGCCCAAAAATATCCCATTCGTGCCATTTCGCCCATTTGACCATCCAAACCGCACTGAAAACAAAAATGGCCCATACTAGGCCGCTCTCCAGCCTCCCTGGGCCATCCCGATTGATTTTCGGCCAAAATCACGCCTGCACCCCGAGTACACCCTAAAAACCATGGGCTATAGCACGCTGATTTGGCCCGAAAATAGCCTGTTTGCACCGTTTTGCCCATTTCACCACCTAAACCGCACTAAAAACCAATATTGCCCATACTAAGTCGCTCTCCAGCCTCCTTGGGGCAGCCCGATCGATTTTTGGCTAATATCACGCCCGGACCCAGGGCCTACTTAAAAAATCATGGGCTATAGCACATCGATTTGACTTAAAAATGTCCTGTTTGCGTTGTTTCTCCTGTTTGACCACACAAATCACACTAAAAAATAAAATGGCGCACAGTAGGCCGCTTCCCAGCCTCCCTGGGGCTGCCCGATTAATTTTTAGCCGAAATCATGCCTGTATCTCGGTCCCACCCCGAATACCGTAAGCTATTGCACATCGATTTGGCCAAAAATGGCCAGTTTGCACCATTTCGCCCGTTTGACCACCCAAACCGCACTCAAAACCAAAATGGTCCACACTAGGTCGCTCTCCAGCATCCCTGGGGCAGCCCGATCGAGTTTTTGGTCAAAATCACAACCGCACTCTGGCCTACCCTAAAAATCGTGGGATATAGCATACTGATTTGGCTTTAAAATGGCCCGTTCGAGCTGTTTCGCCCGTTTGACCACCCAAACCGCATTGAAAACAAAATTGGCCTACACTAGGCCGCTCCATAGCCTCCCTGGGGCAGCCCGATCAATTTTTGGCAAAAATCACGGTCGGACCCCAGACCCACCTAAAAAATCATGGGACATAGCACACTAATTTGGCCAAAAAATGGCCCATATGCGCCCGTTTTCGTTAGACCATCCAAATCGGGTTGAAAACCAAAATGGCCCACACTAGGACACTCCCCAGCCTCCTTGGGGTAGCCCGGTCGATTTTCAGCAAAAATTATGCCCAGACCCTAGGCCTACCCCAAAAATCATGGGCGCACGCCGATTTAACCCAAAAATATTCTGTTCTCGCCGTTTTGCCTGTTTGACCACCCAAACCACAATGAAAACCAAAATGGCATACACTAGGCTGCTCCCCAGCCTTCCTGGAGAAGCCTGGTCAATTTTTGGCTAAAATCACACTCGCACCCTGGGCCCACCCTGTAAACCGTGAGCTATAGCACACCAATTTAGCCTGAAAATGGCCTATCCGCGCTGTTTCGCTTGTTTTACCACCCAAACCGCACTGAAAACCAAAATGGCCTACACTAGGCTGCTCCCTAACCTCCCTGGGGTAGGTTGGTTGATTTTTGGCCAAAATCACGCCCAGAACCTGGTCCAACTCCGAAAACTGTGGACTATAGAACACCGATTAAGCCTAAAAATGGCCTGTTCATGCTGTTTCTCCCGTTTGACCACCCAAATTGCACTGAAAACCAAAATGGCCCACACTAGGTCACTTTCCAGTCTCCCTGGGGCAACCCGAACATTTTTTGGCCAAAATCAAACCCGTACGCTTGGCCCACCCCAAAAAGTATAGGCTATAGCACACCAATTTTACACCAAAATGGCCCGTTCACGCCGTTTTGTCCGTTTGAGTACCCAAACCACACTGGAAAACAAAATGACCCACACTAGGCCACTCCCCAGCCTCCTTGGGGCAACCCGATCGATTTTCAGCCAAAATTATGCTTATATCCCAAACCCACCCCAAAACAGTGGGATATAGCACACCGATTTGGCCCAAAAATGGTCCGTTTGCATCGTTTCGCCCGTTTGACCACCCAAACTACACTGAAAACAAAAATGGACCATACTAGGCCATTTTACAGCCTCCCTGGGGAAGCCTGGTCGATTTTTGGCCAAAATCACGCCCAAACCCTAGGCCGACCCTAAAAAATATGGTCTATAACACACCGATTTAGTCCAAAAATTGCCCATTCATGCCGTTTCGCCTGTTTGACCACCCAAATGGACAGAAAAATTTAATCAGACTACACTGGGACGATCCCCAACCTCTCTGGCATGCCCCGGTCAATTTTTGGCCCAAAGCACACCCGGACCCGAGGCCCACCCCCAAAATCGCGGGCTATAGGACACCAATTTGGCCCAAAAATGCCCCGTTCGCGCCGTTTCGCTCGATTGTCCATCCAAATGGCCACAAAAATTTAAACAGACCCTACTGGGACGATCCCCAACCTCCCTGGAATGTCCCGGTAGATTTTTCGCCCATAGCACGCCCGAACCCCAGGCCCACCCCCAAAAATGTGGGCTATAGCACGCCGATTTGGCTCGAAAATACTCTGTTTGCACCGTTTCACACGTTTGTCCACCCAAATGGCCACAAAAATTTTAATGGACCATACTGGGACAATCCCTAACCTCCCTAGCATGCCCCGATTGATTTTCAGCCCACAACACGCCCAAACCCCGAGCCCACCCCTGAAACTATGGACTATAACACACCGATTTAGCCCGTAAATTCCTCCTTCGTGCCGTTTCATCCGTTTGTCCACCCAAATGTCCACGAAAATTTAAACAAACCACACTGGGATGATCCCCAACCTCCCTGGCACGCCCCGATTGATTTTCAGCCCATAACACGCTCGTACCCCGGGCCCAACCCCAAAACCGTAGGTTATAGCACACCAATTTAGCCTAAAAATGCCCCATTCGAGCTGTTTCGCCAGTTTGTCCATCCAAATGACCACGAAAATTTAAACGAACCACACTGGTGATGTGCTAGCATTTTGTTAGCACATTTAAGACTTTTAACTTGAAATAATTGTAAGTTCTTAAGTAACTATCGTTATTTTTGATGATATTTCTTCGATATTGCAGTGAAAGGCAAGATGCAAGAGAACCTAAGACAATAAGGACAAAAAGAGGTGAATATGGAACGAATAGCCAAAAAATTACAGAAGAGCACTTGACGACTTTTGTGATAAGTCGTCAACTTGGTGATAAGTTATAATGTCCATCGTTAGCTGGAGGCAATGTGATGAAGTTGGAGTAGAAGTGTGACGACATCCCCTGATGTCGTCACAAATTTGAAAACCTATCAAGAGCGTCGTCAGCCTTAGACAAAGAATGGACTTCAGCTGTAATCCATGACGACATTGGTGATAAGTGTTTTGCGAAAATTTAGACTTATTGAAAGAGAGTCGCCACTTAATTTTGAAAAGGAATTAAGAAACCTTTAGAGAGTTACTTCAAAACGATTCAAAATAGGAAAATCATTTTGAGTTAGAGATTCCGAGTAAGTGGTTCCTATTAACGTTTTAGGAAGGTGTTAGACACCTAAAATGTTCCGCTAACTTGCAGTTATCCGATCTATTTGAAAACGCTTTTGACTAACTTTGAAAAAATATTGATTTGTTGGAAAAAGTAATTTGTTTAGGAAATATTTATAAGGTTTATGCAAAACCAATTTTTAGCGACTTAGTTAGGGATTTTAACTAAGTTCGCAAGAAAACACATAAAACAAATTAGCAAAAGTAAAAGGGAAAGGGTAGAAGCAGAAGGACTTGAGCCATTAGACCCAAATCGACAACCCTGTCCTAATCTAGATATTGGGCTTTCAGCCCGTCTTCCACCTGTCCTAATTCTATGTTTTCGAGCCTTTAGCTCGAGTCTCGCTTCACCTGTATTAAGTACAACTTTGGCTTCGAGGACCAAATGAATAAATAAGGAAATAAATAAATAAATGAAGACGACAATAAATAAATAAACAAAAATAATAAATGAGACTTTAGGGTCTCGTAGCCGCTTCAAATGATAGGACTTTACTCCATTCGTTTTCTTTCGATTCTTAGTATCCGTACGTCACGTGATAGGCGTTTAGATTCTTTTTCGGGCTTGACTCAAAGGATGGGGGCCATGTTGTCTCACCATGAAATGCAAGGAAGAAGAGTCCATTTGGACTCCAAGGTGTTTTAGATGCGAAAAAAAAGAAAGTGAAGAAATCAAAACATATCCGAAATACAAAAGGAAAAAATAGAACAATAAACGTCTTAACACAAATATTCAAACAAAAAAAATTCTAGGAAACCACATATCTTATTTAAAAGTTAGAAGATGATATAAATAAGGGACATGTTAACTCAGCAAAAATATTGCCAAGTGAAAGAGAGAATAATATCGATCCGGATGCATGTCTATGAAGTGAAAAGCAAAAGTTTGACATCAAAATGCAAAAGAGATCAAAGCATGTTCAGAATACAGGTAGAAAAAGAAGTAAACAAATTTACACATTCAAAAGCTACTAACTAAATATTATCTTATTCAACATCAACCTTAGAAGTATAAATGCCAAGTGCTATCCCGCAACAATGCTTCTACTATGACCATTTGAGGTAACCAAGTCTCAGCGATAAGCGAATAGACAAAGTTATATCATAATAGGACAGATATCCCGAGCCTTTTTCGCAAGACAAAAGACTTAAAGGTTCTATCGAACTTATACTCATGGTGCTATTTAAGGGGAAGAAAACATAAAGGGAAACTGGGAAGAGGGCTAGAGAGACTGGAATGCTTTCTATTCGCATGAGTATTATAAATCCCTATACAGAGGTAGCCCAGTAGACAATAACTACTATGAACTAATGCTAGATGGAACCTGGAAATCTCATTTCCGAATCAAACATGTCAGAATTAAATTTCAAAGGGGAACGAATAAACAATAATCAAATGAAAATTCTTTAAACCAACATCTCCCTCTCTCTGGCAAGTCATGGAGAATCATGAGCCAAGAGTTCATTGGAAAGTTTTCACAATACTTCACTCGAAATAACGACCAGAGAAGCTCCACAGATTTTGAGTAAAATAGATAAGCAGGGCAGATTAACTAGAAATCCAGCAAAGGTAACTTCTGCCTAACAAATTCCATGAACGAAACCTTAACAGGAACAGCCAGATACATAAAGATAGTGATCAGGAGAGTTTTTAATAAGATAGGGCATTCCGCGATAAAACTGAGGTTAATATATATTCGATTGGTCCGGTGCACAGCAAAGCAGTACAACGTTATTTGAGACATCAAGTCATTATCTCATTTACACAAAAGCAATCAACGAATTTCATTCACGTTGCTAATGAATATTGTCATTTAAGGCTTGCTTCCATATTCAGGTCAGACGAAATGTACAGGTATAAAAAGAGTAACCTTTCACGTAAAACCATGGTTCACACTGACGATGTATTGAACAAGTTTACATAGAGTAAAGGAGAAACCGATGGAACAACCAGTAAAACAAATTGATAAGGAAAATTTCTTTAAACAAATACCAGACTGAAAATTCAATGGCCTTCACGGCTCCTACAACACATAATCCCAGCACACAACAATATTACTATAACGAAATCCTAAAGAAAGAGATGAAGAAAAGAAAACCACGTCAAAATTAAAACAAAAAAGAGGTGTTTACCTCTCTCGGAGCAACAAAACGGGGCAACGAGCTAAGATCAGACTCTTATCACCACTAGGAAAGCTCAATACCATCGTGAATACTAGACTAGCTAACTGTTTCTCCCTAAAATCTTTACCAAACAAAGTTTCTCTTTCCCCGAAACCAAATTACTCTTTTTCGAAACCCTCCTTTTACCCAAAAGAAAATTTTTGTTCAACCTAGGTTTTTAGAAAATTTTCTAAACCCCAGAATTATCAGCCTCCAAAGACCCCCCCAGAATTTTTTGATCCCCCCTAACAGTGACCCAAATGAGTTCTTATATAGAAGACTAATTAGGGGTAATTTAGGGATTTGAAAAAGGAGAGAAATTTAAAATTCCAATTAAGGCTAGGGTTTCCAAAACAAACGACTTGTACCTATTTGGATTATTCCCCCTAGGGAAATAGATGCGGAGAAATGGAATCTCTCTTAAGCCAATCGAATTCCTCCGCAAATGTACCAAATTGTACCATATGTCCTAAGATTTGTGGAATATGGACGTTGGACGATGACAACTTGGTTCGTTCTAGAAGGTTTTTGAACTTTTCTGTATGAATTTGCGTGGAAAGGAACGTGACGAAGAAGAAACAGATGGGTTGGAGCTTGGGTCAGTGAGTTATTGTGGGTGTTATCGGGTCCTTGGATTTGGGTGGAGAGTTGTGATTTGGATTGATTTTGTCGTCGATGTTGAAGGTTGATTTGTACGTTGTTATTGCATTGATTGGTGTTGATAGTTGTGGATAAGAATATAAGGGTGGATTGGGCCCGGGTCGCGGCTTTCATTGGATTGGGCTAGGGAAGGGAATGGTGGCTGAGGGTTTTAATTGAGGTTGGGCCAATGAAATTGTATGAATAAATGGGCCCAGGTCTGATATTGTTTTATTTTGGGCTGGTGATTAAAGATAAAGAATAGGCTGAAATTGGGGTTATTTAACAAATAACCCCAATTGAATTAAGAATCAACTAAATCCATTTAAATTTTAGCCAAATTGAAAATCAATTAGCCAATTATTGCAATCGAGGCTGATTTGATTTCGATTCTAGCCAAATTTAATAGATGGACCCAAATTAACCGAAATTCGATACAAATAAATACTTCACTCAGTCCCGAGCTTCTTGACTTAATAAAACCAAACAAGTATTTCTCCAAATAGATTATTTGTGATAATAAATTATTTTTAAATCAAGATTTAATTATTTAAATTTATTTTCCAAATAATCCTTAATTTAAATTTCAATTTTGATAAAAATGTTTATTTAAATGACATTATTTATACAATCTCATATATGCAAATATGAAAAAATATACAAATTTAGCCAAAATTCCTATTTTAAAATGCATTTATTTGGAAAAAATAATTGATGTGATTTTATTTGAAAATCGAAGAAACTCGAGTTTAAACGGTGTTGTGGAGGGCAAAAATTAGGTGTCAACAATAAGTCGTCAAAGTTCTGATAAGCCGTCAGGTTTCGTCGTCAGCGTAAAGCAGAGAATGTCAAAATGAAGAGGATCTGAGAACATTCCTGATAAGTCATCAGAACCCTGATAAGGCGTCACGCATGTCGTCGTCTATTCCGAGAAAAAGCTGTAACCTGTGATTTTATTTCCATAATTAGCCTAAGTATTTAAGGACAAGTCTAGGTTTTCCTTAAGAGTTTGAGTCATCTAAGGGATGAATTTCGGAATTTTTTATTCCGAATTTCCTTTAAGTTACAGCTATAAATAGCAACTTTTAGGGTTTCATTCAAGAAGTGTGGAGAAATCTTAGAAATCTTGAACTTCATGAACTTTAGTATTTCTCTCTCTAGTTTTGGATACACTGTCACCATTAACTTGTGAGAGATTACTATTGCTTTTTGCGGAGTTATCTAGTGATTGAATCGAAGAAACAATTATTGCTTTTCATTGCTCTGTAAGTTTATCTTTCAAATCATGAATTCAATTATGTGTTTCGTTCGTTACATCATGAGTGACTAAACTCCATTAACCTGAATTATGGGATCTAGGGTTAGGTCTTGATAAGGTGCTAAGTGTTTAAGATTCAAAAGGTGGTAGGATTTCTTGATAATTCTGAGGTTTTAATTAACGTCTGTTGGTTGCAAACAATAGATAACACCTGCTTTGATTTGGTTGAGAAAGATATAGTTGTAACAAGGTTGGTTAGTCTGAGGTAAAATCTAGGTAGTAAATAGAAATTCCCTAAGTCTGAGAGGATTAGGAAATTAAACGCTTAAGTAGGTCGAGAGATATTTATGAATAAAATCGATAAAGATAGCTTGTTATCCTACCCATCATGAGAATCTTGAACCACTTTTAGTATTTGCCATGTACCGGAAGCCCCACTGAACATAATTTTGGTTATTTCATAAACTCTTGATTTACAAACACTGAAACTAGAGTGACCAACAATTATTTGCTAATCATTAAAAACCCCCCACTTTATCTTTTTGCATCATTCGTTTGAATTCAACTTGTAGCTATAGTTTCAAACTAGTTTAATCGCCACTCACATTGTTCCTTAAGGATTCGACCCCGACTCCAAAGTTGGGTAAATATATTGACGACGACCACCATGCACTAAATTGATGTGTAAGTTGAGCTTTATTAATTGGGACGATCCCCAACCTCCTTGGTACGCCCCGATCGATGTTCGGCCCACAGCACACTCGAAACCCGGGCCCTCCCCTAAAACCGTGGGATATAGCACATCGATTTGGCTTGAAAATGCGCCGTTCGCGTCGTTTCACCCGTTTGTCCACCCAAATGGCCACAGAAATTTAAATGGACCACACTGGGACGATCCCCAACCTCTCTGGCACGCCCCGATCGATTTTCGGCCCACAGCACGTCCGGACCCTGGGCCCACCCCCGAAATTGTGGGCTATAGCATATCGATTGTGCTTGAAAATGCCCCGTTTGCACTGTTTTGCTAGTTTGTCCACCCAAATGGCCAGAAAAATTTAAACGGACCATACTGGGACGATCCCTAACCTCCCTGGCACGCCCCAGTCAATTTTTGGCCCACAGCACACCCGAACCCCGGACCTACCCCCAAAATCGTGGGCTATTATAACACACTAATTTGGCCCAAAAATACCCTGTTCACACCGTTTCGCCCGTTTGTCCACCCAAATGGACACAAAAATTTAAACAGACCACACTGGGATGATCCCCAACCTCCCTGGCATGCCCGGTCGATTTTAGGCCCACAGCACGCCCGGACCCCAGGTCCACCCCCAAAACCGTAGGCTATAGCACACCGATTTGGCCCAAAAATTCCCCGTTTGCGCCGTTTCGTTTGTTTGTCCACCCAAATGGCCACGAAAATTTAAACTAACCATACTGAGACGATCCCCAATCTTCTTGGCATGCCCCGATCGATTTTTGGTCCACATCACACTCAGACCCCGGGCCCACCCCCAAAATCGTGGGCTATAGAGCACTGATTTGGCCCTAAAATATCCCGTTCGCATTATTTTGCCTGCTTGTCCACCCAAATGGCCACAAAAATTTAAATGGACTATACTGGGATAATCCCCAACTCCCTGGCATGCCCCGATCGATTTTCGGCCCACAGCAATCCCGGACCCCGGGTTCACCCCCAAAACCGTGGGCTATAGCACACCGATTTGGCCTGAAAATGCCCCGTTCGCGCCGTTTCGCCCGCTTGTCCACCCAAAGGGCCATAAAAATTTAAACGGACTATACTGGGACGATCCCCAACTCCCTGGCAAGCTCCAAACGATTTTTACCCCACTGTATGCCCGAACCTCTGGCCCAC
Organism: Capsicum baccatum var. pendulum; assembly: GCA_030864225.1. Classification (NCBI taxonomy): domain Eukaryota; kingdom Viridiplantae; phylum Streptophyta; class Magnoliopsida; order Solanales; family Solanaceae; genus Capsicum; species Capsicum baccatum. Next base: position 282,326,883 of record CM061550.1, read on the forward strand.
CCCTGAAACCGTGGACTTTAGCACACCGATTTGGTCCGAAAATGCCCGTTCGCGCCGTTTCACCCGTTTGTCCACCCAAATGGCCACAAAAATTTAAACGGACCACACTGGGACGATCCCCTACCTCCATGGCACGCCCGATCGATTTTCGGCGTACAGCACGCGCGGACCTCGGGCCCACCCCAAAATCGTTGGCTATAGCACACCGATTTGGCCCGAAAATACCCCGTTCGACTGTTTCGTCCGTTTGCCCTATTAAGTGGGGAGGTGTAAATTATTTTAATATAATAAATAAATAGAAAAAAACTCAAAAAATTGAGAAAAAAGAAAAATAGAAATGGAGGCTTTAGAAGTATGCCACATCAGCATACTCTAAATCTCGTTTTTATATATATGTATAATCTATAATCTATATCTATAATCTATTATATATTAAAAGTGTGAAAATCCTTAGAAATGTGATTAAAACTTTTTATCCTTCATTAAAACACTGAACACTAAACAAAATAATCTTTTTACTTATTTTTAATTATTTTTTAATTTATTTATAATATTGTCTCCTAAAATATATGGTAAAACGTTTTTTTCTAAATTAGGAGTTCTAAAATATATGGCAAGAGATAGTTTTTATTTTGTAATTGATCTAGGTTTAGCTTTTGAATTCACACATATATTTATTATAAGGACAACACTTCGTCCACCAAAATACATACAACCGAATTATTTCTTTTTTTTTTTTGGTTGGAATTCTTTCTACCAATTATTGGTTCATTATAGGTGTATTGTTTTCTTGGTAATTAATCCCACATTATTTTTGTCATTATCAAAAGACTTTCTTTGATTTTTTATATTTGTGTTTATAGTGGTTTGATTTAATGTATACAATATTTATTGGTAAAAATAATTAAATTTTTTATCATATTTATACTTTATTTAGGGTTGAGTGTATTATGGACTTTAAAATAAATATTGTTATTGTGATGCCCATTTATTCTATTGCTATTTGTTATTTTTTATTTTTTTGCTTAATACAGGTGATAAATGTTAGGTCGGACTTTAAGGAATTTCAGTTTAAATATTAAATTTAATTGTATTATTCAGATACCTTGATTATCGTATTGTTCAATTGATATATGTTATTTTTTCTGCTCAGTATAGGTGATAGATAAAAGTTCGATCGAGCTTTAAGGAATTTGTGTAAAGGTGAGGTTTAATATTGTTATGATATTTCGATTATTGTATGGTTTGTTGTAGTTTCTATTCTGTTGTTATTTTATGTGGTAAATGAATATTTAGTCAGACTTTATGATTTCTTATATAGAGATTCGATTCTTAATTATATTGTTTTGTTGTGACCTGTGTTCTGTTGTTATCTATCATTTTTTTCTTTGCTTAAGAGAGGTGATAGAGTAACATTGGATTTGACTCTTTTGGTTAAAAAGAAAAGTTACAACACTTATATTAATTTGTATCTAGCTTTTCTTTTTGGGGGAAATTATTTACCCTTTTGAGTAGGGGTCTATTTTTATTTCCTCAAATTTATCATTATTAATTATATTTATTATAAAATAGTAAGAATTTTAAAACTTAAAATATGATTATATATAATGCATAAAGTGTGCATATTTTCACTTATCATGACAGTGTACGAATTCTGCTAAAGTAAAATAACCACGACCACGACCACGATCACCACGACCACCACGACGGCGACGACGACGACGGCGACGGCGACGACGACGACGACGACCACCACCACCACCACCACCACCACCACCACCACCACTTATCATGACAGTGTATGAATTCTGCTAAAGTAAAATAACCACGACCACGACCACGACCACGACGACCACCACCACCACCACCATGACCACCACCACCACGACTACGACCACGACCACAACCACGACCACCACCACAACCACCACAACCACCACGACCACGACCACCACGACCACCACCACCACCACCACGACCACCACCACCACCACCACCACCACCACCACCACTACCACCACCACCACCACCACCACCACCACCACCACTACCACCACCACCACTGTATTTTACTTGTTTTTCAATTAAGTTGTGAAAAGGAAATGTCTATAGACTGATGAGGGGAGAGGTGTTAATTATTCGGTTAATAAGCATATTATAATAAATTTAAAGGATGTATATATGGAAGTATTGAGATGGTAAAAGAATATAAAAAGAAAGAGGAAGAAGATGTTAATTGGCATAAAATTTGGAGTAAAATGTGGATTTTAATTTACTGATTTTAGGCAAAAATTAGGACAAAGCAATTAAAAAAATATTGGCAAAATATCAAGTAAAAAATTAGAGCTGAATATTTGCATAGATTTGTTAATTATTGCAACTAATGAAGATAATTATATTCTAACTTACAAAATACATTAAATATCTATTAAATAAAATATGAGGAAGTGAAATTTTTTTTAAAATCTCTTATGCATTAGAATGGGTATATCTTATGTATAAAAATGAAGATCTCTTATAAAAAGTTTGTAAAACTAAATAAAAAATAAAAAATTATAACATACAAAATCAGTTCTCCGCAATAATATAACCATGTACGAAAGTATATATTATCTATATGTATATATTGCGAAAAAAGGGATAATAAACAAGTAATTTCACCTATAATTAAATATATATTTAATAATAATAATATATATATGTATATATTACTCTTATATATAAATGAAGAGTTTTGGTACTACTATTTTGTCTTTTAGTGCCTACTTGCTATTACTATTATTATTATTATTATTATTATTCATTTTTTTACTATTACTATTACTATTATTATTGTCACTTTTTTTTACTGTTACTATTACTACTATTATGTTTTTTTTTTCCTACTAATAGATATAATATATAAGTAAAAGTTTGGTAATACTACTAATTTGTCTTTTAGTAGTACCAAACCTTTACTTTATCAGTAGTAGAACATTACTATTATTACTATTATTTCTATTTCTATTCTATTCTATTTATTATTATTATATTATTTTTTATTTAATATATAAGTGAAGGTTGGGGTGACTATTAAGGGTATTTCGATAATTTTAGTCACCCCAACCTTCACTTCTATATAGTAGTAAATAAAATGATTACACATGCATATGATTTTTCTTATATTTATTAGTTTTGTCCTCATTTTTATGGTGCAATAAAATAGTTACATATGTATATTATTTTTCTTATATTTATTAGTTTAATTTTGTCCTCATGTATTATTTTAATAATATTTTTATTTAGATATTTGTAATTGAATTATACATGGTAGTATTTTTTTTTTATAAATATCTTTTTGATCCTTTTTTATCTTTTTGATCCTTATTATGTTAACATCGGTTCATTGTACTGCATTTCTTTTCTTTTACTCCTATTCTAAACAATTACAATAAGTAGGAAATAATCTTTTACAAAGTTGGATCTCTTTTGCACATTAGTGTTGTCAAAATGCCGGTGCCTTGCACGGGCACAGGTATCTAGTATGTGTGTATATATATATATAAGTTATTTTGAAAAAAAGTGGTTAATTATCTCATGATCTCTTAAATATGTAAGTTATTTTGAGACAAATTTTTTTAGCTAACATGTTAACTATTTTGAGACGGAGAAAGTAAAATTTTGCTAAGAATTTTCTCATAATCATTAAGTTTTAAGAGTTGCACGCTAAATTTTGGTACTTCCAGTAAGTATATTTAAAGGCAAAGGTGTTCCGTCGTGCTTAAATTTTAGTCTGCCTCTGATTAACTAGGTGTATAAAACTAGTGTAATTTTTTTAATTTCTTATATTTTATCCAATCAATGTGAGAGATAGAATAGGAGAGTTATTTAAAGGGATCAATTATCTCCTTTCCCGCGTTAGATATAATGCAATTTAGGTAAAAAGTTTCAATTTTAATAATAAATGATTTCCTTAAGGTTGGAATTAATTAAATTGAGATCTCATTATTAATTAGTAAGATCATCTTAAAAATTAAAATAGGTATAGAGATTACGTAATTGTGTATGCATGCAATTAAGGTAATTAATAACAAAAACTGACAAATTCCTTTCTTTAAAGATTTGAATGAATTAAATTTGAGATCTATTTATTAGTTAACCATATATTTTAACTTTGGACTCAAAATTTGAGGTCTTTATATTAAGTATGAGTATTATTATTATTAGTATCTGTAAAAGGTCTATACATTTTAGTCTATTATGTAATAGGTGTAGCATTTATTTTACCTGTTTCTTTACCATATAGATGAATCAAAGCCAAATAGGAAGTTTTTTTAATCATCACTAATATAAATAGAAAAATAAATAAAAACTTTAATTCGGCCCCGCTACTTTCACCACATTGAAATTTTAAATATTTTCCTTTTGGACATAAATACCCCTAACAAGAGTAAAATTAATTAAGTAGCAGCAGCCTATTTAGTGAGTTGTATTTGAAATAAAATGAAAAAAAAATTGGAAAAGAAATTTTCATGGCCAAATGGGTACTTAGTCTATGTACTTCTTTCGTCTAACTTATATGATAGAATCAAAATTTGATCGTTAAGGCTTTTTAAAATAAAATTTATATATTTAAAAATTATAGCACTGCAAAATACAACAATTATGAACTTAAAATATTTAAAAGACATTTAAAAAATTGATCAAAGAAAACTTAAATCATTTGTTAAAATTTCAACTATGTCACATAAATTGATGCACAAAAATATCTTACTTATGCTGTAGGTCCATCTAATAGAACGCCGCTGCATGCAACAGTAATTCGGGAACATCAAGGTACATAACTTTTGTTCTTTCCCGTATCAATATCTAACTTTGGTGGACTTTCCCATAATCTGTTGATGATTTCATAATATCTGTTGTGGAACTATATTTGCGAGAAGATCTAATCCCTTATTTACTGCAACAACCCGCACTTACGGGCTAAAGTTGAACCGTCTTTTCGATGTATATGGGCCCTAATCCAATGGTTCCTACTTAGATATAAGTTTGAATGACACTAGTGTGGAAATATCCTTGGAAATGAATTTACACCATAAGAATCTCCTTGCTCAAGAGTTAAGTTGAGCACTTTCCTATCGTGAATGTTTAGTTGATGATTTTGCATGGGTCAACTCCCAGTGACTGTTTCTCCTATTATATAATGATTCGTCTGGTCTACTATATATCAAGTTAAAGCCCTTCGAGTCTTCCTTCCAACGCCTCCAACCATTCATCAATCTGAGTTTGGAGTAAGAAGTTATGAGTATTTGAAAGAGGCACCACCTAGGTTGTACGATTGTGACACCCGGTAGTGTAACAACCCACATTTTCGGGCTAGAATTTAGTTCGTTGTTCCTATGCATACAGACTTGAACCCGATGATTCTATGTCAATATGGGTGTCATGATCAATTCTATAGTGTGGAAATGTCCTATTATATCAGTCGAGGTCATAAAAATTTTCTAACTGAAAGACGAGTTGAGAACGCTTTTATTGATTAAGTTTTAGTGAACGTTTCAGCTTAGGTTAACTTTAAATGACCATTACTCCTTGTACATAATGATTTACGTGGCGTACTATATATCAAAAGAAAGATCTTTGAGTCTTCTTTTCAACGCATTTGGTTTCACCTTTATCCTATATTGGAGTGGAAAGTTATACTTATTTTACCTCAGCATGTCTGTCTATCAACAAAGTGATGACTTGAGGTGATAAGCCATCAACTAAGTGATGACTTATCAGCCAAGTCGTCAGCCCAAACCAGAAATTCATCAACTTCAGTTATAAAGTGATGAATTAAGGTGATAAGTCATCAACTAAGTGTCGAATTATCAACCAAGTCGTCACCCATAACCATCTCAGCTATAAAAGTGACGACTTGAGTTGATAAGCCATCAACTAGTTGATAAGTCATTAACTCAAGTCATCAACTAAAAATTTCAGCAACTCTTATTTTGCTTCGGAGGGTTATTTTGGTCTTTTCTTCACCTCAAAACCTACCCCTCCCACGACTTATAACCCTCAAGGGGTGTTACTTTTCTCCTATTTCATCAGTTAACATCTAAAAATCCTCTCATACACTCTTAACAACAAGATTAGGGTTTCCGCTCAAGATCATCTCCAAAGAACAAGATTCAAGTCCTTCTTCAATATAATCAAGAATTTAAGGTTCCCAATCCAAGAACGTTCAATAAAAGTTGATTCTCTTTCAAGATCAAAGTTTTAAAGTATGTTAGATGTTCATCCATGGGCCTTTTTCACTCATGGAGTCCAAGAACCCAAATTTCAAGTTTAAAAGTATGATCTTTACATATTTTTATGAATTATGTCCATGAACTTTCATGAATTTCGAATTTTGTATCATATCTTCATGAAATTATTGATGTTATTAAACCCTACACGTTTGAATGGATTGTTCACCGATTTAAGCCTTAATTGGTGATTTAGTATCAAAATCATGATACTACTATATGTTTAAAACTATTCTCATGCTTAAGCCATGCATTGAAAGTGTTTGATGAAATACCTAAATGATTGAGTTTTAAACAATGACTACTTATTACATGTTTACAATGAAATTACATGTTTATAATGAATTGCCTCCATGAAACTCTTATGAAATTCGATCATGTATTACGTTTCCCAGAGTTTTGATACAAAGAGCCCTTACACGTTTGAAAGTTAAAGTATGTTTATCTATACCTTGGTAATTTGATTTCAAGTTATGTTTTCAATTATTTTCACGTGCAATGCATTATAGTGTGTTTTAAATTATGGTTTCCATATCATGTTTATGTGAATTTAGAATAAAACCCCCAGTTTATGATTCGTTCATGTGATCATGCTATCTTATCATGTTTAAAAGCACCCCATGTTAAATTCTTGACCCCCATGTGTTTGATGAAATACTTAAGTGAATAATTGTGAATAATGATTTTCTTCCATGGTTTCAAAGCTTTCATGTGTCTTTTTTGTTATTGTTATCGAGTCCTGGGTGTTATAAATACCTAAAATTTAGCTGTTTACTTAGTCTCAGTATTTTTAAAATGATTTCGGACACATATGAGCATTATCAGTTCAATCAGTTATCATGTCAGTCAAACTTAGATCAGTTCAGTAATCTGAGTCAGTTCCTTCTTCAGTTAAACTTGTTTAGTCCCTTAATCACTGTCCGTTCAGTTGGGAGATCAACACTGAGTGAACCCAGGTATGGGGGCATTCCTGTTAGTATAGGGTTTGACCTTTAGTAGCAATTTTTGAGTTACAAAACTACTAAGCAGCGTAGGTTTGAGATGTCTTTCTTCTAGTTTAGGGTTGACACATATCTCATGAGTCTTCCTCTTAGTTTAGGGTTGGCAAGATCTCTTCCTTCTAGTTTAGGGTTGACACAACCATTGTTAGTACCCGTAGAATGGTACTAGCACCCTTCCAACTGGGGTCACAGGTTGGACCCCGATCAGCTCAGCTTTGGGGCATGTCGGTTAGATGATACCTCCCACAGTTTCTATTTCAGTATTCAGTACAGAATTTAGTTCAGTTTTGCTTGACCATAGCATACAGTTATCAATATTCAGTTACCAGATTTTAGTACTTCAATTTACAGACTATTTTAGAATCATGTTATATTCTTGGTCATGCATTCTCTGATTTTATAGCATTCACACATCCATATCAATTATTCAGTTATCTCATGATGTTCAGTCAGTCTTTACTTTACTTCATGCACATGAACCCATGCATATTATCGTAACATTATCTCACATACGAGTATATTTAAAGTACCAATTGTATACTCGTTTCTTGCTCCATGATGTCTTATATCATAGGTTTGGACTCTTAGGTTCCCGACCATACTTAGACATTCCAACATGTCAGTAGCAACAACAGTGGTGAGTCCTTATTTTTTACAGTCTTTCAGTTCAGTATCAATCGGAGTTAGTTAGGGGTTTGTACCATCAACTCCTCCACCAATTAGAGGCTTTTTAGACACTTTCAGACAGTCAGTCAGTTTTGTCAGTTTAAATCAGTTTTAGACATACGTATTCAGATTTGTATTTTTTTCCAGTTTTATTATCTTTCAGCATTTAAAAATCTTTTGGTATTCTTAATTATTTCCACATGTCTTCTTATTACCAGTATATCATTCAGTGCTCACAACAGGTATCAGCTCATGGGTTAGCTTGTGGTCTTTCGAGACCATAAGCACTGTGTGGCATCCAGGGTGTACTCTTGGGGCATTACACGTAGCCTTAACACTCTTTTGATGCTTCTAAAATGCTCTTTGAGACCCTTGTAGTGATGGTAAACTAAGTTGGCATCGCAAACTAGAGCTTAGGCGATGGCTAGGCATCACCATACCATCGCAAATGTTCACTGGATAAGGTTTGCCATAGGCTTGGCGCCGCAAACCTTAAGGTTTTCCACGGAGTTGGTGCTGCAAACCTTAAGGTTTTCCATGGACTTGCGCCGCAAACCTTAAGGTTTGCCATGAACTTGCACCACAAACCTTGTGGTTTTCCATGGGGTTGGCGCCACAAACCCTATGGCCTAGTGGTGTAGAAACTCTATTTTTGAGTTAATTCAAGGGTAACAAAGTCTTTTGACACTACATAATCATCCCTAAACATAGTCATACGAGAGTGAAAGTCTTTGAACACGTTTTAACCCTATCAAATCAGTAGTTCATCGTCTAAAGCACAAGGAGAGAAAAATAAGTTAGGGTTTGCTCATTCAAGCTTAAAGGTTTGATCTTTTCACGAATTCTTCGTTAATTAAGGTATGTGGGGCTATCCTAAAAACTCTATGGGCATAAGTTATGGTTTTATCAATCTTTTGAAAGCATGTTATGATGTTTATAATAAGGGTTTGAACAATTATTTTGAATAACCAAATCATAAAACCCTTTTCAATGAAATATATAATGTTTTGGTCTTGAGGACTCCCTTGAAATTGATTTTTACTCGTGTTTATATAAGTATGCACTTTCAGTTTGTAAAGATTAAATTATGAGCATGAATGACGAAACTCCCCTCTTGTTATGATACCTTTTGATTTCACATGTTATGGTTTGTTCAATTGCATGTTTTGAAGCATAAGATAAGTGTTTTACTATTATTTTGTACTTGATATTGATTATGAATTGAAGAAAGGGTGTTTTATTGTTGATAAATGTTAAGTTGATAATTGAAGAGTTGCATGGATTGTTATAAAGGAATTGACTATCATTGTAACGCCCCAAGTCTGTACTCCAAACGTTACACGATGCTCATAGTCCTAAAAGACCACAAGCTAACCCATGACTGGTAGCTGCTGTAATAAATGAACAATAATACTATATAATGCGAAAATTAGGCTGAAATAGCCATAAGGTTCATTACTAAAATCAAATACTGAAAATTAATACTGTAAACTAAACATCTGTCTGAAAATACTTTAGTCTGAAAAGCCTCTAAACTGTCTGAATCATGAAGTTGATGGGACAAGTCCCCAACTAACTCCGGCTACTAAAATAAAATGAATACTGATAACTGAAATGATAACTTCGTACTCAAACTATAAGGACTCACCACAAAGTCTGTTGCTGATAGGTTGGGCTGCTAAGTGCGATCAGGATCCCATGCGTCTGAACCTATGATATAAGATATCATAGCATAAGTGAAAAAGTATGCATTAGTACTTTGAATGTACTGGTATGCAAAGTGAGGTAGGCTGATATGCATGGGTTTGTATGCATGAGCTATAATTGATGGAGAACATAAACATGACTGAGTGAAAATATATGCCTGAATACATAAACTATAACTGAAGTCATAGTGATACTGAATACTGAGTTCTGATAACTGGGTTACTAATGACTAATATACTGTTAACTAAGTGACTGTTTCTGACAGTCCTGATCATGTGGAACTAGCCGAGTTTCATACTAAGCTAAGTGGCTGTATCTAACAGTCCTGAATTTGTAGAACTGACTGAGTTCTATTTTGAGACTGAATCTAAAATTGTAACTGTGGGAGATAATCATCTAACCGACATGTCCCAAATAAGATAACTGAGTTGGGGTCCAATTTGTAACCCTAATTGGAAGGGTGTCAATACCATGCCATGGGTAAAGATAGGTACTGAGTCACCCTTATTTGGCAGGTGCTCTGAATGAGAATGGTGGTACCCTCAACTGGCAGGTAGGTTACCTCATCAACCCTTAACTGATAGGTTGATGTCTCAACCTACTCTGGCTACGTAGTTTTGGAACGCAAGGACTGCTTCTAAGGATCACACCCTCTACTAACAGATGGGTCCCCATCCTTGGGTTCACTCAGTGCTGAATCCTACTCCCAACTAAATAGACATTGAGCTGATTCCTAAACTGTTCATACTAGGCTTGACTGAACTGCTACAGATCGTACTGTTTAACTGAACTAAATTGAGTTCACTGAGTTCCATTGACTGATGGAATAATACTGAATTTTGTTAGCTGACTGAATTTATCGAGGTTTGAACTGAATACCGAATTGGACTGGACTGATATTGAGTTTACTAAGTTTTTTCTGAGTTCTGTAACTGACTGAGAGTACTAATGATCGTGACATGACTGAGACTATTTTGTAACTAATATTGTCTCTAGGTAAACAACTAAAGTATCAGGTATTAAATACCCCCAGGACTCGATAGCATAATAAGTAAATCATGGCACAATCTTGAAAGCACAACAATGGCTACATGTTCATAATTCATTCACTAAGACATTTCATTAAACACTTGTGATGCATTACTTGTACATGAATGGGGAATACATGTTAGCATACTATAATGACATTATTTCATTCTCATAGACAATTTATCAAACACATGGGAATCATGGGTATCTCATATATCAATTAACATGTCATAATATCATGGATGCTACATCCAACTTGTAATTCAAGAGTTCAACATGAAGTTCATATATAAATCATTCTACAACTAACTAGTTTTCACGAAGCTCGCGATAGATCATGGAATTAAAACCCAATTTGACATCATGATCAAGATTATACTCGAATCCAACATTGGAATCTACAAAATCAATAAACTTGTATTTAAAAGAGTTTCTTGAACTCCAAGGGTGGAAGAAAACCCTTAGATGAACACTTCACATACCTTGATGCTTGATCTTGAGGAGATTGATGGTTAAATCCTTGAGATTTGAATCTTGAACTGGAAACCCTTAGGCTTGTTCTTGAGAGAATTTGAGAGAAAGTGAGTATATTTTGGTGAATTAGGGCTGAATTTTGTATTTTTGGGGCTAGGTAAGGTTGGAAAATTGACCCAAATACCCCTCTGGACGTGAAGTTGAAAGCTGAAAATTTTAGGGATGGACTGGAACGTGCGTCGCACGCTTATAGTACGACCTCACTGCCTCACTCACAAAATTAACTATAACTTTTCCCTTGGGTATCAGATTAAGGCAAAATTGGTATCGTTGGAAAGCGAATTCAATTATATACAATTTGGTGGGTATTGATATTCAAAATTCTACATAAATAAAAAGTTATACACATTCAAAGTAGATCCTTTTAGAATCGAATACCAAACTTTGGACGAATCAAAGGATCTTAACTCAACTTGGCTCTAAATGATTTCTATGAACATTTTTAATCTCATTAGCATTTCACAAACTAGTGTAAAGATCATGAAACTTATATTCACATGATAATCACTAGGATTATTACTTATACACGTAGAAACAATGGTTCAAAGACTAACCCAAAAATACGGGGTATTACAATCATGTGTTGAAATATTGGAATGGGAGAACCTTTGAATAAGTTTTGCACATGTTTTAAAATAAGGACTCCCTTGCATTATTTAAATATTTTTGATGGTCAAATGACTGAGTTGATTGAAAAATCTAAAGAAGAACATTATATGGCTTAGACATACAACTTGTAAGTCTTGGTATGGCGATACCGAACAGATGAAGGCCATAGCAGATTTAGAACAGACTAAAACACAGATTTTACTCAGATTTTTAGATTTTAAATTCAGAAAGATGCATGCTTAGAAAAGTTTAAAACTGGGCTTAAAGAAAGTTAGATGGTTGCCCGAAGAAAGTACAAGTTGAAAGACTCAACACTAGAAATCATGATTTACCGACATGGGATTACGGTACCCTGCTTTGTGATCTTGTATACCTTGATTCATGTCGTCCCAATTTGGGACTATGGTTAGGAGCCCTGCTTTATGATCTTGTGCACTACCATGACATGTTGATTTGATTAGGGATTTTGGCACCCTGCTGTGTGATCTTGCGGGTCCCCCTTATAGATACTCCAATCCTTGCGGCAAACTTGGATTGGGGGCTTGGCCACCGAGTCAAGGGTGGAATCCATATAGCTCATGGAATTATAGATTTGTAGGGTGTACCATCTAGCTCAGAAGTAAGTTAAAGAGTGAGTCGTGGTTTCAAAGTCTTTTAAGTATGCCCATGTGTTTTCATATATCGTATGCAAAATATTTTATGAATTGCTTTCACTTATGTTATATAAAAATATGTTATTTTGGATTGCTCTGCATACCAGTACATTTGTATTGACTCCCTATATTTCAGGTTCTGAGGGCCAGTCTAGCGGTCCTGCTAAATAGTAAATTGTTTGTAACGCCCCAAAATCTCACCCCGAGATGTCACACGGTGCTTAAGGCTACGAGTAGCCCCAAGCTAACCCTTTGAACCTACTACTGCATTCTATACTCACTTTAAGAACTCAAATCAGATAATTAGGATTAAATCTCATCAATCTACACTGTATATATATATATATATATATATATATATATATATATATATAATGTCCAAATCACAAGATACAAAAAAGTCTGAAAATATAACTGATAGCTTAGTCTGACGGAGCCTCTAAAACTCAAGAATAGGGAGTCAATGGGACAGATCCCCAACTGACTCGTACTCAAATGAAAGAAAATAAATACAACTACTGGTAGTACTGACTCAAACCATGAGGACTCACCACTGCGGAATGTAGTGAAGGCGCTTGAAATCATTGTCGTTGCTGAGACTGAGCACCTGAACCTACATTATGAGACAATGTAGCACATAGACGTATATGTGGTTCAACACTTTGGGAATGTACTGAGTATATGGGGGTGTATGCATTTAGATAAATAATATCATTAGTTTTTATAGAAATCATGCATGCTGACAATAATGACTCACAAAGCTTGAATAAAATTTGCAATATAGACATCATAAATCATGAATAATGAACATGTATCATAAATCTCGTGAGTCGTTATACTTAACTCAAAAATCTGAATTTCCTTCTTTTATTCTCAAAACTCGTAAAGTAAAGGAATTTTTAAGACAATACTTTGGAACTTTGGGACTGTGAGAGTTTCTTTTAACCGACATAAACCATGTGAGCTGTCATGGAGTCCAACGTCTCTCCCACGTTGGGGAGAGCTGTTCTACCATTTCCATCGGAATAGAACCTCAATTTCAGTGATCACTATCTCGATCTTGGGCCCATAAATCTCAATCCTACGGTGGCATGTAGTTCTGGGGAAGTAGGATGCGCTAAACCCACACCTCCCGCTCGGTGCTAAATACTACTCCCTTACTCAAGCTCAGAACTCTTTTAGGAATCCACCTTAAAACAACTTAAGAGTCTATAATGAAGACCAAATCATATTTCTCTTAATTTAAATCATATGAAATGTGGATTCATATTTTACCTCAAAATTCATGGTATAATTCTCAATTCAAATCTTGGTAAATAATTTATTAAAGGGAGACTCAAGATCATAACATCATCAAAATCCAACTTCAACCTTGACATAAATATAATAATTCAATCTTCAAAAATGTAATCTCAAATTCCATACTTGTCTCATATCAACTCCAAATAATAATTCATACTTAATATCATTCTTGAAATTTATTCAACAATATTAACTCGTAAAGAAAACGTACAAATCACAATATAAACTTTTGGATCAAAGCATAATAATTAGAAATATCACAAATACCACAACTTGAATAACTCATAAATTTAGAATCTTCAAATAAGAATATTTGGACTTAATTTCATTTATAAATCATAAATACTTTAAATAATCAAGTTTTGGGCACAAGAATGGAAGAATTGTTCTTGTTAAAACCCCACATACCTCAAATTTGTGAATTTAGATGAACTTACGATTCCAATACTCTACTCGTAAAAATAATAGGTGCTCCTTGAAGATCTCGACTTGGGGATTATAATTCTTGGATTATTTTTGGGATTTAATGGATGAATTTTAGTGGATCTAAGTTTTTGGGTTGGAGGCAGTATGCCGTTTTTGGAGAGAAAACTGATGAATGCTCTACTGAAATTGGCCAATTAGAGCATAATAACACGGAAGAAGATTGAAAATTATTGGAACCACTGGAGTACCAGGGCGTCGCCTAGCCTAAAGAACCACTGTACCCAAGGCGGCACCCTGGCTGGAGTGGTGGGGAGAGCAGGGCGGCGCCCTGCTTATAGCGGTGGAGTACCAGGGCGTCGCCCCCTTATCACGGAGGCTCACTGGTTCGAAATCCAAACACGTCCTAAACGAGGTCCAAAAATTCCAAAAATCACCCAAGATGTAATATTGACTTACCCCATCGCAACGCAACTTGAAAATCAAAAAACGGATGTCTGAAAGGTCACGAAATAATCCATCGAAGTTAAGGGCTAAAAAATAAACTAAGTGTTGGAACACTTAGCCAAAATTTCTAAGTGTAAAACTTCTTTCAATATGCTCGGAAGGCTCAAACGACGAGGGAACTTCGTGGTGTCTTACATTGTTGTCAGACATTCAGAGTTGGTGAGCCTCCCTTACTTCGGAAGGCGTCCTGTTTACTTATGTTGATCTCATTGGGTTTTAGTTCATAGTCCAACCGGGGGCCTTCCCGGTTTCAGACAGATTGTTGTTTTTAGTTGTAGTAGAGATTTCACAGATGAGTATTAGATGATTTGAGTTTTATTGAACTTATGTCCGCATTACTCAGTTGAGATATTAAAGTGACCATATTTCCATTTTGTATTCCGTATTTTTATAGTATAGGAATTATGCATATGATTGCCAGTTAGAGGGGCTCTTGGGCCTTCATGGTTTGGGATGCATGTCGCGGCCAGGGCCTCGGTTCAGATCGTGACATTTACGCATTTATCGTGTTGACACATCCAGATTGCATTAGATCACTGTGACGTTGGAATAAGCCTTTATGCGAGGAACTTGACTTATGGGGTTGGAATTCACTGCACTATGCTGTTAAATTAGGATTGGAAGACGTAGTTTCTAATATGCTGTCCTTAGTGTACCTTCTTGCAGGCAGTGAAAATGACTGGACGACAGCAATTCACATTGCAACCAGTGAAGGTCATGTACGCAACTTGTAAAAAAATTCAAACCACAAAAATTTATTATACGAAACTTCATATTACAGTTCTGCAAAAACTATTTTCACGGCTTGAACTTGTAACCTTACTCTATGGCTCCTCTTCGTTGTAGACCAAATATGTCATGATAAATTGAGTTTATCCTAAATGGACTATGAAAAGCCTTTTACATCTAATTTAAGTTGTTATATCAAATGTCAATATTACTAATTAATGCATCTCATGAAAATTATTTCTCTACGAATAATCTAATGATATAAATACCTTTTATTTTGTCTAGAATGTAGCAACAGGGTTACTATTTTGAGTTTTGGTCAATGGGTATTTTGGGTGTAATGTCCTGCTTAGCAAAGGCCTGAACGACCCAGATTTTGGTCGATTTTGTAGGCGTTTGGTTATGAATAACATTCACAATATTTTGAAATACGTGTTCACTCTATTTCAAAATACTTGTTTGATATTTTTGAAAAGTATTTTCACAATATTTGAATTCTGAAAAACACTCTTTGAGGTGTTTTCACTATTTTTGGATTCATTTTTCACTTTTTCATTTATTTTTTTTTCAAAAAAATCTGCATTTTTTATTTCCGTAAAATAACCAATTTTTTTTTCATAAAAAATAAAATAAAATTTGCAAGGCATATGACTCTTGCAAATTTCGGGTCAGACGGTAGACTAAACTGATAATTAAGTTATTGAATTATTGATTTGTGGTTTTAATCTCGATTCACTGTCCTATCATTATTGGGTTATTGGTTCGGATCTCAATTTAGCTATGTTTTTTTTTGAGAGAACCGATAATCTGATGATAATTTATTTAAGGGAAAAGACTCAAATATGCCACTGAACTATCAGAAATGACTCATTTATGCCATCCGGTAAAAGTTAAGCTTATTCATGCCATCGCCGTTACAAAACCAGCTCATCCATGCCACTACTTTTTAACGGTGGCTTTTAAAAACTTCTTTGCCACGTGGCCTTTTATTAAAGGTCCACGTCGTTCATTAAAATAAGGAAAAAAGCTCAAATATGCCATTGAACTATCAGAAATGACCCATTTATGCCATTAGTTAAAAGTTCAGCTCATTCATGCCATCGTCGTTATAAAATCATCTCATCCATGTCATTACTTTTTAATGATGAATTTTCAAAAACAGTTTTGTCATGTGCCCTTTTATTAGAGGTCCGCGACATTAATTAAAATAACTAAATATTAATTTCAAATATCTTAGACCCATTAAAAACAACCGATTCATTTAACATAACTCAATCCACACCCATTAAAGTATTTTTTTTTCCTACAACAACAACTATTTTTCTAATCAGAAATATAGTGATTAATGTATATCCTTTGTCTATTTCTAGTTGATTCTAAATCATTATAAATGTTACGCTTAACAGTAACTTCAAAAATTTTATCCTACAGTAACTGATTAGTTTAATTTCAGTGACTCCAATATGTACTCTGAAGTTGCAAGAAAATAAGTCAATGAACGATTAGGACAAGCAAGAAAAAGAAAGAGGTGTATCAATAGAGCTTCTCCATTCTCCCATCACGAATTAGGGGAGAATACATTATTGAAAAATCATTTCCAAATAACGGCTTAAAAGAAGTTGTTATCCCAATTATCCCGTCATGTATATGGGATAACATCTCCCATCATGAATTAGTGGAGTATACATTGTTGAAAAATTATTTCCAAATAACGGCTTAAAAGAAGTTTGTTATTTCAATTATCCCGCCATGTATATGTGATAACTTCTCCCACCATTATATTAAATATGCTGGAATAACTAATCCCAATACTAACTAATTTTCGATATTTTAAAATTAATATTGATTTATTTTAATAAAAGACCACGTGGCAAAACTATTTTTAGAAACTCATCATTAAAAAGTAATGGCATCGGTGAGTTGATTTTATAATAGTGATGGCACGAATGAACCGAACTTTTAACTGATGACATAAATGAGTCATTTCTAATAGTTCAATGGCATATTTGAGCCTTTTTGCTTATTTTAATTAATGAAATGGACCTCTAATAAAAGGCAACGTGGCAAAGCTGTTTTTGAAAACCACCGTTAAAAAGTAATGGCATGGATGAGCTGATTTTGTAACGGTGATGGCATGAATAAGCTCAACTTTTAACGGATGACATAAAGGAGCCATTTCTGATAGTTCGGTGGCATATTTGAGCATTTTCCCTTTATTTAATTATAATTCTGCCACTCACTTAGGAAAGTTTGGATTATAGTAGTTTAGATCATTTCTCATTCACCCTTGGAAGTTCAGATCTTATTAATCCAAGTGTAAGAACATATTTTTTAGGTCATGAATTTTATTTTGAAATTATCTCTATTAGATTGGCTATATGCATGGATTCAAAATTCAATTCAATGGTTTGTGATTCTTTGTCCTAGTCTCATCTCCGTCGTGAAACAAACCTAATGAACTTGCAATATTTATTCAGAGTTCCTCATACTTTGTTCTCAATGAAAATTTTGTGTGAAATCTTAACGGCTAACCTGATAACCGAATCAATGTTAATCCATAACCTGATTTAATAGATAATTGATTAAATGATATCTTAACAATTATTTAATGATTTAGCATGTCTACAATCGATACCAATAAACAAAAGCAATATTCAAAATCGAACCATTTGATATACAACTATAGACAAGTTATGCCACTGTCACCTAATGCCTATATAACATATGTCGTTAGAGACTAAGTTTGGTTCAAAGCATACAAGTAGCCATAGCTTAGTTCCTACTAGTAGCCATAGCTTAGTTCCTACTGAACTTATGCCGATTGAGACAAAAATTCGATTTCAAAACCCACAAAATACACCTTAAAAGGCATAACTTAATTCCTACGCAAGACAAAAATTATACAAACTACTTATAGTTAGTTATAAATAGAAACTAGATCGTAGAAATACCACACAACAAACAATTTATGTGTACAACTTAATTCCAACAAAACTTATACTAAGTGAGTGAGGCAAAAGTCTCTGGCTTATGCCCAACGAAATTAGGTTTTAGACAAGGATGTTTTGGTCCACAAAAGTTTATAATTAAAAACCACCCCATAAAAATAGTCACCACACGTCATTTACACTTCTTGCCTTTATTTTGTATGGTCGTAACCCTCATGGGACGTAATGTATATTTTTATCATAACATCTCAATCTCACAAGTTATGTCCGAGCATGACTTTAGATTCTAAAAACTTACACCCCATTCAGGGCCGGATCTATTAAGAGCGGTGAGGGTGCCACATCACCTGCAAACTTCGACGGAAGCTCTCTCTATATATAAACAGATATAGTCAAATAATAAACATGCCACCCACAGTATGAGTGGTGGAGCGTCGCATTTGTTTTTCGCAGGTCGCAGGTTCGACTCTTCCCCCCCCTTAATTTTAGCCTTGAAGTGAAGCCACAAATGACTAATTAATCAGTCCCCTTTTTTCTTTTTCTTTTTATAATATGTTAGACTTATAGAGTATGAATTAATAATGTTTCATGTTTTGGCTTATGACAATTTCAATTAAAGCAAAACAACCCCAATTTTCAGTTGAAGCAATTATAACTTTTAACATTGATATTTCACCATCTATTCATACTTATTATACATCCCTTTCTCCTTAAAACTTAGACTATCAATTTCGTCATCGAGAATCACATTCCTCGTGAAGTCGAGTGGAAGAATGTGGTCGTTAAAGTTTCTTACAAAGAAAATATTCTCTGAACAAACACGTTAGATCTTTATCATCAATAGAAAATCGCACGTGACTTTTAATAGTTCGCCCGTGGAGATAACAAAAGATGACGTGGCTAAGGAGATGAGAACTACTAGTGGATATGAAAATTTCATGATAGACGTGGAAGGACAAGGACTTTACGACTCGAAGAAATTCAAAGTTAACTGTAAAGATGTGAAGATCCATGAGTTTTCGTCGATATTTACACAAGAGATCACACCACGATTCCAAAGAGATACTCTTGTAATATCTATCAATTCCACATATTTTGAGTATATGAATTATTGAGATTGAAGTTTTGAAAATATCATTTTCTTAAAAAAAAATATTAATTAATAATTATATTTATTTTTTCTTTTATTTTTCAAATATTAATAGTTATAATTTGTTTTATAATATGTATAGTTTCATTTTCTCTCCTCAAATTAAAAAAATCCCATTTCTCTGAAATTTCTATTCCCAAATCATCATCGCTCTCTGCTTTTTTATTTGTTGATGCTACTGCTCGATTTTTTAACGTCACCAGTAAAGGTCACGGCCTCAGCCTCACCGGCCACGTCCCTCCGCATCCATTGTTAAGTTAATTTGGCACCCGGAGAGTCTAGATCCTGGATCCGCCTCTAACCCCACTATGTATTAGTAAAAATTGATAGAAACTACCTCATAGAATTAATCGAAGTGCAGAAGGTAGACTTGACACTTGTGTCTCTCTCTACACTTCTTTTTCAAGAAGATACATGACCCACACGCAGTAAAGGGTGGTCAGTTAAGCATCTTATTATGTATATAGAAAATTACACAAAGTATATATGTCCAAAAAATACTTTTTGTACGTATAGATTATTTTTTTACCAGTCTTATCCAGCATACTGGCCTCAACACAACCCACACATATATAATGAAAGAGATGCAACCGATGGCACAGACAGTAACTGCAAGACCAACTGTATGTGCTAAAGTAGCATACATACCAGCTACAAATGCAATTACAACTGCTGACATTGCCACGAGCTGCGACCTAGCTCCAACTTTGCTGAGTGACCACAAATAACCCAAATCCTGATAGGACATTGACGAGGATTTTTCGCCATATAGAAGTAGCTGAATGTAGCACCAGAGGAGAATGCAAAGGCGATGGCATCCATTATAAGAAACGCATGGAATGCTGTTTTTCTTATTAGAATTGTCATCCCCTTATTAGGACTAATGGCATCGCTTTCAAAACCTCCCGGTAATGTAAAACCAGCTGCAAAGGTGACTGTAACTAATAATGTAGCCACAACTAGTGGCATTTGAGCTGCTGACAAGATACCTTTGATGTTTATGTCGAGTTCCTTAGCTTGGTTGAAAATTATCTTCTGCCGATCCATCTGGTTCAGCTTGGGTGAACCTCATCCCAATTAAACAATGGAATTTAAGAAATCGTTATACAAGTTGGGCGCAATTCTATCCTTGTCGTCCGTCCACTCTGTGCAAGACACTGCTGCGTCAAAAGGAGTATTGTTTTCCTTGTTGTATGACATCTTCTTTGTTCGGGGATGATCTTTTAATTCCAGAGGCACATAGCCCCAAAAATTAGAAGAAGCAAGCAAATGGAGAGGAGTGTTGCCATCGTTGTCTGGATCCTCGATAAGCTTATCCCACTTTTTGGGCTTCAACAAGTAACTGACCACATTTGCTCGACTGCAGAATATGGCTTCATGAAGAGCATTTCATCCGTTGCTGTTTAACATTTCCCAGCAATCAGGGCAGTGATTTAATAGCTCATGTAAAACATCTACCTTACCTGCATCGGTTACAATGTGAATTGCTGTTGTCCAGTCATTTTCACTACCAGCTGGAAGGTAGGCTAAGGATTTTTTCCACCCAGCATATCGGAAACTATTTCTTTCAATCCTAAAAGAGAAGCAAACTACAGTGAATTCCAACCCCTCACGTCAGTTTCCTCACACAAAGATTTATTCCATTGCATTAGCAATCTCGCGCAATCTGGATGCATGTGTCAAATATGCTTATGATAAGGAGTTAAATCAACACAAATTTAGACTCCCTAGTGTAGTCTCTAAGTGGGTCTGGGGAAGGGTAGAGTGTACGCAGACCTTACCACAGAGAGGCTGTAGCCTCTCAGCTCAAGAAAAAACAGTCCAAAGCATAACAGTACTGCAACAAAATAATACGATAGTCGAAGTACAAAAAACAACAGATAGTAACAAAAATCGAAAAGAGATGTTAATATCGTGAGAGTAACGGCAAAAAAAACATGTACATACCCGTGTGTTCCTGAATTACTGCTGCATGCAGAGGTGTTCGATTTAATGGACCTGCAGAAGAAGTTGGTTGTTTACAGGAGTTCAAGATTTCAATCAAAGTTTCACGAAGACCAGACTCAGCCGCCAGTGGTGTCTCCCGGGCCTTGTTGGATGGAAATTCGAATTCAAGATCTTCTTTCACTAAGAGTCTGGCTACATCTTGATGTCGGCTCCTCACGGCCTTGTGCTGGGCTGTATCTCCATTCTCATCTGTCATCCCCATGAGTTTCTCCTTATAATGCTCCTCTATACTAAGTAGCAAGTGGACTACTTCGATGTGACCTTCATTAGCTGCTATTTGAAGTGCAGTCTCATTCTTTTTGTTTTGATGGCATAACAATGCCGGAGTAATCTTAAGGACTTCTGCAACGAAATGGGAGCAGCCATAATGGGCTGCCACGTGTAATATTATGTTACCCGTTGGAGTGACTTGGTACTCATTTTCTTCATCCCTTTCCAGATATTCGGCAAGTGAAAAATCGCCATTACTGATATTGCCTTCCACCGCAGCATTGTACGTTGGATCCATTTTCGTTTCTTTTATTTGGTTTGCCGGTGAGTTCTTTTCTTTCCCTGGATGAAATATTATATAGAAATATTCTGAACACCGCGCAGATCTTTGCCTTTGATCAAAAGAAAGGTACTTATTGTTTGGTTTGCAGAGGCGGAGCCAGGATTTTTGTTTAGGGGGTTCAAAAAACTCATTGAAGGGGGTTCAACATCTAGAATACGTAAATAAAAATTATTTTAACCATGTATTAATAATATAATTTTCCGCCGAACCCCCCTTTAATAGGCTAGCTCCGCCTCTGATCAGAAGAAAGGAATTTGTAAAGAAAAACAACATGACTAAAAATAGTTTTTCACTATTTAAGATCTTCTCTTGTGACTCTTTTTTCCAATACAAACAAGACTAAGTAATTGAAAATGATAGAACAAGAAAAATATTTTCACGCGGTCCACGTAAGTTTGGAAAATTAAGTTTTACCAAAATATTTTCGCATTACAAATTCAATGCTTCAGAAATGCAGGGTAATACATAGACTCCTGTGGTCCGGCCCTCTTACCCCCTACCCCGCGCATAGAGGGAGATTGTGCACGGGGCTGCCTTCCTGAGTTCAATGTTTCTAACCTTCCATTATTTATCGACTGAACACCATCATTTTGTTAAGGTACTACTGGCTTTGCCTTTTCTTTTGGAGAAATGACATTCACTTTGGTGCTTAAGAAGCAACTAACCAGCTATGACGATATTCTCTTGATTTTCTCTTTTTCTTTTTTTGGTTCCTTTCTTAACTTGTAAAGTCGAGTATGTTGCAGCTGCCTAATGTTATAGTCACACAATTTGGCGTTGGAAGTTGATAAAGATGCTACAAGAGCAAGCTACTATAGATAATACTGCGTGTTAATAAGAAGTTCTATTGCTTTGGTTAAAGAATCCCATATTCCATGAATGAGAAAGCAAGCTACGATAGATGATATTGCGCGTCAATAAGAAGTACCATTGGTTCGGTGAAAAAAGACCACTACAAGAAAATTGCTTATTATCTTGGCGATGCGATTTTCATAGGGATAATGTGATAAAATTCCCAAGTAATTTAATTACCTGCGAATTTGCTTACCAATTAAAATTCAAAGGAAATACCTACAGATTTATAAATTCGCTAGAAAAATTTTGCTGCAAAAATAAATCCGAAGGTATATTATTTGCAGATTTATTTGCGATTAACTATCAAAATTTTGCATGAATTATTTGGTAAAATTTCATAAAAAAAGGAATTTACTTGCGGATTTCCACGAAAAAAATCACAAATTATTCCCCACGAAGATTGCCAAGTAAATCCCTAGGTAATTTAGCTGCAGAAATAAATCCGCAGATCCGTTATTTGCAATTTACTTGCGATTAACTAGCAAAATTTTGAATGAATTCAACAACAACAACAACAAACTCAGTGTATTCCCACCTAGTGGGGTCTGGGGGTAAGATGTACGCAGTCCATACCTATACCTCTAAAGAGGTAGAAAGGCTATTTCCGAATGACCCCCGGCTCAACCCAACATTTTTAAAATTTGATCCTATCTTCTGTGCACGTGCCGCTGGACCCATGCCAGTTGTAGAGATTGATACAAAACCCACATGTCTGTACCAATTTTTATCAGCAATAAATCAGTTGTCCCTTCCCCTATTCTCTTTAGTTGACTAGTGGTCTCTACCCTTCGCCTCCTTCACTTCGACGGCCACACCAAAGTTGGTGCTTCCGCCCAAATCGAAATAAAGAAGTTGAGTCCTTTATCCGCTATTCTCACTTCTTTCTGAATGTTTTCCCATCACCTCTAACTTTTAGTCATGCCAATTAGGTGGTTCTTGAGGGATGTTTCTTCCTGTGTTTCCAACCATCCTCCACATTGATCTTTGATGGTTTTAAATATATTCTCAGTCCAAAGATGCAGCGACTGAACCACGCTCTTATTCATGTTGAATTCGTTCGCTGAGAACAACATCCCACTGTGCGTGATCACCATTCACCTGTGGATTTTCACAAAAATTTTCAAGTAATAATTCACACGTAAATTACTAGAAACATTTCACAATTAATCAAAAATCTATTCAAAATCTTCAATAATTCTCAGAAACATCATTCAATACAAGTTTAATGTAAACCATTACAGCTAACAAAAAAACATAATTCAAAACATCCACATCAATAATGTATGATTCTTAAATGGTCCAAAACAAAATATTTCAAACTTGAATCCTCAATAAAACTACCAACCATCAGGGTCAGAATCACTACCATTCGTGTTGTCAGAGTCATAGTCACTTTCATCCTCATAAGCTTGGTTGTTCTTGAGATGGGTGTTCATCATTTGAAGATGATTTGTTGTATACATGCTTCATCAACAAGTGTAATTCCTTTCTCATCCTCTTATTTTTCTTTCGCTCATTCTGCAACTGAGCATACACATCAGCATTTGAAGCATCAACCTGAGACTTAATCATCTCATCAATTTCTTTTTGCAAAGTTTATGTTGAATTGTTAGTTGCCTTTACACTTCGACCCAGGGAGCCAAGACCTTTGACTCTTCCTTTTTTCTTTCCACCAACAGATTGCACCCAGATATCCGTTTCACTTAACTGAGCTGACTGACTAGCTGAATTAGTTTCTTCATCCACAGCTGATGCACTTTGAGCAGCTAATATTTCTTGTTTCTTTCTTTCAAACTCATTCTACATAGGAATATGTTAAGTCAGACCATAAAAAGTGGTAAGAAATATATTAATAGCATAAATTATATTTGATGATAGACTAACTGCTGCCATGTTATTAATAGAATAACTTCTCATTTTCATAGCACTTAAGCAATATAAATGATTGAACCAAATGACAGCAACAGAGATTTGTATATTTTTAAATATGTACCAGATGACAACAGAGATTAGTCTATATATGTTGACAACAATAGAGACCAATAGCCCAGCTTACAAACATTGTTGACCTTGATATCTGGAATATTCGTACAAAACATTGTTGACCTTGATATCTGGAATGCTCGTACAAACATTCACTGGAATACTCGTACAAGCATTCACTGCTGTCAAGTCCTACATTATTGACTTTGATATCTGTTAGCTCATACATATTTGGTAAATAGATAAACAAGTGGGAAACTGAATACATTGTAGGCAGAGAACTGTTGTATAACTTATACTTATGGACTCGTATCGTGATCGATCCATAATAACTAATCAGCCACTAAAGCTTAATAATTGAAGACCAGCCATGCTTGATGAAATTGCTGTGATAGCCTAAAAAGTAAGGGTAATCCGACCTTTTACTTCTTAGTCAGTGTTTGATCGCTAATCTATTCATTAGGTAAATGCAAACTGGTTTCTATCCCTTCTTTAGGGAGGAAATCCTATAAACTTCATCAATATCTAAGTAGCTAGTTAGCTCGCAGATACGTCTAGTGAATGAGCACAATTATGCAAAAATTATGTGGAAAAAATAATATTTTACATGTTTTGACCTCTTTAATCTGCTATTACAAAATTTACATCCCTGATATATTCTTATCTACTGATGCAGGTGCATTCTTGAGAACCACACTAGATCAATGTATCCCTACATAGAGGGTCGTCTAATTGCTCTGCCAACTCCTGCTTTATATAGAAGGATTACTGGAACTCTAACTGATATTTAGGCGCGACCCACTTTGAGGGGCTTTTTGTTTCGACTGAGAATGCTGATAGGATAACACCAGTTGGAGATAGTAGAGCTACTTCTATGGCAGGTAGTAAGGGGGTTGCAGGTATTTCAGCCCCAGTTTTAACTTCTATAGTGCCCCCTTGGCCGTTGGTTTTTGGAATGGTTAGTGTGTCTCAGGAGTTCTTAAAATAGTATATGGATCAGCAGCAGGAGTTATATGATTGCTAGACACATGTTGAGACCTAGTTAGCTATATTATTTGGTCAGATCTAGCCATGGGTCTGGAC
This sequence comes from Capsicum baccatum var. pendulum, assembly GCA_030864225.1. NCBI lineage: Eukaryota > Viridiplantae > Streptophyta > Magnoliopsida > Solanales > Solanaceae > Capsicum > Capsicum baccatum. The sequence goes on from CM061550.1 coordinate 282,352,894, forward strand.
TATACTAGAGGCATCTGAGGCGAGAATAGAGGCCAGGAAGTATTGAATATCTTCCATAGTCTTAGATCCTACCAGTATGTGAGGGATCATGCAGAAAAGCTTTCGGACTTGGAAGTCGACCATTTTTTGAAATTTGCATTAGAGGGTGTAGATTCTCGTACCTATAGACAAACATAATTAATTGAATAATCATATAATTAATCACCCTTGGTCCTACTCAGAACATTGCGGTGACACACGAAGGGATTCACGGAGTAGCTCGATAACTCAATTTGGGGGAAGGTTCTGCCAAGGAAGAGGGGAATGCTTGATCCAACTTATTCACCTTTAACCCTACAGCATCTACTGGTATGACTCTTAATTTTAAACCCTCAACTGTCATTGACGGCAGACCTGTGGTAATACTAGAAGCACCTGAAATTGAAAAGCAAACACATGAATGGAATAATGCCCTTGTAGTATCCACGTTTGGAGAGGCTCCTGCTTTCTCGTATATGCGGAACTATATAGCTTGCTATTGGAATTTTGTTGTGGAACCTGAGTTGTACTATCATAATGACGGCTTTTACATAGTGAAGTTCCAAAATATGCAGGATAGATACGATGTTCTCTTCTCTGGTCCATATTCTATCAATAGTTATAAGCCACTGATCCTTCAAAATTGGACCCACGATTTTGATTTTACTCAAGAGCTCCCTACCACTATACACCTATGGGTGAGGCTACCAAACCTGCCCCTTAATTACTGGGGAGCGGAGGCTCTTAGCAAAATTACTAGCCGATTAGAGAGACCATTATTTGCTGATGCTTGTACTACAAAACAAAGTACAGTGTCCTACGCTAGAGTCTTAGCAGAGATGAACGTGACTCAAGATCTACCAGATGTGGTTGAGATTTCTGATCCCAGTGGAAAGATTAACAACCAGTAGGGGGCTTATGACTGGAAACCTATATTTTGCAAAAAATGTACAAGGTTTGGCCATGTATGTCGACGTGAAGAACCAAGGGATAATCAACCTCAAGGGAGACAAAACCAGGTTATAGAGGGTGCTCATAGACGAGGCAGAGAGGTAAAACAATGGCTGCCTAAACATGTTGCTGAAGAAATGGATAAACAGCCCCAACATACTGTTGCTACTAATATACCACATCCACAGACCATGGGATTTAGAATTAAAGATAATCAAGCATTGGTTCAGAAAGATGATCAACTCAAGAGTAATTGCGACGTACAAATGTGGAATGACAAAACTTCAATTAGTGCATCAATAACATTGCTAGAGGATGGGATTTTGCTCATAAGGTTATGAATGGTAGAATTTGGGTTTTGTGGAAATCGACAGAGATCAATTTGATGATTCGGGAAGTGCATAGCCAGTACATACACGTTAGAGTAGATGATAAATGCCCTGATTTTTGTTGCGAGCTTACAATTACATATGCCAAGAATACTATTGAAGAAAGAAAAGATTTGTGGCAAGAGTGGGAGCTAACATTACTGATCCATGGTGTTTATGTGGGGATTTTAATGCCCCGTTATTTGACACAGATAGAACTTGGGGCCAACAGGTTGCAGACGCTGAAACTAGGGACTACCAACATGTGTTGGATACCCTAAATCTTACCAATATGAAGGCTAGCGGCAGAAATTTTACATGGACTAATGGTCATTTCTGGAGTAGGATTGATAGATCACTATGCAATTCTCATTGAATGATGAAATATGTGACTCTCACTGCTCAATTTAGGGGGAATGGATTTTCAGACCATTCCCTTATCCATATAGAGCACAGTAACACAGGTGGTGGGCATCAGAAACCTTTCAGGTTTCTTAATATTTTAGCTGAACATGACAATTTCTCACAAAGTGTCGAAGCCATTTGGAACCAAAATCTGCAGGGAGGAGGAATGTACAGAGTATGGCAAAGATTGACAAAATGCAAGGGTCCACTAAAAGCTTTACTGCAAAATGAAGTAGGTAGCCTGGAAAGAAGAGTTCAGGAAGCTAGGGCGAAGCTTGATAGTATCCAAACACAGATTACTCAGATCATGGGGCCTAACATGAATACCTCACTACCGGCGATGGAAAAAGAGGCTATGGTCGTGGTCCATGGTTTGTGGGATGAGAGGAACTCTAGAATCTTTAATTCAAAATGCAGAACAACGCAGGAACTGATCCATGAGATGAAAACTAACTTAGCCATAAGAGTTCGGAACAATATTAAACTCTTTGATTATATTAGTTCTTTGTAGACCCGAGTGATATATGATTGTAGTTATAGTAGAAAACTGAGAGAGCAATCAGGTTTGATTAGCTCTGGCTTTGTACTGATGCACTGGTGATTAATAAAATGAGATGTTAATTGCCAAAAAAAAACAAAAAAAGAATGTTTTGAGCGACACACAGTATCTAGCAGGTAATGCATTCACGTCAACATAAAAAAAAAAAATGGAAATCAGCCAATATCTAGCGGCCAGACGTGTTGAATCACTGGACAAAAACAGCCTAAACCAACAACAGATTCTGAGGAAGAAACAACAATGAATAACATTGGACCCCCTACTGTACTACACCTCACTCGGAGTCAGAGAAGAGGCAGGTCCATCACATAATACAAAGTTAAACAATCAAAATCAAGAACCATAGTCCAAAAAGATACCTTGTGCCTAGACAACAGGTTATACTCAGGCTGCGCAGCAATAGGACCAACAAGATCCAATCTTTGAGCAACGCCCCAAGCTTCAGTAATCTGTTGAGCTGACCATTCACTAGTACCCCAATAAAAATCCCACCCTTTATCAGTCACATAGTTCATAGCCCTCACAGTCTCTACAATAGGTGTACTTGAATCAGGCCTATGACAATAAATCAGATCTACCTAATCATATCAAGTCTTTTTAATGAAGTTTTTGTTCCTTCAATTATATGTTTTACTGAAAGTACTTAATCATTTGGAGCAGAACCAACCCAGAATGTTTTGTTTTCATTTTCAAAGAAAAGAGAATGTTTCTGCTATTGTAGAAGAGCCCTTGAAAGGTGTTCAACTTGTGTGCTTCGGTAATTTCAACTGAGAGGGGTTTTCTACTATGGCCAGATCACATTTTCGCTAAATTTTGTAGATTTGTCGATTATTTTGAGTTTTTGGTATCTCTAGTTTATGCCAAATCTGTCATTACTGGTATATGTCAATTAGTTTTAGTAGAATCCGTCAATTCACTCTGTAAATTGAAGCTGCATTTCTACTGCTCGGCTTCAAGTACTTCCATATAAACTAAATGGTTCTAAAGCGCTTATTCGAACCATAATAGAACATTTATGACTATGTCCCAAACAAGTTGGGGTCGGGTATATGAATCCCACTTCTTCATTTCAGCTCATTTCATATTATCGTCATACTAAAAATCAACAATCACCCACAAAGCAACAATTATGCCTCAATCACGAACAAGTTCTGATCGACTATATGACTCCTGCTTCTTCATTTGAGCTCATTTTATATTATCATCATACTAAAGAAAGAACAACAACAAACCATAATACAACTACAACAACAACCACCATGTCTCAGTCTCAAACAAGTTGGGATCAGCTAAATGAATCCCATTTCTTCATTTTAAGCTCATTTCATATCATCATCATACAAAATAACAACAGGAAACCATAATACTACAACAACAACAATCATGCCTCAGTCCCAAACAAGTTGGGATCAACTATATGATCTCATTTAACATCATCATCATATATACTAAAACAATAAACAACTATAAACCATAGTATCAAGCAGAAACAGTGTATTGTATCTAAATGCACGAACCAAAGTACAATGGCAACACCACAAGATTGAAATAAACTCAACTAGTAAATAGAGTAAATGAACACTTACATAAGTAGCTTCAGCTTTCTCAACAGTATTACGGGTGGATCATCTTAAACACGCCTTGTGATCTGAAACTTCCTACTTAACTTACATAGAGACTCGAGTCTATGTTACAACCTTGACATGTTCACTGGGCTGCAGTTCTTCAATCTTTTTGTCTAAAGTTCATGAGCGATAGATATGTCATCAACATCTTGTTTTAAAATTATTATAAATTCTTATTGTATAATACGGTCATGGTTTTTAATTTCATTTATTAAAGAGGCCTTACTTTAGAGTAACTGGTAAAGTTGTTGCCATGTGACCAGGAGTCACGGGTTCAAGCCTTGAAAATAGTCTCTGGTAGAAATGCAAGGTAAGGCTGCGTATGATACACCCTTGTGGTGGGGCCCTTCCTCGGACCCTACCCATAGTGAGAGATTTAGTGAACCGGGATGCCTTACTTTAGAGTAAGTTATATGATGCGCGATCGGAGTTTTCCTCTCTCAAATCAAATACGGCACTGCCTCTCCGATGCAATTAGAGCTTTAATTCTAGTATGTTTTATTTACAATGTTCATCAAAACATCCTTGCTAAACTCAGTACCTAAAATTTTGGATGGGTTGTTTTAGTGATAGTATAGCTAATCTGAGCCCCTCCACAAAGATTTCAGATAGGCAGCGTTGTCTGTTGTACCGTTGACTCTATCTATTCATGAAATTTTCTTTATGTTATTTTCAATTTTATATAGGTTTGCTCCCTCTTTTTCCCAGAATTCATCCATTTCCCTTTACTCCATAGGGCCTTCTATAGAGGAATATGTTGTGTTTAGTGCAACAATGGTAAAAGACCTTTTTCGGAGCATTTTTCTAGGTATCCTTCTATTGACTTCTTCTTCACTATTTATGAATTCAAATTCAATTTATCGCGAATGTGCTCCTGGCTTTCAGTTTGGATGTTGTAGATCCATGAAGAGCATATGTTGAGTAAAGGGAAAAGTAGCAACGTCCGCCAGTCTCATAGGGCAATGGGAGCCAACGAGAGCCATTATTGTTTTGGTAAGTTTCTTTAGCTCATTTGAGTTGCTACAAGATTTTTCTTTGTTCCGGTGACTACTCTACTTGCTTGTTTTTATGAGAAAAGATTCATAATATGAAGTGAATCTTAAGAAATTCAAGTATTACTTTTGTTTTAGGAGGTTTAATAAGTTCTTAAAACTGTTTATGTTCATGATATTCTTTCAGTTTTGACATGAAAGCAGAATACGAAAACATCAAAATCCCTTTCTTGTGATCAAGGCAAACACCAGATCCCTTTCTTCTTTGAGATTCATTAAGAATCTAATTAGTTTTTCCTATATAATCATGTTTCATCCAGAGAAAGCAATGAACTCACAGGATCCGACCTTGGATAAAACACCAAATCAAAAATGGAATGCATTTATCGTGTTGACACATCCAGATTGCATTAGATCACTATGGCATTGAAATAAGCCTTTATGCCAGGAACTTGACTTATGGGGTTCTTATTCACTGCTTAAATTAGGATTGGAAGACGTAGTTTTTGCTATGCTGGGGTGGAAAGAATCCTTGATGTACCTTCCGTTAGGCAGTGAAAATGATTGGACGATAGCAATTCACATTGCAGCAAGTGAAGGTGACGTAAACATGATAAATAAGCTATTAAATCACTGCCCTGATTGTCGGGATTTGCTTAACAACAACAATCAAAATGCTCTTCATGTTTCCGTATTGAACAATCAAGACAAGGTAGTCCGCTTCTTGTTAGACTCTGATAAGTGTGACACCCTTATTAACTAGGTAAGGAGTAGGGATGTATGTTGGGTATTTGATCTGTATTTTCAAAGTTCGATAACAATAATCATTAATTGAAAATAGATACCAAATATTAAACTTTAAAAAGTTTGATCCAATCCAGCAAATCGAACCAAAGGGCCTTTTTCTGGTCCAAGATCCTCTGGAATAAACAAGTTTGGGACTCAATAATCTTAGGAAGTCGAAGATTCATAAAAACTTTTCAATGGATACAATTCAAGAAGCAAGATTCATTGATAGAACACAGTTAAAGAATTTACACCAAAACATCACTCTATCCTAATACTAATTTGTCATAAAGAGATAAGTCTCGACCTATCTCGCCCTACTTAGGAAAATCATTCTCTATGAATGTAACATCACATGACTCAATTTCAGTTACAGTGCCACTATGTTGTTCGCCTATGAACACATAATCCTTAGATTATTCAGAATATCTTATAAAGATCCACTTCCTTCCCCAAACCTCTTGCATGTTTGCCACAACGTTATCGCACAGAATGGTCATTGGCTCGGCCATTTCTATGTCGGTCAGCAAACATTAGATGTGTGCAAGGTCGTGCAAGCCACACGCGGCATCGGTATCATTGTTTGGAAGGTCCATGTCCTTGTTTCGACCTTCAAAATCCCATGCTTACTTTATCAACACTTTCTCTGACAAACGATCCATCAGTTTACTCTGCCTCAACAAGATGGGGAACAGGTCCAACAGTGGCTGCATGTGGATAAAAAATTGACCTTGTCGATAACAGGTAAGTTACAGTCATAAACCTTAATCTTTCTCTACTTGAGTAGTAACAGCCCGATAATGTATGTCGTCCATGTTCATGATGGCAAGAATCCTCTTTGCCTCGGTCTAGCTCTTGCTGTGTGGATTTGTCCTCTACCCTCTAACATATTTTATTATTTCTTCATTCCATTCGAACGTAGAAAGTAATGAATCAAATCCTGCGCCACCGGGAGCTGACGCTAGCTCACTGAGTTCAGTGTACTTATCCTATCGATAGCATCATAAGCTTTCGGGTATGCTAATTGTCTTTTCCTTATGAGGCATAGAATTTCCTCAATATACTGTGATATAAGAAACAAATTTTTAAATAGGTTAGTGATTGTAAAGAAGCAAAACATAGTTGAAAGATGCAACGGATGGTCCATCTGTTGCAGAGAGTTCTCTGAATTTGTTCACAGGTTACCCAATCCAACGCAACTTATGCAACAGGTGGATGATAAGTTGTAACAAAAATGCCACCAATTGCACCAGAAAACCCACATGTTGCAACAGATGACACATTTGTTGCATAGCTTTTTTTTCATGGAGTAGATTAGAAGGCTAGGTTAGGAAAAGTAAACTTACCTTGTCCTCGTACGGCATATATATATCTGTCATACTCTTGAAGTATTTGGGAGAAAAGGTATGCCTGTGGTAATCTTGTGCGCCTCGCTTGGCATTCTTAGCTCATCGCAGATCCCTATTTTTTTTGGTGCCAAGTTCCGCGTATATGTCTGTAATACCCCAAAAAATTCAAACCAATATTACAGCCATGTACCAAGATCATGCATAGTACATCATGGTCATTTTATAGTTTTATGAGTAGGTTAGATGTATATTAAGGCTTTAAATAACTCCCAACTATCAGACGAATCAAAACATTCCTTACTGATAGAATTCTTGAAAAGGATATTGGTATAGTCAACTTCAAACGAGCATATCTCTCTTTATACTTGGAATTCTTTAGCTCATGACCTATCAACAGATATATAATTGAATTATATTTCTAACGATAACAATTTATCCTAAATCCGAAAGAGTTATTCCTATTTTACACCAGCATATCAGGCTGGAAACAGTATGACGAAATTCGTGGTAGCTTACCACATTTGTGACGCCCTATCACGAAGGTCGTCTGCCTTAGGCAGAAACCAGCTCCTAAGTGATGAAATTCGTGGTAGCTTACCATATTTGTGATTCCCTATCACGAAGGTCGTCTGCCTTAGGCAGAAACCAGCTCCTAAGTGACGACACTCGTGATAGCTTACCACATTTTTGACGCCGTCACAAATGTTGTCAGCCTTAGGAAGAATCCATTTCTGTGTAATGACATTTTTGATGGCTTGTCATATTTTTGATGCCATATCACAAATGTCGTCAGCCTTAGGCAGAATCCAGCTTCTGTGTGACGACATTTTTGACGGCTTGTCACATTTTTTATGCCATGTCACAAATATCGTCAGACTTAGGCAGAAACCATCAATTCCATCTCCTGTGTGACGACATTTTTGATGGCTTGTCATATTTTTGATGCCTTGTCACTAATGTCGTCAGCTATTATTTTCAGCAACTGTGAATTTATTTCATAAGGGTATTTTGGTCCTTTTCCTTCACTTTTCACGACTTATAACCCTCAAGGAGCGTATTATCTTCCATTCTCTTTAGTTAAACATCTTAAAAAGCTCTCTCATACACTTTCAACCATAAGATTAGGGTTTTATCTCAAGATCAAAACTCTCAAGAACAAGCCCTAGGGTTTTCATAGAAGAGTCTATTTCAAGTAAATTTTGCCGTCAATCTTCACAAATTCTTAATCTAAGGTATGCGTAGTGTTCATCCATGAGTCTCTTTCATCCATGGAGCTTAAGAATCATGTTTTAAATTATAAATTGTGATTTCCTTGTTGTTTTATGACTATATTTATGGAGATGATTGTTGTTTGGATTCAAGGTTGTACTTTGATGTGTTTTTCATGAATCATGTGAATAGGTTAGTTGAAAACCCATGAATTTGGGTGGTTCAATATTTCTAAATTTGTTAAGTACACCTATGCTCAATATTATGCATGCAAGGTGTTTGATAAAATGTTTAGGATGCTAGAAATTCATGTTTACATGGTTCCATAATATCTAAATAACAAGTCCATGTTAGCTATATACTTCAATATAAAATCCATGCTATTGATGTGTTGCTATTGTTGTGGTATGAAGCATGTATGATAATGGAGATATACTATATGTATTTGAAATATATCCATGCACTCCCTACCATGCTTAAGATGTTGAAGAACTACATGAAGTATAATATCCCCTACTTATGACAATGTGAATTGTGGACTCCAATCTTATGATCAAGTCAGTCATGTTCTGTCAGTTTCCTTCCATCGAGTACTGGGGGTATTCGTACTCGAAAATATAGTTGTGTGCCTAGAGCCATGTCATTTTATCATGATACTCTTAGTCAAGCCATGATCTATAGAATTCAGTCAGTCATGTGACTCAGGAAAATCCAGTAACCTCAGTAATCTCAGTAGTTCAGTAATCTCAGTGATCTCAGTACTCAGTAATATTTGTAACCTCAGTATTCAAAGTCAATCTCAATAACTTCAGTACTCTCAACCAGTTCTCAGAACTCAGTGCATTTCGTCAGCCATCGAAATTCAGCAAACTTAGTTTAGCTCCACTAAACAATACCACTTGTATCAGTATCAGTATCAGTATCAGTTTAGCTAATCAGTTCAGTTCAGTTATTTAGTTTAGCCCAGTTATTTAGTTCAGTGTCTTTCAGATGGGAGTAGGATTCAGCATCGAGTGATCTTAGGGATAGGGACTCACTCGCTAGATTACGACTGAGATCCTTAGAAGCAATCCCTAAGTTCCAGAACTACGTAGCCAGCGTAGGTACGAGATATCACCCGTTATATAGGACTGACGTACTCAGGGGTCACCCGTTAGCATATTTATATGTATAGTACTGATCCCAGGAGTCACCCGCTAGATTAGGACTGACTCCATCGCAGATATCACCCGTTAAACTGTCAGATACAGTCGCTCAGTATCAGTTACATCGGTTAGGACGATCATCACATTTATATCAATTTTTTGAACTCATGTATCAGTCATATTAGTTATCAAAAATTATGATATCAGTATTCATCTTCAGGACTGTCAGACATAGTCAACCAGACCAGCTCTTCATAATTCAAACTTTCAGAAATAGTCTTTCATCTATTCAGTATCTCAGTATCATTACACTCATGTTGTCAGTATTCAGAATCAGTAGTCAGTATCTCCACAAGCTCAGTTATAGTTATGTATGCATGTATGTATTCTCACATTCATATTAGTCAGCATTATTCATGCATATAACCCTTTGCATTTAGACTACCTCACTCGTATACTCAGTACATTCAGATGTACTGACGCATTTGCGCTATGGTGCTTTCTCTTATGTTACACCATAGGTTCAGAGGTACCAGCTCCAAATCAGCAGTAGCATTCCAGTGTTCAGAGTTTGCAGTGAGTCCTTCTCATTCGAGGATGATATGATTATTGCTACATTTACTATTCAGTTGCTAGATGGAGTTAGTTGAAGACATGTTCCTTCAACTTCTTATTCAGTTCAGTTAGAGGCTTTTAGACTAGATGTCAGATTAGATATTCAGATCTCATTATTTTCAGTATTTATGATTTGTTTTGGTAATGTTATACTTTTTTTAGACATTTTGTTATCAGATGTTTATTCAGTTCGAACCTTATGGACCTTCATGTTCATATTTTCATATTTTATGATATATTATGTAGTATACAGGTACAGATATCAGTCATGGGTTCGCTTGTGGTCCTTCGGGGTCATGAGCACCGTGTAGCATTCCGGTTTAGAAAATCAGGGTGTTACAAACTTGGTATCAGAGCCTAAGGTTCAATAGATTCCTAAGAAGTCTGAAAGCCGCATCTAGTAGAGTCTTGTACATGCGTGTGTTGTGCACCACACTTATGTACAGGAGACTATTAGATATTTTAGGAATAGTTTCCCTTCTTTCATGTCTCAGATCGTGCTATAGCAAGGTTCTCTAAAGAACCCATGTAGATTCACATCATGCTCCCCTCATGTCATCTTTACCTTACTTCTAAGGTAACAAAAATAGTGAAGCTCAAGTCCTAAAGATAGGGCTTTTACAGATAGTATCCAATCAGTTCCCGTATGTTCTAAAGTTGTACAGCTCTTATTCATGATCATGATAATTTCTTCTCAAACCCAAATTTAGATATGTCGTCAGATCCCTTCTCAACATCCAATGATAGCACGTGACCCAGAGTTAGAAGCATGAACCCAGGAGTTTAGCAGTAGACAAGTTGGGATACGATATCCAGATTGAATAGATTATGTATTCATGGGGATAGTTGTGCTATAATGAATCAGTAGGCTTGAACAGTGTGAGTTAGTAAATTTAAGTTTAGTGACTTGAAATTAAGCATGAAGGTGTGAATGTGATACTAGTAGTATGTGAGGGAAATAGGGAAAGATGATGTGTTTGGTAAGGCAAGCATGTGTTAATCAGAGTGTAAGTATGTGATGATGATTGTAGTTCAGTTCAGAGATTAGTTTAGTATTCACAGACGTATGATGATGGCTTAAAGCTAAGGGAGAGATAATATATCAAGTAACCAAGTCAAGCTCTCAAATTCCAGTAGTAGTGTCAGTATGTACAGAAAAATAGTTAGGGAAGGCGATTCCCGACCCATCCTTATCTCAGCGTAAAGCTTCGTACTTCAGTCAGCATAGTGCCTATGCATGCTTCATGTCTCTGATTCCATGGAGATATCTTATGTTCACACATATTCCATAGAATTGTATGTGCTTTCAGTTCCCAGTATAGGAAGTTCAGTTCTAGATCACTCAGTATTACAAATTATGTTCCATGAACTCAGAAATTCTAGACTCAGATCATGCAGCTCATAACTCATGTACACGTATCATGCTCCCCAGTATACTCAGTATAAACCTTTTTGGTTAATCTATGTTGTTGATATCCTATTCCTCAGGTTTTAGTCATGTGTCAAGTTCAGTCAGTATCCATTCATGTTTTAGGTTCTCCTGATTTAACCCTTTATGAGCTCTCTTTATGAGAATAGTGTAGTGTTGAGAAATTGCTTAGATGGGAGAGAGTTAATGTTTCACATTAAGAGTAGATTATTGCGTGCATGTTTTATACGAGGGTGTAGATACGAAGATAGGATTGAATATCCTGTTAGTATGCAAGCAAAGGGCTAGCAAGAGGTAGTACTTAGAAATTGAAAAAAAAATCAGAGTGTGAATGTATATTCAGATCCTTGACTTATGTCAGCTTTCATGGTGCTACTATCATAACTCAGTTTCTATCTCAATTACAGTTTCAGTACTCAACACTCAGTAATTAGTGCTCAGTCTCAGAATTAAGCACTTCAGTATCAATCAAAACCTCATTTTTAGTATTCAGTTATCGGGTCCCAACATTTAGTTCCAGTATGGATCCAGTTACAGTCTTAAGTTAGAGTGTCAGCTTCAGATCTGTATTCAGCTCAGAAATTCAGTTCAGTTTTAGACTTGTTTGACCATAGCATAAAGTTATCAGCTACTCAGTTATAGGTATTCCAATACCTCAGTCTATGGAATGTTTCCAAATCATATAATGCGTTTGGTCCTGCATTTTCAGACAATATAGCTTTCATCAAATCCATGATCAGTTACCTCATGTTACTCAGTCAGTCCTTTCTCATATGCATAATACTTTATAGCCTCATCCCAGCTACTCAGATTAAGTACAATTCAGGCTTGCATACCCAACATTCAGTTACCAGTTACTCAGTTAATCAAATAAGTTAGTATGTCTATGCATTCGTGCATCACACTTCAGTTTCAGATCTCAGATAATCAATCACAATTTCGTACCTAGGTGCCTTGTGCATCGCCTTAACTTCTTCAATATCTCAGCAAGGTCATTCCAGCATCCTTCAAGGGACATAGTGTCCTAAGGGGGAGATACACTATATCCCCCAAACTTCCATGATTTAAACATGTCATTTTCTTTGATAAATCTATCTTGGAGGAAGTGTTACTTGTGAGCCAACCCTCTAGCTTTAAAACTCAGCAGTATGCCATGTACTTAATGGCTCAGTGTATCTACGATACGATACTCTGTCCATGTCATGCATTAGAGACTCAGTTCAGTTCATGTATCATGTTCAGAACTCAGTTATGTTCTTATGTCTCTGCTCATGCATATTGAGTAATCAATCTCAGACTCATCGGTATTTTTAGTTCAAGGTAACAACCTTCCTTAAAGTTACTCATTATCATGTTCAGATTTCAGTAACAAAGTTGGTATTCAGTTCCATGCTTAGTTTTCAGTTCAAACTTGGTATCTTTACCATTACATGTTCAGTCACATGTTCAAAAGTCAGTTCAGTCATGTATTCACGCATCAGATATGCGTGGTCAGCTTATCAGTACTTTGAATCATGCATTCACGTATCATGTCAGTCATATAATCATGCATCATATATGAATGGATTTAACTTATTAGTTAAGCATCAGATATGAATTCTCAGTTAGAGAAACTCAGTTTATCGGAACACTCAGTCCTACATTCAAAAATCAGCTACCCATGCATCAGATATGCATGTACAATATGATATGCTCAGTTTTCAGTCATGTAAGCCATGAAATCATGATCAGTCATTCATGCTATATATTTGTGTAAGTTGTCTTTTCTCTCATCTCAGCCAGTATTATTCAAGGACGATTGTTCCTAAGGGGGAGATATTGTAATACCCCAAAAAATCCAAACCAATATTAGATACATGTACCATGCTCATGCATAGTAAATCATGGTTATTTTATAGTTTTATTAGTAGGTTATATGTATATTAAGGCTTCAAATAACTCCTAGCTATCAGACGAATCAAAACATTCCTTACCGATTGAATTCTTGAGAAGGATATTGGTATATTCAACTTCAAATGAGAATATTTCTCATTATACTTGAAATTTTTGATCTTATCAACTATCAACAGATATATAATTGAATTATATTTCCAATGATACCAATTTCTCCTAAATCCGATATCGGAGCAAAGAGTTATTCCTGTTTTACTCTAGCATGTTAGGCTGGAAACAGTGTGATGACATTCGTGGTAGCTTACCACATTTGTGACGCCGTATCACGAAGGTCGTTAGAATTAGGCAGAAACCAGCTCCTAAGTGATGAAATTCGTGGTATCTTACCACATTTGTGACACCCTATCACGAAGGTCATCAGCCTTAGGCAGAAACCAGCTCCTAAGTGACGACACTCGTGATAGCTTACCACATTTTTGACGCCATGTCACAAATATCGTCAGCCTTAGGCAGGATCCATCTTATGTGTGACGATATTTTTGACGGCTTGTCATATTTTTGACGCCATGTTACAAATGTCGTCAGCCTTAGGCAGAATTCAGCTTCTATGTGATGACATTTTTGACGGCTTGTCATATTTTTTACGCCATGTCACAAATATTGTCAAACTTAGGCAGAAACCATCAATTCCACCTCCTGTGTGACGACATTTTTGATGGATTGTCATATTTTTGACGCCTTGTCACAAATATCGTCAGCTATTATTTTCAGCAACTAGGAATTTATTTCATAAGGGTATTTTGATCCTTTTCCTTCACTTCCCATGACTTATAACCCTCAAGGAGTGTATTATCTTCCATTCTCTTTAGTTAAACATCTTAAAAATCTCTCTCATACAATCTCAACCACAAGATTAGGGTTTCCTCTCAAAATCAAACTCTTAAGAACAAGCCCTAGGGTTTTCATAGAAAGGTCTATTTCAAGGAAATTTCACTGTCAATCTTCACAAATTCTTAATCTAAGGTATGCGTAGTGTTCATCCATAGGTCCCTTTCATCCACGGAGCTCAAGAATCATGTTTTAAATTATAAATTGTGATTTCCTTGTTGTTTTATGACTATATTCATATTGATGATTGTTGTTTGGATTCAAGGTTGTACCTTGATGTGTTTTTCATGAATCTTGTGAATAGGTTAGTTGGAAACCCATGAATTTGGGTGGTTCAATATTTCTAAATTTGTTAAGTACACCTATGCTCAATATTATGCATGAAAGGTGTTTTATAAAATGCTTAGGATGCTAGAAATTCATGTTTACATGGTTCCATGATATCTAAATAACAAGTCCATGTTATCTATATACTTCAATATAAATTCCATGCTATTGATGTGTTGCTATTGTTGTGGTATGAAGCATTTATGATAATGGAGATATACTATATGTATATGAAATATATCCATGCACTCCCTACCATGCTTAAGATGTTGAAGAACTACATGAAGTATAATATCCCCTACTAATGAAAATGTGAATTATGGACTCCAATCTTATGATCAAGTCAGACATGTTGTGTCATTTTCCTTCCATCGAGTCCTGGGGGTATTCTTACTCGAAAATATAGTTGTGTTCCTTGAGCCATGTCATGTTATCATGATACTCTTAGTCAAGCCATGATCTATAGAATTAAGTCAGTCATACGACTCAGGAAAATCTAGTAACCTCAATAATATCAATAGTTCAGTAATCTCAGTGATCTCAGTACTCAGTAATATCTATAACCTCGGTGTTCAAAGTCAATCTCAGTAACTTCAGTACTCTCAACCAGTCCTCAAAACTCAGTACATTCCATCAGTCATCGAAATCCAGTAAACTTAGTTTAGCTCCACTAAACAATACCACTAGTATCAGTCAAGTTAATCAGTATCAGTTCAGCTAATTAGTTCAGTTCACTTATACAGTTCAGTACAATTATTTAGTTTAGTGTCTTTTAGATGGGAGTAAGATTCAGCACCGAGTGAGCCTAGGGATGGGGACTCAACCGCTAGATTAGGATTGAGGTCCTTCGAAGCAATCCCTAAGTTTCAGAACTACGTAGCCAGTGTAGGTATGAGATATCACCCATTAGATAGGACTAACATACTCAAGGGTCACCCGTTAGCACATTTATATGTATGGGACTGATCCCTAGACTCACCCGCTAGATTAGGATTGACTCCACCACAGATGTCTTTACTGGTGGCGCGGTACTAACACCCTTCCAGTCAGGGCAGAGATTGGACCCCAGTTAGCTTAGCTTGGGGTATATCGATTAGATGAATACATCCCACAGTTTTAGTTACTGATTCAGGACTGTCAGATACAGTCAACTCAGTTAAATAGTACAGATTCAGTACTGAGACAATCAATCCTTATCATTATAAATACACTTCAATATCACCTATTAGACAGGATTGATCTCAAATACAGTTAAACAGTATCAGAATCATCAGATTTAAAGATCACCCGCTAGATAGGACTGATCTCAAATTTATTTACTCCATAAAAACAGAACTCAGATAGTTCAATTAGAACTTAGTCTGTCAGATACAGTCGCTCAGTATCAGTTACATCGGTTAGGCCGATCATCACAGTTATACCAGTTATATCAGTTTTCTGAACTCATGTATCAGTCATATCAGTTATCAAAATTCATGATATCAGTATTCAGCTTCAGGACTGTCAGACACAGTCAACCAGACCAGTTTTTCATAATTCAAACTGTCAAAAATAGTCTTTCATCTATTCAGTATCTCAGTATCATTACACTCATGTTGTCAGTATTCAGACTCAGTAGTCAGTATCTTCACGAGTTCAGTTATAGTTATGTATGCATATATGTATTCTCACGTTCATATTAGTTAGCATTGTTCATGCATATAACCCTTTGCATTTAGCCTACCTCACTCGTATACTCAGTACATTCAGACGTACTGACATATTTGCGCTATGGTGCTTTCTCTTATGTTACACCATAGGTTCAGAAGCACGAGCTCCAAATCAGCAGTAGTATTCCAGTGTTCAGAGTTCGCAGTGAGTCCTTCTCATTCGAGGACGATATGATTATTGCTACATTTACTATTCAGTCTAGATGGAGGTAGTTGGAGACATGTTCCTTCAACTCCTTATTCAGTTCAGTTAGAGGCTTTTAGACTAGATGTCAGATTAGATATTTAGATCTCATTATTTTCAGTATTTATGACTTGTTTTGGTATTGTTATACCCTTTTCAGATATTTTGTTATCAGACGTTTATTCAGTTCAAACCTTATGGCCTTTCGTATTCATGTTTCCACATTTTATGATATATATTATGCAGTATACAGGTACAGATATCATTCATCGGTTAGCTTGTGGTCCTTCGAGGTCATGAGCACCGTGTAGCATTCTTGTTCATAAAATTGGGGTGTTACAAACTTGGTATCAGAGCCTAAGGCTCAATAGAGTCCTAGGAAGTCTGAAAGCCACATCTTGTAGATTCTTATACATGTGTGTGTTGTGCACCACACTTATGTGCAGGAGGCTATTAAATGTTTTAGGAATAGTTTCCCTTCTTTCATGTCTCAGATCGTGCTATAGCAAGGTTCTCTAAGGAACCCATGATGATGCACATCATGCTCCCCTCATGTCATCTTTACCTTACTTCCAAGGTAAAAGAAATAGTGAAGATCAATTCCTAAAGATAGGGCTTTCACAGAAAGTATCCAATTAGTTCTCATATGTTCTAAAGTTGTACGGATCTTATTTATGATCATGAGAATTTCTTCTCGAACCCAAATATAGATATGTCGTCAGATCCCTTCTTAACATCCAATGATAGCACGTGACCCAGAGTTAGAAGCATAAACCCAGGAGTTTAGCAGTAGACAAGTTAGGATATGATATCCGAATTGAATAGATTATGTATTCATGGGGATAGTTATGCTATAATGAATCAGTAGGCTTGAACAGTGTGAGTTAGAAAATTTAAGTTTAGTGACTTGAAATTATGAAGGTGTGAATGTGATACTAGTAGTATGTGAGGGAAATAGGGGCAGATGATATGTTTAGTAAGGCAAGCATGTGTTAATCAGAGTGTAAGTATGTGATGATGATTGCAGTTCAGTTTAGAGATTATTTTAGTGTTCACAGACGTATGATGATGGTCTAAAGCTAAGGGAGAGATAATAGATCAAGTAACCAAGTCAGGCTCACAAATTCCAGTAGTTGTATTAGTATGTATAGAAAAGCAGTTAGGGAAGGCAATTCCCGACCCATCCTTATCTCAGCGTAAAGCTTCATACTTCAGTCAACATAGTGCCTATGCATGCTTCATGTCTTAGATTCCATGGAGATAGCTTATGTTCACACGTATTCCAAAGAATTGTGTGTCCTTTCAGTTCCCAGTAAAGGAAGTTCAATTCTAGATCACTCAGTGTTACAAATTATGTTCCATGAACTCAGAAATTCCAGACTCAGGTCATGCAGCTCATGACTCATGTACACATATCATGCTCCCCATTATAATCAGTTCAGACCTTTTTGGTAAATCCATGTTATTTATACTCTATTCCTCAGGTTTCATTCAAGTGTCAAGTTCAGTCAGTATCCATTTATCTTTTAGGTTCTCTTGATTTAACCCTTCATGTGCTCTCTTTATGAGAATAGTGTAGTGTTGAGAAATTGCTTAGATGGTAGAGAGTTAATGTTTAATGTTAAGAGCAGATTATTGCGTGCATGTTTTATACGAGGGTGTAGATACGAAGATAGGCTTGAATATCCTGTTAGTATGCATGCAAAGGGCTAGCAAGAGGTAGTACTTAGAAATTGAAAAAAAATAAAAAAAATTCTGAGTGTGAATGTATATTCAGATCCTTGACTTATGTCAGCTTTCATGGTGCTATTATCATAACTCAATTGCCATCTCAGTTACAGTTTCAGTACTCAACACTCAGTAATTAGTACTCAGTCTCAGAATTAAGCACTTCAGTATCAGTCAAAACCTCAGTTTTAGTATTCATTTATCAGGACCCAACATTTAGTTCCAGTATGGATCCAGTTACAGTCTTAAGTTAGAGTGTCAGCTTAAGATCTGTATTCAGGTCAGAAATTTAGTTCAATTTTAGACTTGTTTGACCATAGCATAAAGTTATCAGCTACTTAATTATATGTATTCTAATACCTCAGTCTATGGAATGTTTCCAAATCATGTAATACGCTTGGTCCTATATTTTCAGACAATATAGCTTTCATGAAATCCATGATCAGTTACCTCATGTTACTCAGTCAGTCCTTTCTCATATGAATAATACTTAATAGCCTCATCCCAGCTACTTAGATTAAGTAGAAATCAGGCTTGCATACCCAACATTCAGTTACTCAGTTAATCAAATAAGTTAGTATGTCTATGCATTCGTGCATAACACTTCAGTTTTAGATCTCAGATAATCAGACACGATTTTGTACCTAAGTGCCTTGTGCATCGCCTCAACTTCCTCAATATCTCAGCAAGGTCAGTCCAGCATCCTTCAAGAGACATAGTGTCCCAAGAGGGAGATACACTATAGCCCCCAAACTTCCATGATTTAAACATGTCGTTTTCTTTGATGAATCTATCTTGGAGGAAGTGTTACTTATGAGCCGACTCTCTAGCTTCAAAACTCAGCAGTAAGCCATGTAATCAATGGCTCAATATAGCCACGATATAATACTCTGTCCATGTCACGTATTAGAGACTCGTTTCAGGTCATGTATCCTGTTCCAGGCTCAGTTATGTTCTTATGTCTCCGCTTATGCATATTGAGTAATCAATCTCAAACTCATCGGTATTTTTAGTTCAAGATAACAGCCTTCCTCGTAGTTACTCATTCTCATGTTCAGATTTTAGTAAAAACCTTGGTATTCAGTTCCATGCTTAGTTTTTAGTTCAAACTTGGTATCTTTACCATTACATGTCCAGTCACATGTTCATAAGTCAGTTCAGTCATGTATTCAGGCATCAGATATGCGTGGTCAGCTTATCAGTACTTTCAATCATGCATTCATGTATCATGTCTGTCATATAATCATGAATTAGATATGCATGGATTCAACTTATCAGTTAAGCATCAGATATGCATTCTCAGTTTGAGAAACTCAGTTTATCGGAACACTCAGTCCTACATTCATAAACCAGCTACACATGCATTAGATATGCATGTACAATATGATATGCTCAGTTTTCAGTCATGTCATCCATGAAATCATTATCAGTCATTCATGCTATATATTAATGTAAGTTGTCTTTTCTCTCGTCTCAGCCAGTATCATTCGAGGACGAATGTTCCCAAGGGGGAGATATTGTAATACCCCATAAAATCCAAACCAATATTAGAGCCATGTACCAAGATCATGCATAGTATATCATAGTTCTTTTATAGTTTAATGATTATGTTATATGTATATTAAGGCTTCAAATAACTCCCAGCTATCAGACGAGTCAAAACATTCCTTACCGATTGAATTCTTATGAAGGATATTGGTATAGTCAACTTCAAACGAGCATATCTCTCATTATACTTGGGATTTTTTTAGCTCATGACCTATCAACAGATATATAATTGAATTATTTTTCCAATGATACCAGCTATTTTGCTCCAGTATGTCAGGTTGGAAACAGTGTGACGACATTCATGATAGCTTACCATATTTGTGACGCCCTATCACGAAGGTCGTAAGCCTTAGGAAGAAACCAGATCCTAAGTGATGACATTCATGGCAGCTTACCACATTTGTGATGCCCTATCATGAAGGTCATCAGCCTTAGGCAAAAACCAGCTCCTAAGTGACAACATTCGTGATAGCTTACCACATTTTTGATGCCATGTCACAAATGTCATCAGCCTTAGGCAGAATCCAGCTTCTGTGTGATGACATTTTTGATGGCTTGTCATATTTTTGATGCCAAGTCACAAATGTCGTCAGCCTTAGGTAGAATCCAGCTTTTGTGTGATGATATTTTTGATGCCTTGTCACATTTTTTATGCTATGTCACAAATATTGTCAGACTTAGGCAGAAACCATCAATTCCAGCTCCTGTGTGATGACATTTTTAATGGATTGTCACATTTTTGATGCCTTGTCACAAATGTCAACAGCTATTATTTTCAGCAACTGGGGATTTATTTCATAAAGGTATTTTGGTCTTTTCCTTCACTTCCCATGACTTATAACCCTCAAGGAGCGTATTATGTTCCATTCTCTTTAGTTAAACATTTTAAAAAACTCTCTCATACACTCTCAACCACAAGATTAGGGTTTTCTCTCAAGATCAAAACTCTTAAGAACAAGCCCTAGGGTTTTCATAGAAGAGTCTATTCAAGTAAATTTCGCTTTCAATCTTCACGAATTCTTAAACTAAGGTATGCGTAGTGTTCATCCATGGGTCCCTTTCATCCATAGAGCTCAAGAATCATGTTTTAAATTATAAATTGTGATTTCCTTGTTGTTTTATGACTATATTCATGTTGATGATTATTGTTTGGATTCAAGGTTGTACCTTGATGTGTTTTTCATGAATCATGTGAATAGGTTAGTTGGAAACCTATGAATTTGGGTAGTTCAAGATTTCTTAATTTTTTAAGTACACCTATGCTCAATATTATGCATGCAAGGTGTTTGATAAAATGATTAGGATGCTAGAAATTTATGTCTACATGGTTCCATGATATCTAAATAACAAGTCCATGTTAGCTATATACTTCAATATAAATTCCATGCTATTGATATGTTGCTATTGTTGTGGTATGAAGCAAGTATGATAATGGAGATATACTACATGTACATGAAATATATCCATGCACTCCCTACCATGCTTAAGATGTTGAAGAACTACATGAAGTATAATATCCCTTACTTATGAAAATGTGAATTGTGGACTCCAATCTTATGATCAAGTCAGACAGGTTGTGTCCGTTTCCTTCCATCGAGTCCTGGGGGTATTCGTACTCAAAATTATAGTTGTGCACCTAGAGCCATGTCATGTTATCACGATACTCTTAGTCAAGCCATGATCTATAAAATTCAGTCAGTCATGTGACTCAGGAAAACCAGTAACATCAATAATCTCAGTAGTTTAGTAATCTCAGTGATCTCAGTACTCAGTAATATCTGTAACCTCAGTGTTCAAAGTCAATCTCAATAACTTCAGTACTCTCAACCAGACCTCAGAACTCAGTACATTCCGTCAGTCATCGGAATCTAGTAAACTTAGTTTAGCTCCGCTAAACATTACCACTAGTATTAGTCTAGTTAATCAGTATCAGTTTAGCTAATCAGTTCAGTTCAGTTATTTAGTTTAGCCCAGTTATTTAGTTCATTGTCTTTCAGATGGGAGTAGGATTCAGCACCGAGTGAGCCTAGGTATGGGGACTCAACCGCTAAATTAGGACTGAGATCCTTAGAAGCAATCCCTAAGTTCCAGAACTACGTAGCCAGCATAGGTACGAGATATCACCCGTTAGATAGGACTGACATACTCAGGGGTCACCCGTTAGCACATTTATATATATAGGACTAATCCCAGGAGTCACCCGCTAGATTAGGATTGACTCCACCGCAGATGTCTTTACTGGTGACGCGGTACTGAAACCCTTCCAGTCAGGGTAGGGATTAGACCCTAGTCAGATTAGCTTAGGATATGTTGGTTAGATGAATACATCCCATAGTTTCAGTTATAGATTCAGGACTTTCAGATACAGTCAACTCAATTCAATAGTACAGATTCAGTACTGTTAGAGATAATCAATCCTTATCATTATAAATAGACTTCAAGATCACCCATTAGACAGGATTGATCTCAACTATAGTTAAACAGTATCAGAATCATCATATTTAAATATCACCTGCTAGATAGGACTGATCTCAAATTCAGTTACTCCATATAAAATAGAACTCAGATAGTTCCATCAGAATTTAGACTGTCAGATACAGTCGCTCAGTATTAGTTACATTGGTTAGGCTGATCATCACAACTATACCAGTTATATCAGTTTTCTGAACTCATGTATAAGTCATATCAGGTATCAGAATTCATGATATCAGTATTCAGCTTCAGGACTGTCAGACACAATCAACCAGACCAGTTCTTCATAATTCAAACTGTCAAAAATAGTCGTTCATCTATTCAGTATCTCAGTATCATTACACTTATGTTGTCAGTATTCAAACTTAGTAGTCAGTATCTCCACGAGTTCAGTTACAGTTATGTATGCATGTATGTATTCTCATGTTCATATTAGTCAGCATTGTCCATGCATATAACCCTTTGCATTTAGCCTACCTCACTCGTATACTCAGTACATTCAGACGTACTGACACATTTACGCTATGGTGTTTTCTCTTATGTTACACCATAGGTTCAGAGGCACGAGCTCCAGATCAGTAGTACCATTCCAGTGTTCAGAGTTTGCAGTGAGTTCTTCTTATTCGAGGACGATATGATTATTGCTACATTTACTATTCAGTTGCTAGATGGAGTTAGTTGGAGACATGTTCCTTCAACTCCTTATTCAGTTCAGTTAAAGGCTTTCAGACTAGATATTAGATTAGATATTTAGATCTCATTATTTTTAGTATTTATGACTTGTTTTGGTATTGTTATACCTTTTTAAAATATTTTTTTATTAGACGTTTATTTAGTTTGAACCTTATGGCCTTTCGTATTCATGTTTCCACATTTTATGATATATATTATGCAGTATACAGGTACAGATATCAGTCATGAGTTAGATTGTGGTCCTTCGAGGTCATGAGCACCGTGTAGCATTCCAGTTTAGAAAATTAGGGTATTACAATGTCGACCTTCTTCAATGGCCCCTGAACTTCAAGTTTTTTTATTTTCAACTAAAGAGTACTTTGCTAATTGCTCTTTTCTTCGTCCCAACCGCCACTGTATGAGTGTATGGATCCCTCACCATCTTGGATAGTATGACACCCCTCTTAGATTTGAATTCCTCGATAGCTTTAATGATAGACTTTACCTTTACCTTTCCAAAAAGCTTATCCTGGTTGTCCTTGTACTCTTTGCATTTGCAACGAGAACATGAGGGTGAAGAGAGGTGAGAGGGACCTATGAAAGAGGTGTTTTCCAACATATTTATTTTTTCTTGAGCATCAACATGCTCATCATCACCATTGGTAGCATCATTAGCATGCCTACCACCAACATCAACAACTCCACCAGCAACACCCCAATAAGAAGCACCCGAATCTGCTGCAATAAGTTAGTCATGAAGAGCCTCAACATTAGGTTGTATGGTTGTTGCTCCAGCCAATTCCTTCTTCATTAACTCCATTGTTAGGTCTGCTATAGTATCAAGACCTAGAGTAATAAAAGAAGTCATCCCCAACTCCTGCTCAGTAGGCACGATCCATGGATGCATAACTTATAAAAAAAAAGGACAGATATATTTAAATCCTATAATAATTTTCAGTCAGTTGGGTTACATGTTAACAAAGACAACTTATGCAACAGATGATCTGTATGTTACAATAGATTAACAATATGTTACCTCAGATTACCCATTTTTTGCATAATTTGTAGTAGATAGTTAATCTGTTCGGTTCAGAGAACCAAAGCAACAGATGGGTAATCTCATGCAAAATATCAATCGTCTGTCACAACAGATTACCCATCTGCTGCACCAGTTGGTACAGGATGGGTAATTGTCATAATAGATATACCATCTATTGCACCAGATATAACATCTATTACACCAAATATAACATCTGTTTCAATATCTTTCATTGTGTCAAATTATTTTACTTGAAGGAAGACGTACTGCATCATTCGAAGGGTTAAAGAGATCAGCCTCCTTAATTCTTGTGTTGCTTTCCGGCCAACCACCTAAGGATCATTGGATGAGAAACCTCCATCTATGTAATCCAAAACCTAATTTTGGAGGGGAGGAATGACTTCAAATGCCTAAGCCTAAAAAATATAAATAGAAAGGAAGCAAAAAAATCATAATGATTATTCAATATAAATTAATGGGATGAGTAAAATTAGTGATTAATAATACCATGAAAGTCTAAGGAAAGTCATATAATATGATCGTCCTTAGGGATAGCTTGTCAGTAAATATTTGAAATTCAAGTAGAAGCTGTCATATCCCCAAGGATAATTATTGAATTTCGCAAAATCCTCAGCACGTGCCAACATATCATCTTCTATGACTTTGTTGACATATCTTGTCAATATAACAGAATGAGCAAACCAAACTAAGAATAATTGCTCCCTATACTGCTTTAGTATGGTTTTATCCTTGAGATCTCTTATCAAATCTGATGCTTTGTAGCCACATCCAACAATGTCCAACAACCCATCTATTTTTTTCCTTGCGTGTGTTGGTTTTGCTAGGTGGTCGTTGGGACAATGCCTTCCCTCTATTTGATGGTGGTGGTTTGGCTGTCCTATTTTTCTTGGACCTTTTACGGGGTGTTTCCTTGATGATAGGTTCTTCTGGATGATCGCATCTCAAGCCCATCACTAAGGCAAACTCTTTCAAGCTAAAACAAACCAGCATGCCACAATAGTTGATCCAGATTTCATCCATTTTTTTACTCCCCCCCTTTGAATCTTTATCATCCCCCACGTACTTGATCCTGCTTTTAAGAAGACCATATACTATCCTCATTTGGAAATGGACAGCGTGGTCCTCAGGCATCTCAAGAAAGCATCCAAAGCATTTTTTCTTAAAAAGTTTGTCTATGTTTTCATTCTTCATAATATTCCTAAAACCATTAAAAGGTTTCCCCAACTGACATTTAATTACAAGTTCACCAGTTAGTTTTGCAAGGTCATCTATCGGCATTGTAACTTGAAACCTGTTAATACTATTAGTTTTTGTAGTGCTGGGATATCGATATTAATTCATGCCCCTTTGGTGTTCCATTATCATCATGTTGATGATCATCCTCTTTCTAACTTTTTACTTCCTCATCTTCTTATTTATATTTTTCTTCTTCATCCTCACCTTTATTTTCCTCATCACCATCTATAGACCCCTGTCCACCTCCCTCAATGTCGTTTTCATGTCTTTTCTCAGCTTCACTTTTCCCTGACTAAGATTCTTCAGGAATTTTCTCTGATCAGTATTGTAGCCTTCATTGTTGGATGGTCAGAAGTTGATCCACTTTCACTTTCTTTTCTTTGGGGAGATATGTTTTACCTACAAATAACAGAAAAATAAAAATTACATTATAATTGATTTATGTATAAATTTTAAAAATACATTACAAACATCACCAACAGTCACCACAAACACCACCGACCAATGCCACCAACACCTCCAACAACAACCACCACAAACACCACCAATGTCACCACGATGACCACTAACACCACCACCCACCACAATCACCACCAGTGCCACCACAACGACCACCAGTACCACCACCAACACTGCAATAAAAACTAGGATTTTCTCGGGTTCCTCCTTCAATTTTACCATTAAAACTCAAAATTATTAACCCATTCTCAAAGATAATACAACTAAAAGTTTTCTTTTTCATTATTAACTAAAAATCCCTAATTTTTAGAAAAAATAACAAATATAGAACTCTTCTCAAACTCTGTTACCTACAAAGACAGAGGAAACGAAGGAAATAAAAGCAAGAATAAAGTAGAAAATAACACCTATGTGGTCGAAAATGAGAAAAAATTTGATCTGTTATGAAGGGTTGAGTAGTTGTTGACTGTATTATTGAGAGAGAAAGAAAAGAGTGAGAACTCGAGATTTGAAATGATGAAACTTTTTTCCGCTAATAGATGATTTGTATAGGTTGATTTGTATTTTAAAAAAATGACAAGTTTTGAAAATGTTAATTTGGTCCAAATTGATCTTAATTATTTTTTTAGATTTTAAAATATATGCATAACTGTCTCATCATAATAGGTCTATTTAGGTATTAGCTTAAAAATAAGAATCGTTTTAACTCAGAGTGATCGATCGATGACTCAGGTTGGGAGGAACACAATACTAATAGCATACAATTGCAAAGACTCAATTGAATGTGTAGTTCACATTATGAACTCATCCCTAGATCTAGCTAAATCAATTTAGGTATTAGCTTAATAATAAGTTAATAAGAATAGTTTCAATTCAGAGTGATTAATCAACGACTCAGGTCGCGAGAAATGGAATACCAACATCATGGAATTGCAAAGACTCAATTGAAGTTGTAGTTCACCCTATGAACTCATCCCTAGATATATCTAAATCAATTTAGGTATTAGATTAATAATAAGTTAATAAGAATTATTTAAACTCAGAGTGATCAATCGATGACTCGGGTCGGGGGGAACACAATACCAACATCATGCAATTACAAAGACTCAATTGAAGTTGTAGTTCATCCTATGAACTCATCCCTAGATCTAGCTAAATCAATTTAGGTATTAGGTTAATAATAATTTAATAAGAATAATTTCAACTCAGAGTTATCGATCGACGATTCGAGTCAGGAGGAACGGAATACCAATATCATGAAATTGTAAAGACTCAATTAAAGTTATAGTTCACCCCATGAACTCATCCCTAGTTCTAGCTAAATAAATTTAGGTATTATCTTAATAATAAGTTAATAAGAATCATTTCTACTCAGTGTGATTGATCGACGACTCAGGTTGGGAGGAACACAATACCAACATCATGCAATTGCAAAGACTCAATTGAAGTTATAGTTCACCCTATGAACTCATACTTAGATCTAGCTAAATCAATTTAGTTTTTTTTTTCTTAATAATAAGTTAATAAGAATCATTTCAACTCAGAGTGATCGATCGAAGACTCAGGTCGGGAGGAACACAATACCAACATCATGCAATTACAAATACTAAATTAAAGTTTTAGTTCACCCTATGGAATCATCCCTGGATTTAGCCATATCAATTTAGGTATTATCTTAATAATAAGTTAATAAGAATCGTTTCAATTCAGAGTGATCGATCAATGACTCAGGTCAGGAGAAACACAATACCGATATCATACAATTGTAAAGCCTCAACTGAAGTTGTAGTTCACCCTATGAACTCATCCCTAGATCTAACTAAATAAATTTAGGTATTATCTTAATAATAAGTTAATCAGAATCATTTCAACAAAGAATGATCGATCGATGACTCAGGTTGGGGAACACAATACCAACATCATGCAATTGCAAAAACTTAACTGAAGTTGTAGTTCACAATATGAACTCATCCCTATATAACCATGTCTCTCCCTTACATTCATTGGACCTCAGATGTCGGAATGAATTAATTACAATGGAGTATCAGCCCTTGTGCCTTTCCCAAGTATTTTTTTTTTTTGCAGTTTTTTTTACTAGGCATGATTCACAAGTGGACAATTCTACTTTTTTTGTTGTTCCAAGAAGACCCTCTTTAGCTAAGAGATTCATTCTTGACCAATATGGCCAAGCCTAGCATGCTATAAATTTACATCATGTTCAGAACTAAAAGTTGACGTAAATAAAAAAAAACTGATATTATTATTATTGGGACTTTGAATAACATCCAATACAAAAAATTGATCATAAAAATAACTAGTTTCATATTTTATTTTGGTCAAATACAAATCCACACCATGTTCATGAAAGAAAAAAATAAATTCTAACTTAATCAACATTCTAACAGAGACTAAATTTTGACGTATTGTTGGGGTAAATAGTACATCATGTAGATATAGAGTTCGGCCACCACACATTTCCATATTGTTGGTACCAATTCCTTTGACCTCCTTTTTAAAGTTATTTTATACATACACTCATTTGGATTTTTACGGAATTGTCGAAAATCTCCGAAAGCATCTTAATCCGTTGCTATGTGCTCGGTGGTTGCCGAGTCTACAATCTACATAGGAAGTGATTCAGTTAAAAAAATAGAACAAGAAACATTTACATCACTATGTAAATTATTAATAAGGTCGTGTACCTTTTTAGGCTAAGGACAATCACGAGCAAAGTGTCCCTTGTTCTCACAGTTGCAACACTTGAGCTTAGTCATGTTCATCTTTTTCTTTTTCTTTGGAGCAGAAACATTTTACTCTCCTTGTTGATTATTCTTAGGCTTCTTTGAAATATTTTCTTTCCCCTTTTTTTTGAAAAATTTACCACCCTTGTGTTCGTTGCCATATCCACGTTTAGAATCAGAACTAGTCATTTACGCATTTCTAACAACATTGTCTATTACAAGACGCTCTTCCTCAAGTTCCAAATGCCGCTTAGCATCTTCCATAGTTTTGATGCTAACACTGTGGGTTAAGTGCATTTCATATTTTCCCAGCTTTGGGGTAAGGAGCGAATAACAGCTTGGCGTTGTTGCTCTTCGGTCAACACATGATCAGCATCTTTTAGTTCATTCGGGCTTTATAAATATCGTTTGAACTTTTTGCCCTTCATTAAAAGTCTTTCCTTTAGACAAAATCATTTTTTCACTATTTTTTCCTAATATTAAGAGTTGAAAATCAATCAAATATATTTTTGGTAAAACCTTTCCTTATTAGAAGTCATCAGAATCAATGACAACTAATATTTTTTTATTAGTTTAAGAATCCAAACCAACTAAATTTGATTTTAAGAAGATTTAAAAAGTCTATAAATCTACATCTATAATATATTAAGTTAATTAACCACTTGAAACTTCTGGTGGTAAAACATATATGTGCTTACAATAAAATATATATTTTGAATATTTGCAATTCATTAAAAACCTTCATATTAGATATAATCATCGAATTTTAAATAGTTAAAAATTACACGTGCGAGGCACATGCCGCTAAACTAGCAGTTTAAAGTAGTTTAAAAAAGGACTAAAATTCTGAACTCATTGAGATTAATGGCTAGGGCTCTAATTAAGGTAGTAAAAGTGGTAACTTGGTTATGGCAGAACTCTTGATTTCTCAGAATTAAAAGATAAGAGCATATCTTTTCAAATTTCAAAAAATTTCTTTCTTTAGTTGGTTCAGATACTGTAGATCTCATGAACTGCAACCACCCCATATATATTTCTATATGATAGAAAAGCTGATTCCGACCGGCTATTGATCGTCAAATAAATTTCAAACAGGGGCATTTTGGTCAATGCATTCCATTAATCTGATATGTATCCACCTTTACGTGTCTTGCTCTTACTTTTAGTAGACACCTAGCATCTTTAGACTACTTACACAGTGCATACCACTAAGATTTATCTTACAAAAGTTGACTCTATTCATCTCCACTTTTGTTCTATGACCTCGAAGCTGTTGTTGATAGTAATGAGGACGAGAAGGAAGAAGATATCAAAGACGGTTAGACTTAATAATCTTTCCTATTATTTTTTACTGTTTATAATTGATTTTTTTTATCAGTTCAATTGCTTACTCGCCTGCATCGAATCAAGAATTCAGCATAGAGATGTATGAAAAATATTATTTTTTAATGGAATTTGGGTATTAGCGGATCGGAAATATGTGGAGAGTTTTATTTTTCATTAATATGGCCTATCAATTTGTTTACTCCAAGAATGAAGAATTTAGCACAGAAATGCATTGAAAATATTTTTTTAATTGGAATTTGGGGATAAGTAGATGAAGTAGGATCTGGATATGTAAATTTTCATTGTTTATTTGTTTTATCAGCTCAATTTGTTTACTTGCCAGCATCGGAATGAAGAATTGATCATAGAAATGTATTGATATTTTTATTTTTTTAATTGGAATTTGGGGTTAAGTAGGTGTAGTAGGATCGGAAATATGTGGAGAGCTGTTTTTTTTAGTTAACATGGTATTTCAAATCTTTAGGGTCCTTTTGAACATAGATTTGAAGATGAAGTTGGAAAAAAAATATTTGAAATTGAAATCCAGAAAAAAAGTTGGTTGAAGTTAAAGTTATGTTGAAATGTGTATTACTGGGCTCTATGCTCATCTTTCTATTCAGTGCTTGGGCCTGTGCAGCTGTTGGTCGAACTGCTCAGGTAATAGTTAATGAGGTAAGAAGACAGTTTATTGAGAGGCCAGGGATCATGGTTAGTACTATTACCTTTCAGAAAGTTTACTTGTGTTTGCAAATACTCATGGACAAGCTGACGTTAATGCATGTTACTTTTATTGGTGGCAGGACTATAAGGAGAAGCCAAATTACGGTCGATGTGTGTCCATTATTGTGCCTGTTGTCTTTAAGAGTGATGATTAAGCCTGGAGCCCTAGCTATCATATCCCCCACAATTGGTGGTGACTGGTAAGTCTTGCACTTAGGCATTTTCTCTATGCTTTCTAAAAACTGTTTTCCTGCTATAAAAGTCATATAGCTGCATGTTTTCTTGCAATCTAGAAGCATAAATCTCTAGCTATCACTGTGTTTTGGTTAAATGTATCGCTATCAGGTCAGCTTAGTTTTGATCCTCGAGAGATCTTTCTTTGAACTTCTAAGTCTTGTATAATATTTAGGGATAATAGACATGTTCCTCCCTGGATTGTCCAAGTCTTTTTGTTGCAAACATAAACTTTGCAGGGGTTGTTTTGTGGGTGGGTGAGTTGGGGGTATTATCCTTGGAGACATTTTCGAAATGGAATAAATATCCGCTTCACTGATGACGTGGCATAGAAAATGAGCTCATTCTACGGAAAGAGTGTGTGTCCTAAAAAGCTGAGATGAACTAATGTGTACAAGTGTCATTTTAACTGGATACTACACAATTAATTATACTTAATTGATTAATAAATGATATTTCTCGTACCCCTTCACTTCCTTTTATCAAATTTCATTTCTAAAACTCAGGCATTATGCTAGAGGCATTAGAAAATGAGAATGATTTATCCTTATAGTTTGCACTTCTAGAGGTTTGATGAAATCAAGAAGCTCAATGTGTGGATAATGAAGTCTAAAGTTTGTTATTTGTAATTTGTTTGTATGTGAAGCAGTGAAAGTGTCATTCAAAATGTGTTTTTTTTACATCCCTAAATTCATAAACAACTATGGACGCTAAAAGTTAGACCAACTAAACGGTAACTCTTTCTTTGTTGTATTTTTTGTTTATAAGATAATAATTATTTCTGGAAAAGCAATAAGTATATTTACTTGAAATTTATAGCTTGTTCCATATCCTCTTGTTTTTATCTACTCCTTAGTGCTTGAATTTACATAGACTTACTAGCCATCAGGGTTCATATTTATGTTCCTCAATGGTTCAGCAAAGGTTCAATGGTCGGATTGATATGAAAGTCACTAGACACCTATATATATTGCTTGGACTAACTAAAAATATTGCCCCACCTTGTGTCGGATCCTCCAATGATATACTACTTGATACATTCATATTGCTCAGACTCTCAAAAAATGTTACTATCACATATTGCTCGGACTCTCAGAAAATGTTAATCACACCTTTTATTGGATCCTCCATGATACACTACTTGACACCTACATATATTGCTCGGAGTTCCCAAAAATGTTGCAACACTTTGTTGGATCCTCCAATGATACACTACTTGACACCTATATATGTTTCTCGGATCCAAAAATGTTGCATTTCAAGAAGATTATACTGCCAAATTTTTCTACTATATTTGCACAATTTCTTTTAATTTTTTCTGTAACTGCTTTGTTGACTATTTTATTTTGGTGTTTTATCGGATTTCTGTATTCTACTGCTTTGCCTCTATTCAGACTTACACTTAGTTGTACGCCTTCTTATATATATCTAAACGAAGTGCAGTTCAATCCTTTTTCCAATTAAATATTTGAATACTAATCCTTGTTCATCTTCTTTGCTCTTATGTAACAGGTCTCAATCGAACAACTGAATACAAAATAACCGAGATTACATCTTAGCTACTCTGAAACATGACATATTCTTATCATATAAGAAAAAAGTACATAATTAATTTTCTTGCAAAATTTGACTACTTAGCAAATACTATACGTAAAAAGTTTTAGTATATCCACATTCTCCGCCTTTACATTTGCGTTTTATAATACATGTCCCAATCCGACCTCTAATAATAATAAATTTTATACTTAGATTATACCATAATGTTGGGCCCGTACTGGTACGGGCTATGCTTTATATATATATATATATATATATATATATACTAGCTTAGAGTACGTGTATCAAATATCAATTAAGAATAAATGTATATCAATTAAGGCAATATATGTGTATTAATTAGGACAATAAGTAATGGTCTATATGCATTCCTTTTCAACCACGATAGATATTAGGCACATAGTGCAACACCATATAAACGGAATACTTTTTAGTCAAATTTAATCCATTTAGCTTAGTCATTGCACACCTTTGTCCATGAAGCACATAAATCATGCAAAACATAAATTAGCGCAATAACCACTAAAATTAGACATAAAATTTTGAATATTGATGGGCTCAATCGGTTGCTGCTCATAATTAGAATGTTGTCATTGTAAAATACGGACTCGCTTTGTATGAGGAGAGAGATTTTTTCACTTCCTTTTCCTACAATCTCTTCCTCTTCCTTAGTATCCGATCCTCTTTTATTTGTTCTCCAATTAATAAATATTGAAGCATTTAACAATAGCATTTGTATCATGAAACAACAAGGATTTGAGAAAAGTAAAAAAAAAAAAATGAACAATCAAATCACTAACTAATTTCATATCTATCAATCATATGCAACCTAATAAATTGATAACTTATGTAAATTAATAAAACATGAATCTGAAAAAGAGAAAGCTATTAACATTGTATTGAAGAGTTTTTCGTTGATAAAATCTAATACAAATTAATATAATCGTATTCGCTGATACAAGTTGTGTTCATTGATACACTTAATATAGTATTCGTTGATACACAAATCCATTGTATTCGTTATACAACATGATACAACGAATACATTTTCTATTCATCCTCCCTCTCTTGATTCTTGACTCTTGACTCTTAACTAAATCTCGCTTGCCTCTCTTTTCTCTTCCTTAAATTTTGCTCGCCTCTCCATCCTATCCAAATATCGCTCGCCTCTCTCCTCCTCTCCTAATCTTGTTCGCCTCTCTTCTCCTTCTAACTTGTAGCTATGAATTATAATTAATTAAACTATAGTTATAGATATTTAATTAAGCTTAAATTGTAGTCATTTTATGAAATTTTCTCATAACAAAATATAATTTCTTATTGCTAAATTAAGCAAATAGATGGACTTCGTAAGACTGAGCTTCACCTTGACTTCCTTATTATTTATTTGTGTTGGTAGGTAATCAAAAAGAAAAAAATTATGCAACAATTTCATATTTTTCACATAACATCTTCCTCTATTGCTTCAGATGGAAACTAACACTTTGTTTTGGATGGTTGTTATGCATGGTATAGTAGTGCACAATTACTGCCCTCTAGTACTTCATAAAAGCATCCAAATCCAACTTAAATAGCTATTCCAGACATTTGAAAATACAAATTACATGTCAATTTGCAGGAGATGAGTTTGAACAGAAGATGAATATAAATGAAGGCACATTAATCGGATGGTAGAGTCAGAATTTTCATATTTTCATTACTTTTCAGCATTGGTCTTTTACCTAGATTTCCAACAAAAAATTTCAATTAGCAATTTTCTATCAACAATAATTGATAATTTGTTATTATAAATATCAAGTCACAAACTTAACGCATGCAACCACAAGGATTAGCATATTAATTTATTATTGCATGTATGCATCTCTTCCTTTTTATGATAATTAATGAGTGTTGTGAATTTAGTTAGTAGACTATCTGTACACCTAGTTTTCGATTGATCAATTTTTTATAGATTCGCCTTCAAAAATATAATTTTGGTCTAAAGGAATATTATGATATTATCAACAATCACTTGACGTCCATTAATTCAATGCATCTATTGTTGTTTCTTATCCCTATAGGGGTAGTATCTTATGGACGTCAGAGGACGATGTTGCTTTCTATAGGCTTACAATGGATATCTATAGGAATTTGAGATTAAAATATACAAATAGACTTATAAGACCTACCCGCCTTAAGAGAGGTGTGAAGCGAATTTTGAACTCCATCTACTGCAAGAAATAATGAAGCTATAGAAATCAAGATTTTATAGTAAAAATTCTTCCTCACGAAGCAACAACTTTAGTCAGGGGTAGTAAAAGACTTATTACCTTGACTATAGTATGGGACCTTTATTTTTTCAACAACGTAACGATCGACATGTTTGTTTTGTTTTCAAAAGCATTTCATTTGATTGAAATTTTTAACTCAAAGGAAAAACACGAGAAATTAGACGATAATAATAAATGCAAGAGGAAGACCTGAATTAATAGCATCAAAATAAGAATGAAAATATAGAATACACAAGTAGAAAAAGTGTATCTTATGTTCTTGTAAAGTTTGACCCAAAATATTACTTAAATAGGACTAGTAGAAGTTCTAATTGTAAAATTTAATTGATTTAAAAGTGTTAAATACTATTTGAATTTTTACTTTTGTAATTCTTTTGTTTGACTTAATTCCTATAGGTAATCCAACTCTTACCTCCAAATTTAATTTATACGTTTCTTAACTTTCAAATCCACATTAAATAGGGATTGCTTTGATAAAGTTTGTTTCATAGTATAACTCTATTCATGTATGTAGGTCTTGGTTCTTATATTTGGATATACCAAATATTTAGGACTTTAATTACAAAGAAATTTTTGTAGTTGTTGGTTTAATGTTTTTAGGAAAATACTGAAAATTTAATTTTATTTATTGTGCACTGTTTTGATAATGATTTTATTTATTGTGGAGTGTTTTAATAATGGTTTTGTTTGTTGTGGAATGTTTTAACGAAGGACAAAAAATTTGAATCACATCTCTAAAGATTTTCACACCTTTAATATAAAATAAAACAAAAAAATTAATTACATTTTAACCTACACAATTGAACCCTTTAATATTCTATCATGAAAAATTGAGCGTTTTATAATTGTGGCCGAAGAGATTCACATGTGATTTTGTATAGGTAAGAATTTTTAATTAGTAACTAAAAAATATCAAGATTAATTTAAGCCAAAGTAATGTATCTTTTTGAGAATAAATTGAAGAAAAGATGATATAGATTTTTGGTAATTATTGTGTCTAAGTTTTTTATTATTATTTCTTTTTTCAATGTATCTTAGTTTTAAATTCAAATTTGATTTGAATGTACCGTATTTGAGTAGTAAAATTTATATCGGGACTTAAATAACCAAATAGAGAAGAGTATACAAGTTAATAATTTTGCACTTTAATTATTAATTTTCCTAATACATTTTACTATATATTTTATGATTCCTTGATAATTAATTCTCCTACTAATATCTCTTACCATATATATATATTCCTCTTACTATATATTTTAGGACTCTTTTATTTAAAAAATTATAAATAAAATGATAAAATAATTGAAGAAAAAAAAAATTGAACAGACGATTTTGTCTAAAGAAAAAACTTTTAATGAGGGGAAAAAGTTCAAATCACTTTTCTAAAGATCTTTACACTTTTAATATATTATATTATATTATAATATATATATCTATATCTATCTTCTATATTACCTTAAAAGCACCAACTTAAAAATCTTAAAGTGAAATTACTAAACTACCCCCAACATGAAAACCCAAGTTTATATATTAAAAAAAAAAACAATCGGGAAAACATAAGTGTTGCCTCCAACAGTCACAACGCCAGGAACACCACTATAAACCATATGCTGCAACTATCCAGCCCCTACGATATCACGCTAGGGAAAGAGTTTTGCCTTCAACGCTCACAATCCGGACGGAAGCCAAAAGGTATTCCCAGTTATTCCTGTTATTCAAGAATTTGATTGACTATTTGTTTCAGCATCCCAGTTATTCAAGAATTTGATTGACTCCGAAATGGTTTAATGAGGTATCCATGATTCTCTACTTCATTTTCATGATATTGATTACCTATTTACGTGTTTTTTTTTCCTATTGAGGTATCATGGTTTCAAGTTCCATAAGGTGTGACCACAAAGTAACCAATCTCAAAGATTAATTGAATTAAGAAATGGAATGTCTGAATTTTAAATTGATGATATGATGTATTGTATTAGTACCACTGATCAGTTGGTCATTGTATTATAAAGATTATGTATATATGCTATTCCAGGGGTGGTCCCTGATGTATTGTATTAGTACCACTGATCAGTTGGCCATTGTATGACATATGTTATGTATTGATAAGGATTACGGGAAGTAATGATATGAAAGTAATGTGCAAGTATCCCATCAGCTCTTTTAAGTGTGGTCTACTCATACTGTTTATTCTCTAGTATCTGGGTTCTGTTGATCTTTTATATCTCATCTTGATACTCACTGCCTTACATACTCAGTACATATTTCCGTACTGACGTCCCTCACGGGGGACCTGTATTCATGCCTGCAGGAACAGGTACTTCAGGTCGTACACCTCCGCAGTAAGAGCCAGGACATTCTGTTGTTAGTGGCGAGCTCCAGTTGTTTCGGGGCATCCCAAGTCATTTCTATATGTATTTTTGGTATTTGTATAAAAGTCTTTTGTAGGCTGGAGTTTGTCCCGACCCTAACTCAGTTGTGTTATCTATGTAGAGGCTTTTGTAGACATATTGTACAGCCATAGGAGTGTTTGGTTGATAGACGTGATGGCTCTGACGGCCAATTACTGTTTATATATATATATATATATATATATTTATGCGTGTCTGCTGGGCTGATACAGGTATTGTTTTCTTCTATTTACAACGAAGTGCTGCCGAAATTTCTAATTTTCATAAGTAATGTAAATATGAAAGTATAGGTTATGAACGGGTTCTCCCGGGCCTCCTCGGCTACGGGTGTCAGTCCGCTCCAATGGGATTTGGGGTATGACACTTTTGTAGGTATTTATGCCCTTTTTGTGTCTATATGAGTTGGGGGTTAATGGATTGACTTTAAGAAAGCACATATTTTCTTCAAAAAATCGTTAGGCCTGAACCCTTGGCTCAAAAAGGGTCACTCCAACTAAGATACGCGTCATTATAATGTTTTGTGTAATATAACTCTTTTATGTGCTTATGTGCATTTGTTGAGATCAAAGGCAAGTTTATCCACTATGTCCTACGGATGAATTTGACTATGAATCGAACAACTCTGTGTGGTAATTTCCTGTCAAATATTTTGCATTACTTATCACATACGGAAACTAACACATTTGCCTTTGAGTTGTTTTACTTTGCAAATAATAGAAATTACTCTGTGTTGATATAAGCAGGCAGAACATCCCTACTTCACCTGATCGAAAACGCACAAAATCCTATCCTCTGACCATCATTCAGAAATGACAGGAAATATCGAAGAGAGCGCACTGACTATCCGGGACAATGTGATAGCGAAATAGAATGAAATGATTGCGGAACTTGCAAGAAAGTTAGAAATACTTCAGGAGGAAGTAAATCGCACTCGAAATTTGGATAACTTGGCCATCACCGTCAATGCCCCCGCTCCAGACGGACACAGGATTCTACTCCAAATCTCTCACCTCAGAACCCCTATTCTCGGGGATCAGCCAACTAACGTATCATCCGGCTCCGCACCTCCATTTGTCCAAAATACTAATCGTGAAAATAATCCAAACGTCTACCATCCACAAAATCCATCTATAACCCCACAAAACCCACCTTCGAATCCATTCCCAAATCCTCAAAACACATTCTCAAATCAACAAAACGCATTTCCAAATCCTCAAGATTCACTCCCGAATCTACAAAATACGTCAAACCTACCTTCGAATCCACCAAATTCATTTCCAAATCCGCAAAATCCTTCTCCGCCAAAATAATTACAAAGTCCACAGAACTTTTCCAATTTCTAGAAAATTCTCCCCACTTACCAACCAAGTTCCTTCCATCCGCAAAATCAAGTCTCCCTTCCAAATACCCCTCAAGCCATCATATCCTCTGATATCTATGAACCCTTTCCTAACCCCGAGATGGGCCATTATAAGGAGAAGGAGAAAGAATGAAGGGCCCAGCATGAAAGGAATTTACTAGCTATGAAGGAGGAGATCATGAGGATCAAAGAGTCTCATGGAGCCAAGGACCACGACGGTTTGGGGTATGACGATTTATGTGTTCACCCGGGAGTAGATCTACCAGAAGGGTACAAAGTCCCTAAGTTTGAGATGTTTGAAGGTACTGGAAATCCAATGGCCCATCTAAGAAGGTACCATGAGCAACTAGTAGGAATAGGTAAAAATGAGGTGCTATTGATGCGACTATTCAGTCGAAGTTTGAATGGTGAAGCCTTGGAATGGTTCATGTCTCAGGAGCCGAAAAAATTGACTGGTTGGAAAACATTGGCCTAGGGTTTCCTTGATCGATTCGCATTCAACATCGAAATAGTCCCTGATCGGTATTCACTAGATCGAATCAAACAAAAGAGCATTGAGAGTTTTCGAGACTATGCTTTTCGTTGGAGGAAAGAAGCTGCCAAAGTGCAACCCCCCATGGATCGCTTAATCCAATTATTTTTTTTATTATAGTAACGATGCCGGTTACAAGGAGAAAGAATAAGTGGAAGCGAGTGGATGTAGTAGACGGAGAAGGTACTAGTAAGTCACCACCGGCACAAGCTGAACAAAGTGAGTCTCAAGCTGAGCATATATCAGGAGCTTCTTCTTCTCCGGAAGGGCCATCTATTAATGTTGTTGTTCGAGATTTGAGCGATGCAGTACAACTTCTGACGCGTATAGTTGTCAGTCAAGTTCAAAGGCAAGCTATTCCTACCACGGGTTCTAGTGGTACGGACAGAGAAGCTAGCCTTCAGACACATGATTTTCTGAAACTGGATCCTCCTACTTTTACCGGATCAGATATTAACGAAGACCCGCAGGACTTTTTCAATCAAACCCAAAGGGCTCTAGATGTTATGCACATATCCGGTAAAGAGATGGTTGAGCTAGCAGCATATAGACTGAAAGGAGAGGCTATATTGTGGTACGAGGATTAGAAACGATCTAGGGGTATTGATGCACCTCCAACTACGTGGGGAGAGTTCAAAGATGCATTTATTGATCATTATCTTCCATTTGAGACTCTTCAGGACCGTGCAGATCAATTCTTAAATCTTCGTCAGGGTAATATGAGTGTAAGGGAGTATAGTCTTAGATTTAACTCCTTGTCTCGATATGCTTCTAATGTGGTAGCTACTATGGATGACAGAGTTCATCACTATGTGGATAGATTGGAACCATACTTGGTTACATATTGTACCATTTCTGCTTTGAACAAGGACATGGATATAGCGAGGATACAAGCTTTCGCTCAGAAGATGGAAGATCAGAGGCAAAGAAGAAGAACCCAGGAATCAGAAAAAGGATATTCTAAGCGGGCCAGAGCTATAGGGCAGTTTATGGCATCTCAGGGAGGTTTTAGGCCTTCATTTTCTCATAGATTGCCTAGACCGTTATCTTCTT
Source organism: Capsicum baccatum var. pendulum (assembly GCA_030864225.1). Lineage (NCBI taxonomy): Eukaryota > Viridiplantae > Streptophyta > Magnoliopsida > Solanales > Solanaceae > Capsicum > Capsicum baccatum. The sequence continues at coordinate 282,392,725 of CM061550.1, forward strand.
ATCTGGAAATTAGTGCTCCACCACAATTTCAAAGGTTCAGAGGTAATCAGTTCGGGCAAAGCAGTGAAAATCAGAGTTCGCGAACAGTGGGGTATCAAGGGCAAGGGAGTATGAGTCAATTGAGACCTCCACGACACCCGTGCCCCATATGTAGAAGATTTTACTTTGGCGAATGTCGGCTTGGAATGAACAATTGCTTTTGGTGCGGTAGGCCGGGGCATATGGCTAGAGATTGCCCACGCAGGACCACAGGTGGTATAACACGGCCTACCGGATCAGCTGTTGCGTCATCATCGGTGCCTCCTTTGAGTAGGGGTGCACAACCTATGGTTCACGGTAGAGGTGATAGAGGAGCAACTAGTTCTAGCGGAGCTCAGAACCGTGTGTATGCCCTAGCAGATCGGCAGAATTTAGAGGCTTCTCCAGACGTGGTTACAGGTACGTTGTCCATCTTTTCATTTGATGTGTATACCTTAATTGATCCTGGTTCTACATTATCGTATGCTACTCCTTTGGTTGTAGGAAGGTTCGGGAGAACACCCGAATTATTAGCCAAGCCATTTGAAGTATCAACTCCAGTGGGGGAATCTCTTATAGCTAGGAATGTTTATCGAAATTGTGTTGTGAATATTTGTGGTCGTGATACGATGGACGATCTTGTTGAGTTAGAAATGGTAGATTTTGATGTTATTATGGGCATGGATTGGTTAGCATCTTGTTATGCTACAGTAGATTGCCGTTCTAAAAAGGTGTATTTCCATTTCCCAAATGAGGCAGTCCTTGAATGGAAGGGTAATGTTGGTGCGCCGGGAGGTAGATTTATTTCTTACTTTAAGGCAAGAAAAATGATTTCCAAGGGGTACATATACCATTTGGTTAGAGTAAGGGATACAGAGGCAGAGCCGCCAACTTTTCAGATCGTTCCGGTTGTGAATGAATTTCCTGATGTATTTCCTGAAGAACTACCAGGTTTACCTCCTGAACGAGAAGTGGAGTTTGGTATTGATATGTTGCCAGACAGACAGCCAATCTCAATTCCTCCTTATAGAATGGCACCAGCAGAGTTGCGAGAATTGAAAGAGCAACTAAAAGACTTGCTAGAGAAGGGATTCATCAGGCCTAGTATGTCCCCTTAGGGAGCACCAGTATTGTTTGTGCGTAAGAAAGATGGTTCGCTGAGGATGTGTATTGACTATCGGCAATTGAATAAGGTGAATATCAAGAATAAATACCCTCTTCCCCGAATTGATGATTTATTTGACCAGTTGCAGGGTGCCCAGTGTTTTTCCAAGATTGACTTGAGATCAGGCTATCATCAAGTGAGATTCAAGGATAAAGATATACCCAAGACAGCTTTCCGAACATGGTATGGTCATTATGAATTCCTGGTTATGTCATTCGGGCTAACAAATGCACCTGCAGTTTTTATGGATCTGATGAATAGGCTGTTTAAGCCGTTTCTAGATGTGTTCGTGATAGTTTTCATAGATGATATTCTGGTCTACTCTAGATCAGAAGAGGACCATGTTAATCACTTAAGGCAGGCGTTGCAAATTCTTCGTGATCGTAAGCTGTAAGCGAAGTTTTCTAAATGTGAGTTTTGGCTCAAGTCAGTGGCATTTTTGGGCCATATTGTATCCAGTGAAGGCATAAAAGTTGACACTCAGAAGATTGAGGCTGTGAAGAATTGGCCAAGACCCACGACGCCTACGGAGATTCGTAGTTTCCTCGGGTTGGCAAGTTATTATAGAAGGTTTGTTGAAGGTTTTTCTTCTATTTCTTCACCCTTGACTAAGTTGATGCATAAAGCCTCCAGGTTTCAATGGAATGATGCCTGTGAAAAGAGTTTCCAAGATCTGAAGAGCAAGTTGACTTCTACACCCGTATTGGTACTTCCTGAAGGCACAGAAGGGTATGCAGTGTACTGTGATGCATCGAGAAGTGGCTTAGGATGCGTATTAATGCAACATGGTAGAGTAATAGCCTATGGCTCTAGATAGTTACGACCACATGAGAGGAATTATCCCACACATGATCTTGAGCTAGCTGCAGTTGTATTTGCTTTGAAGATATGGCGCCACTACTTATATGGGGTTCATGTTGACATATATACCGATCATAAGAGCTTGCAATATATCTTCAGTCAGAAAGATCTAAACATGAGGCAGCGGAGATGGCTAGAATTGTTGAAAGATTACGATGTTGATATCTTGTATCATCTAGGGAAAGCGAATGTGGTGGTGGATGCACTGAGTCGTAAGTCTAAAATGGCATCTATAGAAAAGAAGGGGATGATTAAGGATCTTCACCAACTAGCTAATTTGGGAGTTCGACTTCTCAAAACTCCAGATGAAGAGGTTATTGTACGTAATGCAGCGGAATCTTCATTGATAGCTGAAGTGAAAGAGAAGCAGTATGCAGATCCAATTTTATTGCAGCTTAAGGAGGATGTGCAGAGTGGCACGACAAAGGCATTTAAGCTTACGCGAGAAGGAGTGCTTCAGTGTCAGAATCGTTTATGTGTACCTGATGTAGTTGAGCTAAGAAAGAGAATTATGACAGAAGCACACTGTTCAAGGTATTCCATCCATCCAGGGTCGACTAAGATGTATCAAGATTTGAAAACAATATATTGGTGGAATGACATGAAGAAGAATATTGCCAAATTTGTAGCTGAATGTCCGAATTGTCAAAGAGTCAAAGTAGAACACCAGAAACCCGGTGGTTACATGCAATGTATAGATCTTCCAGTCTGGAAGTGGGACAAGATCAATATGGATTTCATCACGGGTTTGCCTCGTACATATCGGAAGTTTGATTCCATATGGGTGATCATTGATAGGCTTACCAAATCTGCGCACTTCTTACCAGTTAAGACAACTTATACGGCGGAAGAGTATGCGAAGTTGTATATTAAGGAGATCATTCGGTTACATGGAGTTCCAATTTCCATTATATCCGATCGAGGAGCCAAATTTACCGCGAATTTCTGGAAGTCTTTTCAAAGGAGTTTGGGGACACAAGTAAATCTAAGTACAGCTTTTCATCCTCAAACGGATGGACAAACGGAATGTACCATCCAGACACTTGAAGATATGCTACGAGCATGTGTATTAGATTTCAAAGGCAACTGGGATGATCACCTACCTCTTATCGAGTTTTCCTACAATAATAGCTATCATTCAAGTATCAAAATGGAACCATATGAAGCATTGTATGGAAGAAAGTGTAGATCGCCAATAGGATGGTTTGAAGCAGGTGATGCGGTCTTGTTTTGACCGGATCTTGTTTATCAAGCAATGGAGAAGGTTAAAGTGATCCAACAACGGCTTGAAACAGCTCAAAGTCGACACAAATCTTATATGGATGTTAGAAGAAGAGGACATGAGTTTTCTATCGACGATTGGGTATTCTTGAAAGTATCACCAATGAAAGGAGTGATGAGGTTTGGCAAGAAAGGAAAGTTAAGTCCACAATACATAGGTCCGTACAAGATCATTCAAAGATTTGGACAAGTTGCTTATGAGTTAGAGCTACCTCAAGAGCTCTCAGCAGTTCATCACGTATTTCATGTTTCGATGCTTCGCAAGTACATCGGAGATCCATCGCTCATCACTACTACGGAAGATGTACAAGTTACAGAAGATCTCACTTTTGAAGAAATGCCTATTGCTATTCTTGATCACCAAATTAAAAAGATAAGGAATAAAGAGATAGCATCGGTTAAAGTACTTTGGAGGAATCAACAAGTTGAGGAGATCACATGGGAAGCCGAGGAAGCGATGAAGATTAAGTACCCTTACCTATCCAACGATGAGGAGGAAGTTCATGAGACGGAAGAAAAACAATAACAAGTAAGTGTTTATTTTTATGCAAGTATGTTATGATGATGAATATGTTAATTGTAAGCTTGGACATGTCTTAATTGAGTAACTATGCTAACATTCGAGGACGAATGTTCTTAAGGGGGGGGGGGAGAATGTAACACCCCGTAAATTTTTCCGTACACTTATCGCGATTATATGGAGTCCTAAAGGCTTGCGTATGGGTTAAATTAAGTTTATGGTGTTCGGAAGTATCCCGTCAATAGTTTTATGTGTAGGTATTGGAATAAGCTTTCCAACGATATAAAGTTTTCCCAAAATAGAGGAGTATTTCATATAAGCGAGCACATTCGAAATTTCAAAATGGTGGCCGGGAAGCCTGTGAACAATAAATCTGCAGGAAAATTATTGCAGCTAGGCAATTATTTTTTTGGATCAACTTTAGACGATCATAACTCCTTGTACGAAAAGAACTGTGTGAGCTGCTATATATCGACGAAAATCTAAGAGAGTCTTCTTTCCGATGAAATTGGTTTCATCCAAATCCAATGTTTGAGTAAGGAGCTATACCCGTTTTACTACAGCCTATCAAAAAAAAAAAACAGAATTGTGGGACAGATTTTTGGGTCAACTTTAAACAACCATAACTCCTTGTAGAGAAAGAACTGGGTGGTATAATTTATATGAAAATGAATGCCTTTTGAATTATATTTCCTATGCAATTAGTTTCACCCAAATGCGATACCGGAGCAAAGAGTTATGATCGATTTACTTCAGCCTGTCCAAACTGTCCACTAGGGACAGATTCGGATTTATTTAAATTTTTAGGGCAAAATGGTCATTTTCTATTACCTCTTGGACGAAAATGGGTCTTTATAAACCTACACTTAGCCTCATATATATCATATATCATCCAATTATTAAGATAAGGTGAAACCCTAGCCTAATTTCAACTTCAAATATTTTGTGATTCAACCGTAGAAAATTCGAATTGGTTCCGTAGTTGTGTTCACCATCTCGAAAGCTTCGAGAAGCACCCCATGGTTATGTAAGGAGGATTCTAAATGCAAGAGTTCATTGTTAAGGTATGAATATTGTTTATTCTTGATTCTTATTCATGAATAAGTATTGATAAAGGATTATGAGTATTGTCTTGATATTGGAAGATAACTAGAAACATAGTTATGAATTGTTTTGTATAAATTGTTAGTAGTAAATTATGGAAGTTGTTGTATTGGATTATGGAGGATGAATTGTGGTGATATATCATTATATTGGTGGTTATGTATGCCTTGTGATCACGTTGGTATTGGATGGTGATTAAGAAGGGAAATAAAGGCTAAGAGTGATGTTGAGGAATGTTTCATGAAAATGAATGATATGTGAATGCAATAAGAGTATAAGAGGATGTATGTAGCACTCTTATTGATGAGTTAAAGGATTACTTCCTATACATTATTTGGTGAAGTTAATACCTAAATGGTAAGGTTTGGTTGCTAATACTAGTTTGCCACAAATGACTTATTGTAGATAAGTGTTCGAAGAGTACGGGAAGTCAAGTTGGACTTGTATTGAAGTGGTTATATCAAGGTATGTAAGACATACTCTATCTAATCTTTGGCATGAATAATGACCCATGACACTCTCAAGTAAGCTTCCAATATTGTCCTACGACACATGACACATAATAACATCATATGATCTTCGACACTACCAATTGAACTTGCTTTCACTTTTAAGATGCCCGGCTAGTCAAAAAAAATGTCCATATACTATTGTTGACTCCGAAATGGTTTAATGAGGTATCCATGATTCTCTACTTCATTTTCATGATATTGATTACCTATTTACGTGTTTTTTTTTCCTATTGAGGTATCATGGTTTCAAGTTCCATAAGGTGTGACCACAAAGTAACCAATCTCAAAGATTAATTGAATTAAGAAATGGAATGTCTGAATTTTAAATTGATGATATGATGTATTGTATTAGTACCACTGATCAGTTGGTCATTGTATTATAAAGATTATGTATATATGCTATTCCAGGGGTGGTCCCTGATGTATTGTATTAGTACCACTGATCAGTTGGCCATTGTATGACATATGTTATGTATTGATAAGGATTACGGGAAGTAATGATATGAAAGTAATGTGCAAGTATCCCATCAGCTCTTTTAAGTGTGGTCTACTCATACTGTTTATTCTCTAGTATCTGGGTTCTGTTGATCTTTTATATCTCATCTTGATACTCACTGCCTTACATACTCAGTACATGTTTCCGTACTGACGTCCCTCACGGGGGACCTGTATTCATGCCTGCAGGAACAGGTACTTCAGGTCGTACACCTCCGCAGTAAGAGCCAGGACATTCTGTTGTTAGTGGCGAGCTCCAGTTGTTTCGGGGCATCCCAAGTCATTTCTATATGTATTTTTGGTATTTGTATAAAAGTCTTTTGTAGGCTGGAGTTTGTCCCGACCCTAACTCAGTTGTGTTATCTATGTAGAGGCTTTTGTAGACATATTGTACAGCCATAGGAGTGTTTGGTTGATAGACGTGATGGCTCTGACGGCCAATTACTGTTTATATATATATATATATATTTATGCGTGTCTGCTGGGCTGATACAGGTATTGTTTTCTTCTATTTACAACGAAGTGCTGCCGAAATTTCTAATTTTCATAAGTAATGTAAATATGAAAGTATAGGTTATGAACGGGTTCTCCCGGGCCTCCTCGGCTACGGGTGTCAGTCCGCTCCAATGGGATTTGGGGTATGACACTTTTGTAGGTATTTATGCCCTTTTTGTGTCTATATGAGTTGGGGGTTAATGGATTGACTTTAAGAAAGCACATATTTTCTTCAAAAAATCGTTAGGCCTGAACCCTTGGCTCAAAAAGGGTCACTCCAACTAAGATACGCGTCATTATAATGTTTTGTGTAATATAACTCTTTTATGTGCTTATGTGCATTTGTTGAGATCAAAGGCAAGTTTATCCACTATGTCCTACGGATGAATTTGACTATGAATCGAACAACTCTGTGTGGTAATTTCCTGTCAAATATTTTGCATTACTTATCACATACGGAAACTAACACATTTGCCTTTGAGTTGTTTTACTTTGCAAATAATAGAAATTACTCTGTGTTGATATAAGCTGGCAGAACATCCCTACTTCACCTGATCGAAAGCGCACAAAATCCCATCCTCTGACCATCATTCAGAAATGACAGGAAATAACGAAGAGAGCGCACTGACTATCCAGGACAATGTGATAGCGAAATAGAATGAAATGATTGCGGAACTTGCAAGAAAGTTAGAAATACTTCAAGAGGAAGTAAATCGCACTCGAAATTTGGATAACTTGGCCATCACCGTCAATGCCTCCGCTCCAGACGGAAACAGGATTCCACTCCAAATCCCTCACCTCAGTGAAGAAAATACGTCAAACCTACCTTCGAATCCACCAAATTCATTTCCAAATCCGTAAAATCCTTCTCCGCCAAAATAATTACAAAGTCCACAGAACCTTTCCAATTTCTAGAAAATTCTCCCCACTTACCAACCAAGTTCCTTCCATCAGCAAAATCAAGTCTCCCTTCCAAATACCCCTCAAGCCATCATATCCCCTGATATCTATGAACCCCTTCCTAACCCCGAGATGGGCCATTATAAGGAGAAGGAGAAAGAATGAAGGGCCCAGCATAAAAGGAATTTACTAGCTATGAAGGAGGAGATCATGAGGATCAAAGAGTCTCATGGAGCCAAGGACCACGACGGTTTGGGGTATGACGATTTATGTGTTCACCCGGGAGTAGATCTACCAGAAGGGTACAAAGTCCCTAAGTTTGAGATATTTGACGGTACTGGAAATCCAATGGCCCATCTAAGAAGGTACCATGAGCAACTAGTAGGAATAGGTAAAAATGAGGTGCTATTGATGCGACTATTCAGTCGAAGTTTGAATGGTGAAGCCTTGGAGTGGTTCATGTCTCAGGAGCCGAAAAAGTTGACTGGTTAGAAAACATTGGCCTAGGGTTTCCTTGATCGATTCACATTCAACATCGAAATAGTCCCTGACCGGTATTCACTAGATCGAATCAAACTAAAGAGTGTTGAGAGTTTTTGAGACTATGCTTTTCATTGGAGGAAAGAAGCTGCCACAGTGCAACCCCCCATGTCTGAGGAGGAAATGGTATTCGTGTTCTCTCATGCTCAAGAAAGAGAATATTATACCAGGATGGTATCCGCTGTCGGAGCAACCTTTGCGGATTTGATAAAAATAGAAGAATCATTGGAAGAAGGTATTCGGAGAGGGAAAATTTCCAAAACCCAGACATCGTTTCGAACTACCATGTTTTATTAGAAGAAGGAAGAGGTAGGTATAGTTTCTGCTAATTTTGTTACAAAATCAAAACAGCGGTTCAACTCTAGAAATGTTTTATCTTTCCCGCCGTCACCTAACCTTCCGCACACGTTCTATGCCCACCCCCAATACCAAACTCCACTCCCAAACATCCAATCCTCATACTAAGCTCCACAGCCAAACACCTTTCCCCAATACCCAGTTCCACCTCTAAATTATCAGTCTCATTTCCAAACCACTCCTCTAAATAACCGAAAAAATTTCTAAATGCCTCCAAATTATCACCAAGTACCCCCTCCTACAAACCTAAGCCAGTATAACCCCCAACGTCCAAACTATGAAAATAAAAATCCCCATAACTTCACCCTACTAGCTGAAAGTCAAACCCAATTGTTTGAAGGATTGAGGAATGCCGGTCATTTGCAACTAATACAGTCAAAGAGTGTCAATTCCAACTCTTGATTTTTTAATGCAAGTCAACATTGTGCCTATCATTCGGGGGCAGCAGGGCACAGTACAGAGGATTGTTTCCACTTGAAACACAAGATCCAGGATTTAATAGATCAAAAGGTCATCACGCTCCAGGCACCTACTCCAAATATTAGCAGTAATCCACTGCCCAACCATGGGAGATCTACAATTAACATGATTGAGATAGAGGGTGAATGGGCATCTGGCAAGACTATTACCCAGGTGAACTTCAAAAAGCACAAAAGAGCGGAAGAGGTAGGAAAGATAGAGAAGGTTGTGTATGCCTTAAGTATCAGCGAGAAAACCTCATTTATAGTGATGACAGCCCCGACTCAAGTGTACGCTCCCCCACCAAGAAAGAAATTTATTGCGTAAACTGTTGTTGCCCAAGGGATGACGCGATCGGAATGATGTTACATCCCCGAGGAATTGACCAACAAAAAAGATTCACAGAAACGACTAATCACTGAAGGAGAGGCTAAGGAATTTTAGAGGTGTATGCAACCAAAGGATTACTCAATTGTCAAACACTTGGAGAAAATGCCAGCCCAAATCTCTGTCTTGGCACTATTAATGAGTTCATAATACCACCGACAAGCTTTGTCAAAGGTCTTGGAGGAAGCGTATGTTCCCACAGGAACGAGTGTTGAGAACCTGGATGCGATGATAGGGAACATTGTGGGGAATCATCGCATATCATTCAGTGATGAAGATTTGCCGTTTGAAGGGGCGATGCACAACAAAGTCGTGCATGTCACCGTCATTTATCGAGATTATGCAATTAATCAAGTCTTAATAGATAATAGATCTGGTGTGAATATTTATCACCTCTCTAAGTTGGTTCAAATGGGCTATGATCTGGGGAAAATTCATCAAATCCATGTAAATGTGAGAACATTCGATGGAGGGCAGAGAGATACCATAGGAGAGATTGATTTGCACATCCAAATGGGGTCTGTTGAGTTCAAAACTAAGTTTCATGTTATGGATATTCATCCTAGATGCAACCTACTCTTGGGAAGACCATGGATACACGATGCAAAGGCAGTTTCATCACCCCTTCATCAATTATTGAAGTTCATTTGGGAATATGATGAAGTAGTCATCCAAGAAGAAGGAATTCGAGCGGACCGTCCCAATGGTTATGTGCTGGTAATTGAAGATGTTCCAAAAGGTAGCAGCTTCTATACAGTGGAAATTGTAAATGCTGTAGACAGAGATTCGACACCCAAAATACCAATGCCTCTTGTCTATAAATTGATTGCAACGATGATGTTAAGAAATGGGTTCAAACCTGGTCGAGGCTTGGGCAAGAATCTGCAAGGAATTATTGATCCAATTACAATCCCAGAGAGAGGCTCTAAGTACAGGTTAGGATATTAGTCTGTCAAGAGGGATAGGGTTGAGGATGAGCTAGAGAAGAGTCTGTTTAGGCCTTTGCCACTCCTGTTCCAGTCATTTCCTATACGAGAAGTAATCGATGATGATGGTCTTGGGGATGAGATAGGATATTTGTTCGAAGGATGCAATGATGTACCAGAAAATCTCCCAAAGTCCAACGGGGTAAAGTAGATTTCGCCAGGGGAGGCCTTGCAAAATTGGACCTCCACTCCACTCTTAACCCGTCGCCCGTCATGGTAGATGAAAGGGCAATTACTAATAGTTTTGAAATCGGTGATGATCCGAAGAAAGCCCCGTGATCCACCTTTTATATCTCAAAACTTTCTTTTCGTATCTTGCTGTTTTCAAAAAGGCAGGGAATTGTATTTATGCAAGTCACGAGCCATGGTTTTGTAATTATCTCTCAAATTTCAATGAAAAGGCCTTCATTTATTTGGAAAACTATATTATTTATAAAACGCTCCTAGTCATATGTTTTGTTATTATTTTCTTATTATCTAACTTAGTTTGTTTGTCCATTACAGTAACAGTAACTTAAAACTTGCCAATGCCGTGTCATGTCAAAGCTTGAACGAACAAAATAAAGGGAACAATGATGATTGGAAGGACGATGATGAGGAATAGTTAGTTGAAGATATGGAGGAATTTGAGAATCGTGAAAAACCTAATCTAGAGGAAACCAAAACAATCAACTTGGGAGATCACGATGAAATTAAAGAGACAAGTGTCAATATCCACCTGACGGTGCCACAAAGGGAAGAGCTCATCCACCTATTGCGGGAATACATTGATGTGTTTGCTTGGTCCTATGAGGATATGCCGGGGTTGAGCACCAGCATTGTGACACATAAATTGTTGATAAATTCTGAGTTTGATCCAGTCAAACAAAAAATGCGGAAGTTCAAGCCAGATTTGAGTCTAAAGATCAAGGAAGAAGTGACAAAACAGATCCAGTCTAAGGTTGTCGAGGTCACAAAATATCCGACATAGTTGGCCAACATCGTCCCTGTGCCGAAGAAGGACAGCAAGATTCAAATTTATGTACAGAGACTTAAATAGAGCCAGTCCTAAAGATAATTTTTTGTTGCCCAACATCCACATTCTTATCGATAACTGCGCAAAACATGAAATTCAGTCATTCGTTGATTGTTTTGCTAGGTATCATCAGATATTGATGGATGAAGAAGATGCAGAAAAAATAGCTTTTATTATGCCCTGGGGCATTTATCATTACAGGGTAATGTCGTTTGGTCTCAAGAACGTGGGTGGAATATATATTAGGGCTATGACGACTAGTTTTCATGATATGATCCACAAAGAGATTGAGGTGTACGTGGATGATGTAATTATCAAATCCCGCAAGAGTTCAAATCATCTGACTCATTTGGAGAAATTCTTTGACAGATTAAGAAGGTACAATTTGAAATTAAATCCTGTTAAGTGTGCTTTTGGTGTGCCATCAAGAAATTTGTTGGGGTTCATAGTCAGCAGAAGAGGGATCGATCTAGACCCATCCAAAATCAAGACAATTCAAGACTTGCCACCGCCAAGGACCAAGAAGGAAGTTATGAGTTTCATAGGTCGTTTGAATTACATTAGCAGATTCATCGCTCAATCAACAGTCTTATGCGAGCCAATTCTCAAGATGTTGAAGAAAAATGCACTGAATGAGTGGACAGAAGAATGTCAGAGAGCTTTTGACCGCATCAAAGAATACTTGTCCGCACCATCAGTTTTGGTCCTGCTAAGAGATGGAATTCCATTATTGCTTTACCTGTCAGTCTCAAAAAATGCTGTCGGATGCATCCTTGGGCAACATGATGAGACCGGTAGGAAAGAGAAGGCCATTTACTACTTGAGTAAAAAGTTCACGCTATATGAAGCCCGTTACACTCTTGTAGAAAGGAAATGTTGTGCTTTGACTTGGACTGCACAAAAGTTGAGGCATTATCTATCGTCCTACACAACATACCTTATCTCGAGAATGGATCCATTAAAGTACATATTCCAGAAGGCCCTACGGGGATGCTAGCCAAGTGGCAAATGTTGCTGAGTGAGTTTGACATTGTGTATGTAACCCAAAAAGCAATCAAGGGGCAAGCCTTAGCGGATCATTTGGCAGAGAATCCAGTCGATGAAGAATATGAGCCACTTCAAACTTACTTTCCAGATGAGGAAGTCTTGTTTGTAGGAGAAGACATTACAGAGATTTAACATGGATGGAGGCTATTTTTTTATGGGGCAGTCAACTTCAAAGGTACAGGAATCGGAGCAGTTTTGGTGTCAGAAATGGGCCAGCATTATTCGGTAACTGCTAAGTTATGTTTCCCATGAACCAATAACATGGCTGAATATGAGGCTTGCATCCTGGGTCTCAGATTGACACTTGATATGGGTGTTCGTTAATTGTTAGTCATCGGAGATTCAGATTTGTTGATTCACCAAGTACGGGGGGAATGGGCGGTAAAAAATCCCAAGGTTACTCCTTATGTAGAGCTGGTGCAAGAATTATGCCAAAGATTCAAGGATGTTGATTTTATACATATCCCACGGATAAAAATGAGTTTGCTGACGCTTTGTCCATAATATCTTCCATGATTCAGCACCCGGATCAGAGATACATTGATCCTTTGGAAATAAGCTTGAAAGAGCAACCCATGCATTGCATACACGTGGAAGAGGATCCTGATGAAAATCCCTGGTACTATGACATTAAGAGGTATTTGGAATCTAGAACATATCCTGAAGAGGCTAGTAACAACCAAAACAAGCCAATCCGGCGTTTGGCAAAGAATTACTTTCTGAGTGGGGAAATTCTTTTTAGGAGGACTCCTGATTTGGGATTCCTAAAATGCGTCGATGCTGCAGAAGCCAATAAATTGATAAAAGATGTACACGCTGGAGTTTGTGGGCCTCACATGAATAGGTTTGTCCTTGCCAGAAAAATCATGAGAACTGGTTACTTTTGGATGACTATGGAAAATGATTGTGGAAAGTATGTGCAAAAATGTCTAAAATGTTAGATACACGGAGATTTGATTCGAATGCCTCCACATGAGCTTCATGAAATGAGTTCACCTTGACCCTTCGTAGCTTGGGGCATGGATGTTATCGGACCAATAGCGCCATCGGCATCAAGTGGACATAGATTTATTTTAGTCGCCATCGATTATTTCACTAAGTGGGTTAAAGATGCTTCATACAGAGCCGTCATTAACAAAGAGGTTGCAGATTTTATCAGGAATAACTTGATTTATCGATTCGGAGTGCCGGAATCAATCATTGTGGATAATGGGGAAAACTTAAACAGTCACTTGATGAGTGAAATTTGTGATCAGTTTAAAATAGTGCATCGCAATTCGACTACATACCGTCCCCAAATGAATGGAGCTGTGGAAGCGGCCAATAAGAATATCAAGAAGATCTTGAGAAAGATGGTTGAAAATGATAGATCATGGCATGAGATTTTACCTTACGCTTTTATAGGGTATCGTACAACAGTTCAAACTTCCACTGGGGCGACCCCTTATTTACTTGTCTATGGGAATGAAGCTGTGATACCTGCTGAAGTTGAAATATCTTATCTAAGGCTTATTCAGGAAGCTGGGCTGAGTAACAAATATTGGGTCCACGCTCGCCATGAGCAACTCATGTTGATTGATGAGAAGATAATGGTCGTTGTATGCCATAGTCAGCTGTATCAACACAGGATGGTTCGTGCTTTTAACAAGAAGTTGAGAGCTCGAACATGTTAAGTGGGGCAACTGGTTCTCAAGCGAATATTCCCTCACCAAGAGGAGTACAAGGGCAAATTCTCTCCAAACTGGCAAGGGCCATACATAGTTCGCAAGGTACTATCTGGAGGAGCTCTGAGTTTTTCTGAGATAGATGGCACAGAGTGGACCAAACCAATCAATTTTGATGCGGTAAAGAGATATTATGTTTGAACGATGTTCTAGTTTTTGTGTTTTCTTAGTTTACTTGTAATCACCTTTGTAGTAATATTGTTTGCTAGTGTGTAAATTCCTAGAATCCCTTTCTTTTTATGTACAAACTACGTTTGACTTGAATTCCCAAGAAAGGGATACGTAGGCGGCCTATGTTGGCTTCGATCAACCCCTTAGAGAAATTTATCCTTTCTTTTTATGTATGAACTACGTGATGACCTAAATTCCTGAGAAAGGGACACGTAGGCAACCTATGTCAGCTTCGGTCAACCCATTAATTTCTTTTGTATATCCCTAGCGTAGCCCTGAACTTTGTTTGACATGATTCTTGCTTCAACGAGATACGTAGGTGGCCCAACGGCACGGTCATATAACTGGGGCAGAATTTTCAAGAAGGAATCTCAAAAATTCACAAGACAAGATCGGCATCCAACAATAAGAATGAAGATCAGCAAAGACTTCAGATCCACTCGGATTGGTATCATCTCAAACAACTTTAAACTGGGGCAGAAATTTTGAGGGAGACCTCAAAATTTCCACCAAATACCGGAACATATTCCAAATTCCCCAGCACCAGAGGCTAAAGCTTTGGAAGCCACCAACTATAACAAAGTCTGGGTAGACTCAATTTTTGGCTATGATAGAACTACTTGAAGAAACCCTCCAACAATGATCATGAGTTTTGGAAACCATCCGTCAAATATAGTCAAAACCACGAGGATTACATTCGTTGAGCTAGTACATGACATGACTGGCAGAGATTTTCTTAAGTTTTACAGAAGTTTTTAAAATTATTTTCAAAAATTTAAGACTATTTTCCAAAAAACTTACGACTCACTTATTTAGTATTTTCCTAGACATCATTTGGGATGGAGTGTCAGGGTGAAAGTCCCGATATGGTGGAATGCCTAAGAGATGGAAATGATCAAATCAAGGATCGAAGGAGGTCAACGCGGAGTAATTTCATAACTAATCATTTTTCTGTGGATGCAAAGTTCAATATACAAAATGAGGGTCTCTTTCAAAACTCCCCAAGCAAAATGGGAGCCACAACAGAGCATTAATACCCAAGAAGGGTATTTTAGGGTAGCCCTAAAAATAGGTTTAACGCCCATTTATTGAGGACCTTTTGATTTGTCCATCTCATTTCTCGATATCGTAGGCGACAAACAAAAGCTCTTTGTCTTCTTTACACATATCGTATTTAGAAGTTTCCTAAAAATAGTCGCTAATAAAAGCGACTTTGTGTCTACTAATCGTCTACCTTGAGTACAGGTACATGTAGAAAGTAGGACGCTGACAAATGAAATCAGGTAAAATTATACATCATAGCCTCAAGGCATCGCCTCAAGGGCTATTGCATATCATCGCCGCAATGGCTATAACATATCATCTCCACAATGGCTATTGCATATCATCGCCATAATGGCTATTACATATCATCGCCACAAGGGCTATTACATATCATCACCACAATGGCTATTGCATATCATCGCCATAATGGATATTGCATATCATCGCCACAATGGTTATAGCATATCATAGCCACAAGGGCTATTGCATATCATCGCCACAATGGTTATTGCATATCATCGCCATAATGA
The DNA here is from genome assembly GCA_030864225.1 of Capsicum baccatum var. pendulum. Classification (NCBI taxonomy): domain Eukaryota; kingdom Viridiplantae; phylum Streptophyta; class Magnoliopsida; order Solanales; family Solanaceae; genus Capsicum; species Capsicum baccatum. Next base: position 282,408,336 of record CM061550.1, read on the forward strand.
CTATTGTATGTAATAGCCACAAGGGCTATTGCATATCATCGCCACAATGGCTATTGCATATCATCGCCACAATGGCTATTGCATATCATCGCCACAATGGCTATTTCATATCATCGCCATAATAGCTATTGCATATCATCGCCACAAGGGCTATTGCATATCATCGCCACAAGGGCTATTGCATATCATTGACACAATGGCTATTGCATATCATTGCCACAATGGCTATTGCATATTATCACCACAATGGCTATTGCATATCATCGCCACAATGGCTATTGCATATCATCTCCATAAGGGCTATTGCATATCATTGCCACAAGGGTTATTGCATATCATTTCCACAAGGGCTATTGCATATCATCGCCCCAAGGGCCATTACACATCATTTCCGCAAAGGCCATATCATACCATAGCCCTAGAAGGAATTCAATAGTTGTTGACACACCAGACAGAAACGCTGGCGTCGAGGATATCTCATTATTTCATGAATCAGCATATAAATGCATCGAGGGTACACGATTTGAAGGGATGCCTTTAAGTCGCAATCTAAGGATGAATGGTATATAAGGTTTCCTGGAAATTGAAAATTTAAGGGGTTATCTATAAGTCATATCATTTAAAATAGGATAGTGTGCAAGATCACCTATGAGTTGATAGCCTGTAGGTTATCCGTAAGCCACAACAACATCCTAATCGGATAGTATGCAAGATCACCCAAAAATCGATAGTTCAAAGGTTATCCATAAGTCGCAACTAAATCCTTACCTGAGAATATGCAAGGTTATCAAATTGATACATCCAAGAGTTCTCTATAAGCCGCGTCATATCCAAGATCGATTATGTGCAGGATTACCCAAAGACTAACAATTTGAGAGAATATCTATAAGTCATATTGTATCCAAGGTCGGATGATGTGCAGGAACACCTGAAAGCTAGCGATTGGAGAGATATCTATAAGCCATCTCTTATCCTAAGTCGTATAATGTGCAGGATTACCTAAAATCTAGAAATTCAAAGGATATCTGTAAGTCACCTCGTATCCAATATCAAATAATACGTAAGATTATCCAAAGATTGATAATTTAAGGAAAAATTATAAATCGATCATCGGATCTAACCAGAGAGTTTATCATTCCACATACAACAAGTAATATAGGTAACCAAAGGGTTGCCACTCCAGCACAAGATTACACGGTTGTAGAGACCGTTCTGCGTAAAGTATCGACGGTGTCCAAAAAGGCTACCCCACTTTGAAGACAGATTCAACCGACAAATGTCATAATTATACAGCAACCAAGAGGGTTGTTGTGTTTGTTTTTTTCATTTATTTCATTCCAAACAGGTACCATGAAGATATGACTCCACTTTTTAGGCCACAACTCACTCGGAGATATGGTAAAAGACTACCTACATCTTTCGTGAATTATGTTAGTACTAATACTTTTTGCTTGAGAAATTGTCGAGAGCATCCAAAAGGATGAAAATCTCAAATCAAAACCACAGGTGCAGATGACTCCAAAAAGGACGTAACACGACGTGGAACTCTTTCTCAGCAGCAAAATGGGACATAGTCTGGAGAGGGATGTCAAACTCTCTAGACGCTAGCTAAATGATGAAAACCACCACCATCTAACCACTCCTCTATTAGGAGGCATGTGGATATTTTGGGATATTCTGGTCTCACATTTACCTCTGGGATGTTTGTTAACTCATACTGAGGGGAACTTTCTTTTTTTTTCTTTCAAATTCGGGTGGCAACACACTTAGAGTTTTTGAAATTATGTCCGGGTAAGTTCTTACCTATGGATGTGAAGAGCTTCACGTTCATGGTTAAGAGGTTACAAGCCTCTTTTCCGCAAGTCGATCGACTTGTCACCCATATTGAGCTAAAGATCGTCTGAAATAAAAGACTATCCTTTCTACCGATTGAGTCGAACTACAAGAAGTTTGATTCCCTGAAATCTTGGGGATATGTAGGCTGGGATCTAAGTAGAAAACTCGACTGCATTCCAATCTCCCCCCAAATCCCTTTATTCCCCAGCTTCCCAATTTAACCGAAGTACTCTAAAACCGTGATAGTTGGTGTATTTTCTTGAAAATCGTGCTTAAAATCAAGTTTTATGAACTACAAGTGGACTGAATTCTCATGAAACTTGATATATGCAGGAAACCTGATACCGAGGTTCGGCCATAACTCCATGAAACTCGTGCGAACAATCAACCTCTTTCAGATTCGAATTTGTGGTAGGACAAAAATTAGGAACGTCAACCTCCCTTTGCCCAGGGTTACTTGAATCCACCCTACCCAAAGGGAGGGGGCAGTTGTTGACACCTAATTTTTGCCCTCCACAACTATGTTTAATCTCGAGTTTCTTTGATTTTCAAACAAAATTACAACATTTATTTTATCCGAATAAAGGATTTTTAAAGTATTTATTTGGGTAAATTAGTCAGTTTAAGTAAAGATTATATATTATCATGTTCAATTACACGAGATTATATAACGTGTTACTTTAATATTTATTTTTACAAAATATCGGACTTTAATCAAGGCTAATCTTGAAGACAAATTCAAATGATTAAAATCTTGATTCAAACATAATTTATTCCTACAAATAATTTATTTGGAGAAACACTTGTTTGATTTTATCAAATCAAGAAGCTCGGGATTAACAAGGTGTTAATTCGTATCGAAATTCGATTTGATTTGGTCAATTTATTAAATTTTACCCAGATTGAAATCAAATTGGCCTTAATTGTAATGCAACTAACCAATTGGAATTCAATTTGGCTAGAATTTAAATTTAATTACCTAAATTATAATTAGAATCCCTAACCTACTCAAAATAACCCAACACCATATTAATTTCGGCACTGGATACCCAGCAGACCAAACATTTAAACTAACCCAGCCCATGAGATTCTTTTCTCCCTCAAACCCTTTTATGCAATAACAAAAGAATCCACTCTCATCAAACACGACACAACTTCATCAGCATTAGTAACCTCAAAAACCCAAATTCGAAACAGCTTCAATGCCCAAACCCGATACCAGCAACGCGCTCTAACCCATCTGTTTTTTTTCATCACGCGCCTCACGCAGATTCATACAAAGAGGACTCGAGAATGTTCTAGAATGTGCCTAGGTGGCTCATCCAACATCCAACTCTGCGAATCTTGGGATAGAGGTATAAGTTTGGTACATATTTGGATGATTTTTACTGGTTTGGGGGAGACTATTCCCTTTTCCCCATTTTTTCCATTGGCTTTTCTTCCAAAATATATTGAAGAATAATGGGATGGGTACAATTTGTTGGGGGGGAACCTTATCTGAGGGGGAGATTTTAAATTTCAAATTCTTTTTTGAAATCCAGGAAGACCCCTATTCAGTATTCTATATAAGACCCCTTGGTCACTCTTACCGGGGATGATTTTTTTTCTGGACTCTAAGGTTCTGAAAAGGAAAAAGGGATTTTAAGGCCAGGGCTTAAGGTTTTTGTTTTCTTTATGTGGGTGGAGATTCTGGGGGAGAAAGAATTTTTGGTCACTATTTAGGAGGATTTTTAGCTTTTCTTTTCACTCCTGGTTCGATTTTTTTTAGAAGGGAAAGAAAAATCTTAGGGGTTAAGAATTCTTAAAGAAAAGGAGTTATTTTGTGAAATTCTTCTTGTATATTCTTTCTTGGAAGCTGGTCGACAATATCAAGCTCCCAGTGGTGATAAATTTGCTGATAGCTCGTTGTCCCGCTTGCTGCTCCAAAAAAAAGGTAAATACACCCTTTTTCTTTTTAGTTTATTGCTTTTCTTATTTATCCCTCTTTCTTCGTGGTAATATTTATTGTTTGAATGAGGCTGGGTTGTCTACTGTTAAAAGCCTTAAAAGGCCATAGGATTTATGTGCAATCTATATCTGTTTCATCTTGGTTGCTCATTGCTTAGTTTTGTTTGTGATTATCTACACAGTGTCTTTTTTTACTCTCTTGTTTTTGTACAACATTCTCGATTTTATTTTGGCTATTTAGCTTTGAGGTCATCGTTACTGCCAGTATGTGGATTACCTTGATTTTGGTCTATTAAATCGGAATAAGGTGACTTTGCATTGATTTGTTAACTTGCTGATTCACGTTTAAGGATTGTATTGTTGTAGGTTTAAACTCTATTCTTTTAACGTTCTTGTCCCAATCCCTCTTTTGGTTTACTATCTGGGGTTTAAGGCATCTTGTTTTCCTCGTTTCAGCTTCCAAGTGTTTAATCTGACTGACTATTTATTTCGGTCGTCAATCTGTCCAGTATGTTTAACTGTGTGTTTTGCAAATTATGAGGGATTCCTATAAAATTTCACTTATTCCAAATTTGATAATCAAGTTGCCTCTCTTGTTTGATTAGAATTTGGTTCAACGAGAATGGGAAAGTATTGGAAAAGTTGAGCTCTAGCGAGAACCTTGAGTACCCTAATTCTGTTTCCTAGGCTTCTCCTTATCCAAACTTGCAGATCACTTATTGAATCTTATTTGCTAAAGTTAAAATCAAATCCCCCTCGAAGTCATTTGCTCATATGTGTAGCACTAAACACATGGCTTTTATTTATTCATCTGTATACGTGTATTATTCTGCCGAGAAATATGCTTGAATTTAGCTTAAACTATTTCTTGATTCCCTGTATCTCTTGTTTTGAAAGGATGTTTCAATTCTTTGTTTTGTGTATGTGGGTGAAAATTTGTTGTTTCCTTCCATGAAAAATATGTAAACTTTCTTTTCTTTAAGTTTGGACGGTTTTTTTCATTGTAATGGCTCGTAAGTATTGGTTTCAAAGTAGTTTGCTTTGATAAAATGGAATGGCATATGGTTTATGTTTTTTTTTTTGTAAGTTGAAATTATCTCATTTAATAAGCTATGTAAGTTTGATTGTTACCTTCACTGTCATTTTTGGTAAGTTTGATTTCAAAATGCTTGCCTGATAAAAAGGATTGAATAATACATAGTTTTCTTTTTGGCTTCTCGAAATATAGCTATAACTTCGGTCATATTTTGATCATCTTGATATGATTTTGGATAAATTTACGTTTCATTTTGGTTGATTGATGAACCACACAAATATTCTATTATGAAACCTTTCAACTGGGCTTGTCGAATGTTTATGCGCCATCTATATCTTTTTCTTTCCTTCTTTTGTTGGTCATGTGTCAACTAGTCTAATTTTCCTTTCTATTAGTTGGCTATGTGTTCATTTTATTTCTCTTTCTCTTTTTCCTTTCGTTGGTCATGCATTACTATTCTTTATTTTTCATGTTTTTGCATGAAAATTTGTTGGAATTCAAACGGACTCTTTTCCTTTGGATCATGTCATAATGGGCTGATGAGGCTTATTTTTGAGTCTATTCTGAAGAAAAATCTAATTCGATTGCATGACATATGAATACGAGAGAGAAGGGGCTAAAATCCCATCTTTGAAGCGGCGACGAGACCCCAATAATCTTATTATTTTGTTTACTTATTTCTTGTCGTCTTTATTTAGCTATTTATTTTCTTACTTATTCATTTGGCCTCAAAGCCAAAGTTGTATTTAATACAAGTGAAGAGAAAACTCGAGCCAAAGGCTCAAAAAATAGTTTAGGATAGGTGAAATGGGTTGGAAGCCCAACTAGACTAGGACAGGTCTCGTTGATTAGGGCCCAATGGCCTAAATCCTTTACTTTCTCCTCCCTTCCCCTTTTATGTGTTTATTTGTTTATTAGTTTTGATTAGACTTAGTTAAAATCCCTAATAAGTCGCCTAAATCTATCTTACACAAGTCTTTTTCTAAAAAAAAAAAAAAGAAAAAAAATCAATCACTTTTCAACAAATTAATCTTTTTAGATGTTAATCAAAAGACGGTTTTCAAACAGTCCGGATAACCGCAAGTTAGCGGACGTTTTAGGTGCCTAACACCTTCCTAAAACGTTAATAGGAACTGTTTATTCAGAATCTCTAACTTAAATGATTTTCCTGTTTTGAATCGTTTTAAGTAACTCTCTGAAGGTTTCTTAATTCCTTTTCAAAATTAAGTGGCGACTCTCTTTCAATAAGTCAAAATTTCTGCAAAACACCTTGTATTTCCTACTACTGCTTTGTTACTATCATTGTTTATATTTTCTTATATTTTCTTGTAGTAATGGTTGTGGGCGTTGATGGTTGGATAGGGTTATTTCCGAGGGGGTTGGGGCGGGGGGCTGTTGTGGGGGCGGGGGAAGAGGGAAGGGCGGGGGTGGGAGGGAGGCCAAGATTTGGCGTCAAGGGCGGTAAAGAAAGACGTGATGATAGAGTTGGTAGGATGAGGGTTGGGTCTTGGAATATCGAGACTCTTCAGGGTAAGTGCATAGAGCTTGTGAAGATTCTTAGAAAGAGGAGGATTAATATTGCGTGTGTTCAGAGACCAAGTGGGTAGGGTCTAAGGCTAGGGATGTGGATGGTTATAAGCTTTGGTACTCTGGGAGCGAGAGGCGTAGGAATGGAGTTGGCATCTTAGTAGATGAAGAGCTTAGAGGTTAGGTAGTGGAGGTTAAGAGGATCAGCGAAAGGTTGATGACTATTAAGATGGTATTGGGGGGTTTACCCTGAATGTGTGTAGTGTTTATGCGCCCCAGGTGGGCTTGGATGGGGAGAAAAAGATGCAGTTTTGGGAAGCTTTGGATGAGGTGGTGAGAGACGTTCCTAGGTCGGAGAAAATTGTTGTAGCAGGAGATTTCAATGGGCACATCAGGGAGTTACCGGGAGGCTTTGGTGATGTGCATGGTGGTTTTGGTTTTGGGGAAAGAAATGAAGATGGGGCTACTCTATTGGATTTTTCGAGGTCCTTTGGGCTGGTGGTGGTGAGCTCGGGCTTCCCGAAGAAGGACGATCACCTGATCACCTTCCGAAGTGCAATAGCCAAGACCCAGATTGACTTTTTGTTGCTTAAAAAAGGGGATAGGGTTTTGTGTAAGGACTGTAAGGTCATCCCGAGTAAGAATCTTTCGACCCAGCATAGGCTCTTGGTTATGGATTTAGGTATAAAGAAGGATAGGAAGAGAAGGGGTGAGGAGTGTAGACCTAGAATTAAGTGGAGGAGCTTAACGCCAGTGAATGCGTGGGAGATAGGGAAGAAGTTAGCGGGAATGAGGGTGTGGGAGTGTAGGGGGGACGTGGATAGTATGTGGGATAGGGTGGCTAGGTGCATCAGGGAGAATGCGAGTGAGGTGTTGGGTATTTCTAGGGGCCAGTCCGGGCATCATCGGGGGGATCGGTGGTGGAATGAAGAGGTTAAGAAGAAAGTGGGATACCAAGAAATTAGCGTATGCTAAGTTGGTTGAGAGTAAGGACGAAAAAGAGAAGCGGGTAAACAGGAAAGAGTATAAGTTAGCTAGGAAGGAGGCTAAGTTAGCAGTTACGACAGCTAAGACGACAGCATTTGAGAGCTTGTATACGTGGTTACAGGAGAAAGGGGGGAAAAGGGTTGTTTAGACTCGCTAAGTCTAGGGAGAGGAAGGGTCGTGGCCTCGATCAGGTAAAGTGCATTAAGGGGAAGGATGGTACAGTGTTGGTGGAGGACGGCCACATTAAGAATAGATGGCAGTCGTATTTTCATAGGCTCTTAAATGACGAAGGGGATAGAGCTATTGTATTAGGGGAGCTGGAGCACTCAGAGAAGTGTCGGGATTTTAGTTATTGTAGACATTTTAAGGTAGATGAGGTTAGAGAGGCTGTTCGCAGGATGCAAAGGGGTAGGGCGACGGGGCCTGATGAGATACTTGTGGACTTTTGAAAGTTTTCTGGCGAGGCTGGTTTAAGGTGGTTGAATGGATTGTTTAACTGAATTTTCAAGACGGCAAAAATGCCTGAGGCTTCAAGGTGGAGTACTATGATCCCTCTTTATAAGAACAAGGGTGACATTCAGAGTTGCAATAACTATAGGAGTATTAAGTTATTGAGTCACTCTATGAAGATTTGGGAGAGAGTGGTCGAGGTGAGGCTGAGACGGATAGTGTCTATTTCGGAGAACCAGTTTGGATTTATGCCCGGCCGCTCGATGACGGAGGAAATTCACCTGGTGCGGAGGCTGGTGGAACAGTATAGGGAAAGAAAGAAGGACATGTACATGGTGTTGATCGACTTGGAGAAGGCATACGACAAAGTCCCCAGGGAGATGCTTTGGAGATGCTTGGAGGTGAGTGGAGTCCTGGTGGCATATATCAGAGAAATTAAGGACATGTATGATGGAGCTAAAACCCAGGTGAGGACGGCGGGAGAAGACTCAGAGCATTTCACTGTCTTGACATGATTGCATCAGAGATCTACTCTTAGTCCCTTTTTGTTTGCTTTGGTGATGGATGTGTTGATGCGGCGTATTCAAGGAGAGGTTCCTTGGTGTATGCTTTTTGCAGATGATGTAATTTTAATTGATGAGACGCGAGAGTGTGTGAATGATAAATTAGAGGTGTGGAGACAAACTCTTGAGTCTAAAGGGTTCAGGTTGAGTAGAGGCAAGACAAAATATTTGAAATGCAAGTTTAATGACGTTAGGCTGGAAAATGAGGTGGTAGTAAAGTTGGAATCACAGGTGGTATGTAATAGGGATAGTTTCAAGTATCTCGGGTCCGTGATTCAGGGTAACGGTGAGATTGATGAGGCTGTCTTGCACCGTATTGGGGCGGGATGGATAAAGTGGAAGCTAGCTTCGGGGTGTTGTGTGATAAGAAGGTGCCGCCCAAGCTTAAAGGCAAATTCTACAGGGTGGCAGTCCGTACGGCCATGTTTTATGGAGCGGAGTGTTGTCCAGTTAAGAACTCCCACATTCAAAAAATGAAGGTGGTGGAAATGCGAATGTTGCGTTGGATGTATGCGCTGACTAGGGGGGATAGAGTTCGGAATGAGACTATCAGGGATAAGGTTGGTGTGACTCCAGTGGAGAATAAGATACGGGAAGTCTGATTGAGATGGTTCGGATACGTGATGTGGAGGGGTATGGATACCCCAGTTCGTAGGTGTGAGAGGCTAGCTTTGGATAGTTTTAGGCGAGGTAGAGGTAGGCTGAAGAAGTACTGGGGAGAGGTGATTAGGCGGGACATGGAGCAGTTACAGCTCACTAAGGACATGACCCTAGATAGGAAGATCTGGAGGACGCGAATTAGGGAAGAAGGCTAGGGTCAGTTGGGGGCATTACTTGGTGGGGGTATTATTCTTGTTATGATACCTTGTTTCATGTTTTATTACGAATCTGTTTACTTTTCTCTGTTTACTATTACTTGTGGGAGTCGTATTTATGTTATGCCATCTTGTTCCATGCTTTACTATGAATTTGTTTATTATCTCGTGTCTCGAGCCGGGGGTCTATCGGAAACAACCTTTCTACTTCTTTAGAGGTAGAGGTATGGACTGCGTACACCTTAGCCTCTCCAGACCTCACTATGTAGGAATACACTGAATTTGTTGTTGTTGTAGGGGCTTGCAATCTCAGAATGCATATATTCTGACACACAGATTTGCTTAATCATTAATGTAAAAAAAAGAGAACCGACTCACTACCTTTTGTATAAATTGAGTCGTAAAGGGACAAGCTATAATTAGTCACAGTAAAAATTTATTAATAAACATATTAAAAACACAAGTGAACTTCAGTTTCATGAGTAGAGCTTAAAAGGAAAAGTGAGGAATCATAGAGCCGACCCAACTTGTTCGGAATTAAGGCATAGTTATAGTAGTAATAAACTTAGGTTTCGATGAAACACAGTATCCTTCATATGGTTATATAATAAAAAATAAAAACCAATAGCTTTTTTGCAGCTAGACCTTCTCACTAAGCAGCAACAGAACCAACCATTATTTGCAAAAATCCTGGAAACAACTTCAAAACTCTCCACCAACACATATTAGATAAAATAGCAATACACAACTAACAATAAGTAACAGTTCCTTCCATTTAATACCTACCAAAAAGCTATACTTCATCAAAATTTTCAGAGAAAAGAGGTCAACAGAAAGCATAAGCTCATAACTTGGAAACCACAGTGTATTAACCTCCTTCCTTTATTAATAAGTAATGGCAAAAGATAATAATGCTATGCACATACACACGACATATCTGAAACACATTTAGATGGCCCAGATTATTGCACCACTCACAAAACAATCTTACCCAGTCAACAGTGTTGCCGTTGAGATAGTGTTGATCTTTATCAATTGGCCGTCTTCCAGTGATAATCTCCAAAAGCATGACTCCAAAAGAGAAGACATCAGACTTTTCAGTCAGTTTCCCAGTAAGAGCATACTCAGGAGCTAAGTACCAGCAAAAGGTAAGATGTTAGCGAAAGAAAGATATGGAGAGCACAAAGATAAACATATACTGTAAATGTATAGCGGTTGAATCTTGATTCTATGTGTTATAGCAACTGCAGACTAATACTGCATGAGGATGAAAGCAGAAACCTTTTTAAAAGATTAAAAAAGAGTATTACCCAAACGTTCCCATTACTCATGTCGAGACATGAGTATCAGTGTCATAAGTCAACCTCACGAGACCAAAATCAGCAACCTGGACCACAGATAACAAATACATCTAGCAATCAACTTATATATAAAGAAAAAAAGAGAGGTAACCATGCAGTCAGCAGTAAATTACAGCAGCACCTACACATGATTAACAAAATTCAGATCATATTTGATGATCTGGGCTTTAGAAAACCAATCCATCTTACCAAAAATAAAACTCAGTAGAAAATAAGTTGAAAGAAGTGGTTGCTTTGGAGGAAAAAAGAGTAATGAGTCAAGCCCTCAACCTCAGGTTAAGGGTGGAGCAACCCCATCCACTACACCACAACCCATGTTGGAATTTTTCCAAAATTGCCATAGAAGTAGTTTAGGTTTAGAACTTTTTTACCAATTAAAATATTGATAGCATCTATGATTAAAGAGATAAATTTTGAAAAGTCCTAAATTTATACAAAGAAAAATTGCATCATAAACAATATTACATATATGCTAATTCGAGACAACTTTTCAATAATCAGATTTGAGTTGGTATAAAAAGTCTTTAGTTTTATGAGAATTGATATAATTTAATAATAATTGATCTTATTGATATTGAAGGGGTTACAGCTGTATATATAGAGAACTGAAGAATAGCTAATTACAGAATAACCCAGATGTATTTAATAATTATATATGTAGTCTATTATCCCCCCGCAAGCTGATCAGCGGTAACGAGGGGCAGCTTGGAGCAGAGATACTGAAAAGGCTGTAACGGAAGAGGCTTGGTGAGAATATCAGCAAGCTGGTCAGTAGATGGGACATAGTGCGTGGCCATCGTTCCTGCAAGTACCTCATCGCGAACAAAGTGACAGTCGGACCCAACATGCTTCATACGATCATGAAGGACTGGATTTTTGGTAACACAAATAGTGGACTGATTGTCATAATAAATCTGTGGTTTCGTCGGGGGAATGCCAAGTGCATCTGTAAGGTATCGTAACCACATGGCTTCAGCAACACCCGCAGCCATGGCACGATATTCTACTTCTATGGAGGAACGGGACACTCGCGTTTGCTTCTTGGTGCACCAGGAAATCAGATTCGGTCCCATCATAACAATATATCCAGTAGTGGACTTCCGATCATCTTTGTCGTTAGCCCAATCCGAATCAGAAAAAACAGATATATCAAACGAGCCCTTTTGAAATAAAATTCCACATTGAAGAGTACCTTTAAGATAGCGCAGAATGCGTTTCAAGGCCTGAAAGTGTTGTTCTGTGGGAGCATGCATTGATTGGGAGACTCGATTGACTGCATATTGGATGTCCGGACGAGTAACAGCAAGATAATGAAGTCCACCGACGAGGCTCCGATATAGTGTAGGATCGGCAAAGGGAGTATTCGGCCCTGGGGATTGGCGGACTGCCATGGGAGTGACCGCGGGTTTGCAGTCTGTCATTCCAGCACGATTTAGAAGTTCAAGGATATATTTTGTCTGATGCATCAATATGGTTCCCGATTTGCGGATGAGTTCGAGGCCAAGAAAGAACTCCAGAGGACCGAGGTCCTTAAGTTTGAAGTCACGATGCATAGCCTCAGTAATTTCAGTGATGAGTGATGACGAGCTGCCTGTAATAACAATATCATCCACATAGATAAGAATGATGACTGTCCCTCGAGAACAGTGAAGGGTGAAGAGGCTGTTGTCATGATGGTAGGTGCGAAAACCAAGACCCTGCAGAAAAGTAGAGAGGCGTGTGTACCAGGCACGTGGGGCCTGTTTCAGGCCATACAGTGATTTGCGAAGCTTGCAAACATAGTGAGGACGGTTGGGATTAACATATCCCGGTAGCTGAACCATATAGATGTCTTCCTCAAGATGACCATGAAGAAAGGCATTGCTGACGTCTAACTGATGAAGCGACCAATCATAGTGAAGAGCAAGAGACAAGACCAGACGAATAGTCTGTTGCATAACAACAGGGCTGAAGGTCTCCTTATAATCCACACCATACTCCTGATGATACCCTTTTGCAACCAGACGTGCTTTATAGCGAGAAAGAGATCCATCTGAATTTCGTTTGATGCGAAACACCCATTTGCACCCAATAGACTTTCGGTTACTAGGCAGAGGTACCAAATCCCATGTACGTTGTTCATTCAGAGCCCGAAATTCCTCATCCATAGCTTGGCACCAGAAACTATTTTTGGAGGCTTGGGTGTAGGTAGTAGGCTCAGTTATGGGATGTGCATCAAAGGGTATTTGAGTGTGGTAGACTTTGGGTTTGAAGGTACCGGCCTTGGCTCGGGTTGTCATAGGGTGAGTGTTGAGTGGAGGGTGATTAGGAAGGGGTGGTGGAGTTGTATGATGTGTGGACAGGGGTTGGGTGGGGCTGCCGTGGGAGCTGGGATGTGCAGCGGTGGATGGGGTGGGTTGTGTGGCAGTCGGCTGGGTGTTCGGGTGGGTGGGTGGTTGGTTCGAGTGGGTAGTGGCGTAGTGGGGGTACCGGGTTAGGTGCCGAGTGAGCCGGAGCATGAGCGCGTGAAAAGGACAGGAATAATGGCACAATGCCAAGTGGATTGGGGGAGTATGGAGTAGAGGAAAGACTTGTGTAAGGAAATTGTTCCTCCACAAAACGAACATGACGGGAAACATATGTTTTCTGAGATACAGGATCGAAACATTTGTAACCTTTGATAGTGGGATGATAGCCTAGAAAGACACAAGGGGTGGACCGAGGTTGAAGTTTATGTTGAGTGTGTGGACGCAACCAGGGATAAACCAGACACCCAAACGGGCGGAGATGGATGTAGTCGGGTGGATGATTGTAGAGACGGGCATATGGAGTGGAGTTGGAGAGAGTGTGAGTGGGCATGCGATTTATGAGGTAGTTGGCAGTAGCAAGGGCATCAACCCAAAAGGAAACAGGTAAGGTGGAATCATGGAGGAGTGCAACAACTGTTTCTATTAGGTGACGGTGTTTGCGCTCAGCAACGCCATTTTGTTCAGGGGGGTATGGACATGAAGTGTGATGAAGAGCCCCTAGACTTTGAAGAAAAACACCAAATGCATTGTTGACAAATTCTTTGCCATTGTCACTTCGAAAAATTTTGATTTTGGCATCAAATTGATTTTGAACCATTCGGTCAAAGTTGACAAAAACAGTATAAGCTTCGGATTTAAATTGCAGAGGATAAAGCCAAGTGAATTTACTGTAATCATCAACAAAACAGATATAATAACGAAAACCTTGAACAGAAGGAACTGAGGTTGGACCCCAAACATCAGAATGAATTAATTGAAATGGCGCAGTGGCCTTGTGTTCAGACAGTGAAAAAGGTAAACGACAAGATTTAGACACTGAACAGGACTCGCAATGTAATTTCCCTGAAAAATTAAAACCTAAGGAAGATAAAATGGATTTGGTGATGGCGGATGATGAGTGCCCAAGCCGGCGATGCCAGGTGGACGAGAGAATGGCTTGACTCACAACAGACGGAGACCTGGATGGAAGAGTGTATAGCCCATGCTCACAGCGGCCCGTGTACCGCACCCGGTTCGTGGGATTGTCCACTATCTGGAAATTGGTGTCATTAAAAATGAGGGTGCAGTTATTTTCTTTAGTAAAGCGATAAACAGATAAAAGATTGGATGTGAGGGAAGGGACGTGGTGAAGGGTTGAGAGATGAAATTTACCATTTGGGGTATAGACATACCCAGACCCGGTGTTTGTGATGGGAAGGGATTGACCATTGCCTACTGTAATAGTTTCTGAGCCATGATACGGATGAGGAGCTTGAAGTTGTGAATAATCCGACGTCACATGGGTGTTAGCACCTGTGTCTAGATACCAATCGCCAGATTGAGCGTTTGTGGACGCATGCATCGCCCTTGATCCGCCGGACTGGCGATTTACATTCTGCGAGTCATCATAACGATACCAGCAATTAGCCGCAGAATGGCCCCGTTTAGCACAAATTTGGCACGTCGGAAGATCTCGTGTGGGCCCCCGTTGGTTTCCTCGTCCCTGTCCGCGGCCTGACTGGAAGCCGTCCCTCAGTGGAGGCCCGCCTCTGCCTTGCTGCCCGGCGTTCCGACAGTCACCGCCGTCGCTGCCTCGCCCTTGGTTACGGCGATCGTCACCGCGACCCCTGGCCGAGCCCCCGCTGCCAGCCGAGTAAAGAGCCGTGACGCCAGGGGTGGAACTGGCTTCTCCGAGCAGTAATTTGTGTTCCATGTCTAGATTCAATTCTTCTGCATGAAGCCAGCCAGACAGTTGATTCAGAGTGATTTCGACAGGTGAGAGGCGAATATGCTGTTTGAGAGAGGAATAGCCAAACGGAAGACCACGTATCACGGCATTCACCACGTCTCGTTCAGGAATAATCTCGTTCACAGCATCTAGGTCAGACATAATAGAGGCCACATCATCAAGGTATTGAGTCATCGTCTTCGTTCCCTTCCGAAGAGTATGCAATCTGTCACGCAACTGAAAAATATGAGCCGTGGACACAGAGTTGTACCTCGTGGCTAGTGCGTCCCAAAGTGAAGCCGATGTGAGAAAACCTCGGGCGTGTTTGTGCACAGAGGGGCTAAGAACGGCGAGAAGACAGGCTCGGATCTGAGTGTCTACGATCATCCACGGAAGGTAGTCGGGATTTGGGAGCATGACGCCGTCCTCATCGGCTGTCTCGGGCGGCGGCTTCTCCGCACCGTCAATCCATCCGAGCAGCAAGTTGGCTGCGAGGGCGGTGCGGACGTTAAGTGCCCAGGCGGGTAGTTGTTGTCAGATAATTTTTCGGGGATGAGATTGTGGAGATTCCTGAGCAGTAATTTTACTCCAGACGGTAAATTTGACAGAGGATCAACAACCTTGTCCATGGCGCCGACCTACGGTGGAGGAGGGAGGCCGTGCGGCGTGGTGTAGACGGTGGCGGCGGCGCACACACGTCGGAAAAGAGGAGAGATTAGGGTTTGGGCGGAAGAAGAAACCCTAGCTTTGATACCATGATATAATTTAATAATAATTGATCTTATTGATATTGAAGGGGTTACAGCTGTATATATAGAGAACTGAAGAATAGCTAATTACAGAATAACCCAGATGTATTTAATAATTATATATGTAGTCTATTAAGAATAATTAAATAATGAGTTTTTGAGTAAAAATAGTAAAAAGACATCTTATTGCTGAGTCTTTTAATGACTTGGATTGGAATTCCTATTTCATTTATTTTCAACTTAGAAAACTTATCTCAAATTACAAACAAGCAATCTTCATAGGTTGATTCTTCTTTGAGAAAAATAGAAAGACAATGGATAATGTATGAACAAATAAATACATGCACTTTGATCGTGTTTTATAGATCTTTTCAATTTTCATATGCACAAAGCAACTGATGGTAGTCTAACTTTGTAGTTCTTCAATTTCCATATGCCTAAAGCAGTGATCGATAGTCTAGTACTACTTATATACATAATCGTATGATAATATGCATTGAATACGGACAAACAAAACATATACAAGAGCTTCTCGTACAATAAAAATCAACAAAGAAGAACGAAAAATTTAAAAAGAAAAATAAAATAAAATAAAATAAAGATTCAAAGTTTATGAACTTTACGATATTGAATTTACTCGGAACAAATAAAATACGGCATGTGGAGTACTAAATTTCTCTATAGTCATTGTTTTTTGAACGTATCTCTTAAAAAAATATTCATTCAAATAATTTAAAGTAATTTTAATAAATTAATTATCTTTAATTATTTTATCCTTATATTTACTAGTCGATGTTTGACTTGACACATTTCTTACGAAATAATGAATATAAGAATAATTTTACTATGTCACTTTATAATTATAAGTCATTAAAATATTAATAAATTAATAGTGTTTAATAGCAAGTACAAAAAAATATAAAATGACAAATTATCTCCTAATTTTTCAAATTAATAAATTTAACAAAAACAAAAACCGTTATGATAAAACAAATATACCAACCTAAAATTTCTGATGAAATTATGAAAATGGAATGGTCCGATCACCTTCTTTCAACAAGTATTCTAATTTCAAGTAAACAAAAAAATAAAGTATATTATATAAGTATAATAATTTAATAGTACTACTTGAAATAAACTTAACAATAACCAAACAAGAACATTATGATAAAGCATATGGTAACAAACTATAAGTCACGATGGAAGGAAACAAAAAGGTTCAATTCTTAAAATAGCTAATAAAAGTTTACCAAAAAAAAAAAAAAGCTAATAAAGGACAAAGTTCTTTTTAGGCAGTGGGATAAGAAGGTCCATGGCAAGTCCACAAATATCTTCTTTGTGATCAACATTTCTTTTTTGTGTATATATCTGTTTTCACCTTCTTTACTGCTTTAAAAATGCTTTATAATTCAACATTTTGTATCATTATGTGTAGCATCATATTCTATTGCTGTAATAACATGGTTAAACCAAATACAACATAGATTCATCGAATACATCATTTGAATAGAACTGGAAATCGAAGCTATTCTCATCGATTGCCATTGATATCGGTTGTTTTGCCACAGCTTGTAAAAGAACCTTCTCGTTATTGGCCTGCACATCTTCACATCCTATAATAAGCAATATGTATGAAATAATGAGCGCGTTGAATTACATTTAAATAGGTATAAATAATTAATTAAGTTCATGATAGACTGGGTCATCAACTACCAAAGCTTGCTCACCAGCTCGGTAGCTTCTCAACATTGTTAACAGGGGCGAAGCTACCCTTTGCCGAGCGGTTCATCCGACCCCCTTTGGCGAAAAATTATGCTATATATGCATGGTTAAAATTATTTTTTATGTATATATATTAGATATTGAACCCCTTTCGGTTAGTTCGTATGTTCACTTATGAACCCCTTAGTGAATATCCTGACTCCGCCTCTAATTGTTAAGTGAAAGAATTTATTGTCCTTGCTTGAATAAAGCCAAGTACAACTTTACGAATCTTCATTCACCATATTACTCAGTCATGTCTATTGTTCTTCTTTTGAGGACGGAACTTCACCGAGGATAATTGATTCAGAAAAGACATATCAAATATTAATAAAAATTTGTGGTGAAATAAATAAAATTCTTTCATTCTTAAAATATCATATTTTTTGAAGTAAAAAGATGAATTGAATGAAGATGTTATGATTGTAAAATTTTTTGTGGCGTCACCTTTTCACCTAATTCAAATAAACATGTTTATCAAGTTTCTTTGCACTTACGTTGAGTTAATCAAGATGCATGACAACAAAATCTTTTAAATTCCTGATCAGCAAAGCTATAAATTAGCCAAGAATAGTAGTATATATCCAATAAAATAATAACTTATAGTCAAGAATAGTAATATACATCCAATAAAATAATAACTTATATGTAGGTATTTAAAACTTACGAAGTTCAAGAAAAAAATATTTGAGGTTATTGAAGTGGGAGGTATGCTGCAAGCTGAAAAGCGATGAAAAAAAAAATTGAGTCGTCAAGCAAGTTAAATAATTAGGTGTAATTTTAAATAATTTATCTTAAGTTCTAAATGTAAAAAAAAAAACAATGACTAATTTTAAATAGAGTTTTAATTGATTTAAATTCCTAAATATAAGGAAAAGAATTATATGATAATTTAATTAAAAGATAGTAAATGACATTAATTGATTTAGAAGAGTCCAATGAGCATAAGAGTTGAACTGTTAGTAGAAATTTTTGAAAAGGATTCTGTGCCCCTTTTTTGGACTACCCAACACGCAAAACAAAAGAACACCCCAAAACTATTACTTCCCCGTTGGTCCTTTTTGACTTAGCACTTTTCTTAAAAAAATATTTATTAGGGGTTTATTTATTTATCAAATTATCCTTATTAATTATACTTCGAAAATATAAATTTGAGTAAATATATTTTGTTTAGTCATTTAATGTTGAGGGTAGTATTGAAAGAACGTAACAAAATACTTTTGATTTCATCAAAAGAGACAACTAAATTGAAACAAACATTTTTAGAAAGAAGGCCAACTAAAACGAAACGGAGGAAGTAGCATAAATGTAAGAATTTAACCATAATAGAAAACCTTCTCGGGAAAGATTTATATCAATTTTATTTGGATGGTGGAAAAAGTATCCTATTTTCATTAGAGAAGGTTTTTATTTTTTCTTATTATACTATATTTAATATCACTAAAAGTAATAAGAAAAGAGTGAAAGGACGACTTTGTCTAAAGAGAAATTTTTTATTGAAAGACAAAAAGTTCGAATCATTTTTCTAAGGATCTTCACACTTTTAATATATTATAGATTATAGATAGATTATAGATTATAGATATAAATTATAGATATGGATTATAGATATAAATATAGATATAAATATAAATATAGATAAGACACCTAGCAATTTGCCTAGGTGACGTCCTATGCCTATATCAAATACAAGTGATCGTAGATGGCCTACGACCTACCAAAGACGTTCTATGTCAAATATATGGCAATGTTGCCTCATGTCTAGGTATGCTTTTGTTACTGAATCGCAGTCTGTTGTAAGGTACACTCCTCCATAGGGGCTTACTATAAGGGTCTGCCTGCAGACCATATGTGTCATATGTTGGCTCGAGTCAGGGAAAACATTACATGACATTCCAGCTGACTCCAAATGCAAATGATGCCACAAGGATAAGTACGCCACAATGTTTGGACTCACTATAGTGATCTGGTCCCAATCCTGTGCACAGAATTACGTCGCGTGTGTGTGTCATGCCAAACCTATACATACCCTCCCGTCGTTAACTTTATCAATTAATGCCTTATAGGCCTATGCAAGTGTATCATAATAATTACTATTCATCCGTTAAAGGAATGCTCCCTTGTACAACTAATTTCTTTACTAGTGTTGGACAATTCAAATGCTAGTTCTTATATTATTCTATAACTAGATTGCTATGTGATTTAATATACAAGTGCGACTTTACTATGGCCATTTATTCTAAACATATATTGGCATGTGTTAGAATAAATGAACTCTAGGAATTTCTAACACACACGAATACAATCATGTGTCGCTCTATACATACTTAACTCGACAAGAGTAAAATGAATATTGTGACTTCAATAAATAGACCATGAAGGATGGATACAAGTAATTTAAAATGGGAGGGAACATGAATATTATGGCGATATTAGGCATATAGTCATGTGTTAGACGTATAGAAGGTGAAAGATTTATTCCTGTATATCAAGTAAATTACATCGACTTCACTAGGAGAAATGACCATGGGCTGCGCCTTCACGGCGAAGGAGGATTTACTTTTACATACTTTGGATGCCTCACTAGCTAACGGTATGATCACGAATTTCAAACGACTATAACACTTTTGCAACCAAACAACCAATAACTTCGATCCCCTAAATGGTGAGCAACCATCCCAACATAAACAACTACATATACAATACATATGTATATTCATCAATAATTCAAAAGTTTATCTAACAACTTATTTCAATATTCTTCCCTTTCGCTCAAAATTAAGCAAATTTTCTTTACAATATCAATAATAAATATGCCCCTACCAAAAGAAATATCTAAAAATTTCACTTTTATTACAACTTCATTTTCCCGCTTTTTCGTTTCAAGAACCCTAACTATAAGACTCAATTCAAGAACTAGTATGAAATTTAATTCAAATGGTAATTACTACCTCCTCCTATAGCCCAAGCATGCATTTCATAATAATATTCACGTAAAGGATAGAGAAATTACCTACTTACAATTAATCTTCAAATTCTTATGACACCACAGAAGGAAGAAAACATATAGTACTACTGAGTCTGCCGCTTAATTCTTGACAATAAACGAAGAATTTCAAGTCAAAAATTTCTTAACAGTGGTTACGAAAGAGTAAAAGGAGAAAAAGAATTTTGAAAAAAAATGGGGTTAAGAGCTAGAAAGTACCTCTACTCTACTTTTCTTTGATTTTCAGAAAAGAAATAAGAGCACCAACCCTTATATATATTAATATTAAATTCCTTAACGTCCTTACTTTTTCTAAAAATAATCTTTTATACCCGTTTTGTCTACAAAATTAGATTGGCCCCACTATTTCACTCCACTTGATATAAAAGCACCATATAATATACAAGAATTATAATTTTACATACATATATCACGTAATTCTTTATAGATTAAGAATTACACTTGTCTAAAATATAAAAGAAAAAGAACTTTAAAAATTACAAAGGTATTACAATCTCCCCCACTTAGGATCATTCGTCCTCGAATGATGCGTATGACTGATTTTGACTTTTATAATTACCCAAGACATTCATGAGATCATCTACCTAACGTCCATTTTTCTTAATTTACCTTGAGGTCTTAAAATTTGACTAATTCTTAATTTTTTTTTAAATTTTGTCAGAATCTTCCCAATAAATAGGCTATCGGAACCTATCAACTAACCAGCATGCATACAAATATGCTTCCCAGAGCGTTATAATCAATATACAATTCAAATAATTTTTTAATTAGTTAAATTTATTTATATTTTACATGTAGTTCAAATAATTTATTTATTTTCTCTATGTAATAAATTTTTACGTTTTACATAAAAAAATTAAAAAATAGAAGTATCAATTATCAAAAAATAATCACTTCTATCCTTAATTATCCGATTTCTCTCTAAAAAAAATTATACTTTTGAGTTTTCCTCTACTCTAAAATAGTGAAATGTTGAATTATCGTCGATCAAATATGCTACTATATACAATACTTATATTTTTGGGTGTGTTAAAAATATGAAATTAATTTTTCGGATAGTGATTCATTGTAGTTTTTGATTAGTGTTTCGATTAGGATATTGAGGAGACTCACATGCACAAATACGTATCATATTATAATTAACGGAGTAAAAAATCACAATTTAATTTAGGAACACTCCTAAATTAATATAAGAAAATATATTTTTTTAGGAACACTCCTTAAAAAATATAATTCTTGTATATAGTAGCATATTTGATCGACGATAACTCAACATTTCACTATTTTAGAGTAGAGGAAAACTCAAAAGTATAATTTTTTTTAAAAGAAAATCAGATAATTAAGGATAGAAGTAATTATTTTTTGATATAGAATAAATATAAGAAAATTGTTAAATTAACGAGGTAATTGATACTTTTTTTTTAATTTTTTTTATGTAAAACATAAAAATTTACTAGAAAAAGTAAATTATTTGAACTACATGTAAAATATAAATAAATTTAACTAATTAAAAAATTCATAATTATCATATGTAAAAAGAGGAAAAAGAAGAAGTGATGGGATATTTGTGGAAAAAAGAATTGTGGGTGGGGGACCACTGCTATAAAAAAGTAAGAACGTAACTTTTTGTTACGTTGAACAACTCTTTTTTTAGTACATTTTTAATTGATTTGACAATTTATTGTATTTTTTCTCGGTTATCGTGTAAAAACGTAAGAAATTCTTACATTTTTGTAAAAGTCAACTCCGTTAGTTGATCGTTAAGAAAAAAAGTAAAAACGTAATAAACTATTATGTTTAGCCTATTTTGATAACTTTTAAATAGGTGACCTATTTTGGTCACTTTTTTAATTCCGTAGCTCATTTTGATTCCGAGTTCGAAATATGTTGAAAAGCAATTTAAAATACAAAAACTCAAATATTCTTAGGAGAACTCAAACACTTGTCCCCTTGTCTAAGGTCTTGTATTAAAGACGTGTCTTCAATTTTAATTAAATTAATTTAGTTATTATTAATAATTGCTTAATTTGAATAAACAAATGACTAACTTGTTATAAACATCTGTTGCAATAGATGACTCACTTGTTGCAACAAATAGATAATCTGTTGGAAAATAATTAAAATACTAGGGAACTCAAATATTTTTAGGAGAACACAAATATTTGTCCCATTGTCGTAGAGACGTCTTTAATTTTAGCCAAATCAATTTAGTTATTACTAATAATTGCTTAATTTGAATCAACAGATGACTAGCATGTTGCATCAGATGATTCATTTGTTGAAAATTATCAAACAGATAGAAAATTTGTTGTAACAGATGGGTCAATTATTAAAAAGCAATTAAAATATTAGGGAACTTTAACGTGTTTAGGAGAACTTAAATGTTTGTCCCTTGATCCTTTTGCATTTGATGTATGGTATATTATTTTTGTCTTCTTTACTTGTTTAATGAAATTTTTCATGTGTTTTACTTATTCATTGTGTCCTGTTGAATTTTTAAAAAAAAAAAATTAGGTCAAATTTTAGTCATATATCACTTGGACATTACTTCATAACTTATTTTGTAACTAAAATTATAATTTTTGTTGAATTTCTTATTTGGTGTATCTGCTATTGCTACAATGGATAAAACCTGCAACATGAATTCGACATATGAGTCATCTATTACAACAAGTGAGTAATTTGTCGCAATATATGACTAATTTGTTGCAACAGATGCCCCATATGTTGGATTAATATTACAATACTATAAAACGAATCCAACAGGCAACAGATTAGTCATATACGTTGCAACAGATTAGTCATATATGTTGCAACATATTACTAAGCTGTGCAACAGATTAGTCATATATGTTGGAACAAATTATTAATCTGTGCAACAAATTAGTCATATATGTTGCAACAAATACTCATCTGTTGAATTCACTTACATGTTTTATCCATTATTAAAAAACATAGCAGTAGCAGATATATCTAGATGAGAAATTCAACTAAAAAATAACAAACATTAAAAAAAAAATAAACAAAAAACATAAAAAAATAACAAACACCAACAAATCAAGTTCCTCATTTTCGTCATAACTTAAAATTCCTAATATTTTACTTGTGAAAATCGAAAAGAAACGATGAAGAACTAAAAGTTGTTGTCGCCGGAGAATGTTGTCATGTCGACTGCCGGTTGAAAGTCAAAAAGGAACGGCAAGAACTCAAAACTATTTGTTACCAGAGGTTGAAGTTGCACAACATTGAAGGGAGAAATTTGAAAAGTTGTTGTTTTGGGAGAAGTTAGAGAGAGAACTATCGAGAGAAAGAGAGAAAAGAGAAAGATTGATTTGTAGAGGGAGGAAAGTTTTGTGAGTGTGGGTTAATTTGTATTTTGAAAGATTAAAAAGTTTAGAAAATGATAATCAAGTCCACAATTAACTTAATCAAGTTTTTTAATTATGTTTGACCCTTTAAATTGGTCAATGTCACCAATCCTTCATTCTCAAGACTTAAAAGACACCTTTCCTTCAATTTTCTCAGGTAACTTATCCCATTACTAAAATATAAATGGTTGGGTGAATAATTTCGGAACTAACTAATATCTCTAATCAAACATGGGATAAAATAATCCTGCATTTTGTCTCAAGTTAGATTATTATTTCTTATACCTCACACCATACGACCCTTTATAACAAATCACATATTTGTTTAGGTAATAAAATTATTTCATTATCAAATTTTACTTCTTTTTCGTCTATCTTTACTTATCCACTTTTTTATTTAGATATGTTCAACAATACTTGTTTTGAAAAGTATGGGGTTAAGAGCTAGAAAGTAATTGGACTGTACTTTTCTTTGATTTTCAGAAAAGAAAATAAGAGCACCAACCTTATATATATTAATTATTAAATTCCTTAACCTTCTTACTTTTTCTAAAAATAATCTTTTATACCCGTTTTGTCTACAAAATTAGATTGGCCCCACTATTTCACTCCACTTAATATAAAAGCACCATATAATA